>JAQMYM010000039.1:16074109-16105390 GCA_030014255.1 Parauchenoglanis ngamensis
TAGGCCTGTCATGAGACTATGAGCTATGCTGCAAGAAATGAGAGCAGCACCTTCCCGAGTGGGATGGATACCGTCCCACCCTAACAGGCCAGTCATGCCCTCAAAACTACTCCAATTATCTATATACAATTGGAAATATACAATTATCTATATCTCTGCTACACTCTTTCATCAGTTTGTACTAAGTGTCCGTCTTCTTGATGTATTCACAGATGTTCCTTGTTTCACTCTGGATAGTGGCTCTGACACACACTAATCCTTGACCCCCTTCTGTACGTTATTCTTAGAGTCTCAGGGAGCTGGAATTTGGATGGAACCTCCATGCATTGTGTGGAGCTTCTATGTCTTGACATCAGTGTCATCTATTTCCTCCTGTGGCCAGTCCACTATTCCAGCTGAGTATCTAATGGTTGGTTGGGCATAGATGTTGATGCCTTGGATCTTATTCCTACCATTTATCTGGCTTCTGAGCACCTGTCTGACCCTCTGGAGATATTGGGCTGTGGCTGATCTCTTTGTAACCTCATCCTGATTCCCATTGGCCTGTAGAGATTCCAAGGTACTTGTAGCTATACTGTATATCTACTATTCTGCCCTCTGGTAACTCCACTCCCTTGGTCCTGACCATCTTCCCTTGCTAGGCCATCATGCACCTACATTTATCCTGTCCAAATGACATCCCAATGTCCTCGCTGTACATTCTGCCGAGCTGGATCCGTAAGTCTATATCTTGCTCACTCTTAGCATACAACATAATGTCATCCATGTACAGGCGGTGACTGATGGTTACTCCACTTCTGAACTTGTATCCATATCCACTCTTTGTTATGATGTGGCTGAAAGAGTTCAGGCTTATGCAGGACAGCAGTGGGGACAGTGAATCACCTTGGTATATACTGCACTTGAGTTCTTGATGAAGCTTATCAGTGCCTTGTAAGCCTTTTATAGTGCCAAGCATTCCAGTATCTATGTGTGGGGCATCAAATTATAGACCTTCTTGTGGTCAATCCAGGCTGTGCTAGTCCGCCTAGTCTTAAAGTCTTGAGTGATTGCTCTATCAACCAGTAGCTGGTGTTTTGACCGTCTGGTGTTGGGGCCAATTCCTTTCTGAGCTTTGCTCATGTACTGACTCATGTGTCTGCCTAGCTTCTCTGCTATGATGCCTGAGAGAAGCTTCCATTTTGTGGAGATTCTGGTTATTGGCCTGTAGTGGGATGGCAGTGTAACCTGCTGGGGATCTTTCATGATCAGGATTGTCCTACCCTGCTTTAGCCAGTCCAGGTGAGTGCCCGTTGTTAGCACCTCACTTATTTGTGCTGCCAGGTGGTCATGGAGTGCTGGTAGCTTCCTCAACCAGTAGCTGTGTATCATGTCATGTGCAGGTGCTATCAAGTTCTTCATGCCTGAGACTCGATGCTGGATGCCTTGGTGATGGTGACTGGTTCTTGTTCTGGGAGACCACTGTGATTTGCTCTTATGTCTTCCAGCCACTTGGTATTGATGCTATGTGATGCCTCCTTCTCCCTTATGTCCTTCCAGTATTTCTCAGTCTCAGCTCTGAGTGCATCTAATGTTCCTCTGCTGTTGTTCCCTTGCAGCTTTGAATACAACCTAGATGGTTCATTTATTTTTTTTGGCCTCTGCTTCACATGTGTATCTCTTCAGTCTTGTGGCCAGAGCTGTGAGTCTTTGTTTGGCAGTCTCCCTATAGATATCTTGTTTTTGTTTTTCTCATTGACCAAGGACCTGTCTCCGATGATGCCTTTCTGCACTTCTGTGAGCTGGCTGATGTGCCTCCGAGTTTCCCTGATCTTGGCTTCCAACTTTCTTATTATTGCTGGGCACTCTACATACTTTGTATCAATTTTCTAACCTTGCATCTCCAGGATTACAGTGGCAGCTCATTGGTTTCTGTGATGGTGTTGGTGCATATATTGAACAGCGCACGGTTAACATCTGCAAGAATCTCCTCTGAAGGAACTTTGGCAGCTGGGAGTCATACCCAAGGGTTGACTGCATGTAGTTGGGTCTCAGTCCTCATCTTCAGCTTAGCGGATGCTAGTGGTGGCAGACTGTCATGTAGTGAACTTGTAAGTGCAAGGGGCTGTTCAACATTTATATCACCTTTAGTGTTCCCAGTTTGGCTGTGATAGTAGCTTCCTTCTTTTAATGTTAGAGCATTCCATCAGTTCCAAGTTTTCTGACCTAGTCCAGCAATGTCTTGATGGAAAGTAGTCCACTTTTCATCAGTATGTCCTGGTTTATCAACAACTGATGCAGACCTTGTTAACTGAGGTGATGTCCAAACTGGTATGGTTTAGTATTCACTTCTCTCACTCATGTTACGAGGTAGGCTTGTGCCAGCATTAGGGGTCTAAGCATGGGGTATTAAGTTTCTCATTAAAACATGATTTCATTGCTGTTACTAAACTTAATTTAAACAAATTAATTTAAATAAGTTTCTAAATAGATTGTAGAGTGAGCACGATCAAACTTGTATAGTTAGTATTAACATAAAAACAATTACTTTGTGAAATCTCTCGAGGATAGTAATGGTAGCGGTAATGTGGCTGTATATACTACTGTAGTACTACTACTATATATCACTTTTCTTTGTAAAACTGTATATCATATTATCAATATCACTTTACTTGTAACATCGCGAGCCATTGCGGCATCGCCAGTCACCTCACAGGTGGAGCCGCGGCCAACCCTGGGTCCTAATATAGGCCCAGTCGCTAGACAACGATCATGTGGCCGCAATCGGGGGAGACGCGCCGCAGCTGTGCCTAAAAGACGCCAAGCTACACAGCTCGGCGTGCGAACATTATATGTTGCACGCCACGGTGCCAGAGCTAATGAGAAAAGTGATATATTTTGGTTTATAAAGAAATGGAAGAAATATCTTGGTTTAGAAAAGAAACGCAAGAAATACTTTGGTTGAAAAGAAAAGTGATATATTTGGGTTTATAAAGAAACAGAAGATATATTTTGGTTAATAAAGAAATGGAAGATATATTTTGGTTTATAAAAGAAACGCAAGAAATATTTTGGTTGAAAAGAAAGGGGAAGGAGATATATTATTTATTATATTATACTATGTATTATATTATATTATTATTATTATTCTCATTATATGGTTATGGAAAGCTTTATCGAGGGACAGTCTTTCATTCCAGATTGATATACAGGAGCTGTATATGTGTGTTTAGCAGGCTAATTCCTGCATATGAAGAACCGAAGATTGCCGGGTTGAATCACCCCCCTTGGCACGTTCATTGCCTAGCCCTGTCGCACAAGCACTCCCTCACAATTTCTTTTAACTCACTCACGCATCTTGGTTCCGTTTTAGATCTAATCTTTAGATTAGAGCCAACAGGCTAGGGGCTCCCCTACAACTTACCACCTCGGGAATTGCCCCATAATACTACTACTCCTACAAGTATATAATACTACTATAGTATTCTACAATTAAGGTACACAGCTATGGTATAGTGACCTGCGTTCGATTCTAAGGTCAGCTGTGAGCCCTGTGTTTGAGCTTAGTGCTTTGAAATACATGATCAAATCATTTTAGCTGTATGAAAACAAATTGTTTAATGTTACTCGGTTGAATCATGTGGAACTGCTGTAGACTACATATTTGAATTAAATATAGGCCTATTCACCGGGATTTTTTTCCAAGTGGCCTAATACCGCCAGCAACTAGGTTTGAACCTCACATTGAGTCTGTGTTGGGCTACATATTATTTTTATTAATGATATTAGCTATACAGAACCAGATGAAGCAAATTGAACTAAAAAGTTAAATGCAAGAGATTAATTTATGTTGAAGTAACATATTTCATTTGTGTGGAACCGGTGTGCACATTCTATTCAAGTAAAATTTATTTACCTTTTGTCGTGTAGTTGTTGTAGTCCCGCAGTTACCCATTTCACCGCCTTGCTGTGGATTGAACATAATCAGGTTAACATTAGGCAATGGATCACACTCATGCAATGCAACTTGTGAGGCTTTTTGTGTAGAAATTAGCGGCCTCTGTCTTTCTGAGGTAGAACTGAACACAAGCTAAAAAAATAACGAAGTGCTTAGTCAATAACGAATGGGTCAGTTTACTCGTAAATTTTCGAGCGAGTTTACGTTCTTCCTAAGTTATGAGCGGTTTTGGCAATCACTGGTAAAAAATAAAGAACGTTCTTCCGAACGAGATAACGAGGTACTAAGCGTTGTCAACGCTTCGGGAAACCAAACCTTGGCACTAATTCATGTCTATGACACATCTCTTACTATGAAATCTAAATTAATGGGGGAAAAGTGATGCCGTCTTTCCAAGAAGATATAAAATAATCTGCATAAAGATTAGTTAAAGACGATGGACAGTTCAAAATGACTTGTCAACGTCACATATACTGTTACCACCCTAAAAAAAATAATTAGTAATCAATAATCTGAAAGATGAAAGCTTCAGTAGTAAACACAAATGGTCAACAGAAACGAAATGTGTGCTACTTACACCGAAAAGTTTAATATTAATACGTATGTGTTAAGGGGACGTGATGATATCGCATTCTGACAAATATTCTTTAGACTGCATTTACTCAAGCCATTGATGTAGGCCAAATTGATGTTTAACCAAAGAATGCTGGTTTTACTCATACTATTATAAACCTCTGGTCATTAATTAAAGGAGCGCTATGCTTTTGCCACAGGCTATGCATTGCTGCATCATTTATAGCCTGGCTCTCAGAACATGAAGTAACACGTCGCAACACTCAGCAATTTGCCACTGAGCACGTGCACGAGAGTTCTTCCGCTTTCCGAGAGCGCGCATGATTACACTCAACTCTCAGAATCGAACAGATCAGATACGCTTTATCTGAAGGTCAAGTGCAGTCAGTTTAACCCTTACAGAGTTGTATAGATATAGAATAAAAATAGCTACAGATGCAGAATAAAACCCGAAATAGCTTATAATGATACTGCTACTACTATTACTACTACTACTATCAATAAATTTAAAAAGAATTAGCATAATAATAATAATAATAATAATAATAATAATAATAATAATAATAATTAAAGTACCATCCTATAACTTTTGAGTTCAGCCTTTAAAGGTAATGCAGCTGTAGGGCTGATAAGGATTTAATTTCTGTTATGCATTTGCTATACGGTATTTAATCTACCGCTTTATTGTGTGTGTTTTTTCCCCCTATATTTTCACCCAAGAAAAATGTTAAGCTCAGGAACCTTTTTTGATTCATTTTGTAGGATCAGCTGTGTGATTTTATGCCTCAGTTCCGGTTCTGGAGTACGCGAGGCACCACAGCAGCGTGGTGCATTTTGAGAGGCGGCGCACGAAATAATGTGTAGCGGCTCGGCTTTTGATCAGAGCTTGGTAGAACTGTCACAAGGAAAAGAAGGGATGTTCACAAACGCGCCAAACAAAAAAGCGCTTGCTCCCCCCGGTGTTTCCGTTACAAGCCACAAGCCGAAGTTATCAGCTCCAACAGAGATATCGCCGAGGAATGAGAAACAGCCAAAATTATGCATCATGTCCGATCATGCACCAAAAATCCGATCCGCACTGATATAAACAACTACATAAAATACGCAACTGAACAAAGTGACTCTGTGAGGTCAGTCAAAAACCCTTTCATCAATTAAATAAGTCTCCCTGTTTACAGCTACAGACGCTGTATATTTTTAATAGATTGACCATTTTAACATTTTTGCTTTTTCTTTATTCGACTTCGCCAAAATATCACATTTCATCCACGCCAGCAGATCTCTACTGTACTGGAATGTTTAATGTATAAGCCAACATTACTCCAGACAGTGAGCACGGATAATAAATATGCATCTATTCAATTAAGGGTATTACAAGGTATTTTATTTGCATAAGGATTTTGGAGCCTAACTCGCCTCTTCATATTTGTGCACTAAAACTTTAATATAACTCCAGGTAGCTAAGGTACATCTATTAGTGGGCCATACAGGCTACATAACAGGCTAGCAGAACTACAGCAATCGCGGTACCCTTAGCACGGGACCAATGTAAGTCTAGCAGGACATTCTAATATTTATTCGTATAAACGCTCAAAAAACTCTTTCACTAATTGTTCTGGTATGACATCTGGCCAGATTTTACTGGTTAATGCCGTTTTTAAAACGTAGCCTAACATGGCGATATTTTTTTCACTGATATTCTATTTAAGGAATTGACTCACTGACAAAATATCACAATTATTTCCCTAACATAAAAACAGCAAATGTTGTGCAAAGTCAATTACATGTACAAAAATAGAGTAAAATTTGCAGAATAAATCATGTATTGATTCTGAAAGTACAGTTTGATGACTTGTGTTCAAACTGTCTTTTATAAATTAGCCTTGCTTTTTTACTACATAAGTCATTTGTGTGAATTCACTTTAGCCAAATAAACCCCGGACAATTCAAACTGTACCGATCTTGGTCGAGTTTTCTAAACGCATCGCAGCACAAAGATAATCGTTAAAAGAGCAAGCATCCCATTGAACACTTTCGTTCATGAAGATGATATTAACTATGAGATGCTTTTGGGAAAGTCTGACCTATGCAGTTTTCAAGGTTTCTGTTTCTTCAGTAAGGGTACAGTTATTTCTTTGCAGTTATTGCATAGGATTGACACTAATGGCAACCCCAATGACGACGGCTACTGAAGGATACATTCTGGATTGTGATTTGCTAACTTATCGGTCGCATATAGATATGGTTGCGTTTGGTTCTGCATGATTCGTGTACAAACCAATATGCAGTCTCGGATTTTATAAGCTGGTGCACTCATTTTTTAAAAGCATTTGTGCACGTAAAATGGGAAATTTTAATGTAAGAACTACATCACATTTGTTATTTTTTTCTGTTATTTTATATGCCCGAGGCAAAATTAAAAAATTATAGTCAAAATATTAAAGATACAGTTGAACTAAGTCTATAATGACAAAAAAGATATGCAGAAACAAATAACGGCATTCAAATATTATGACAAGTAAGTTATATTATCAGATAACTTATTATTGTTTTCATAATTTTCAGTCTAAATTTTTAATTGTAGTTGCTGTTACAAATTGCGCAAAACAAACAAACAAAAAAAACGTGCTTTAAAACCGTTAATTTGGATCGCCTCCAGAATGTAAGACGATGACTGATGGGGGTTTAATAAAATACAGGTCACGTATTTGTCTCTCACTGGCGTTGTTATGACCTGAAATTAATGCTTTCTCACCAATTAAATACTGATCGCCAATTAAGAGTGTTAAAATACAATTCTATCTTGGATTAAAAAATAAATAATAGGTCTGTAGCAGAGTGCACAGGAAAACAGAAATTTAGCGGCATACGAGGAAAACAATTGGACTATTAGTTTAAACAAATTACATCCGAAATGGTAAATCTTAACAAATTAGTAAATCGTTCTTTTTTTCTTAGTGCTTGGTCAGTGAATACGACATTCAAAATATAGCTCAAATAAAACAAAAAAAAATTGTCGATGTGTTGTAATAATAATAATAATAATAATAATAATAATAATAATTATTATTATTATTATTATTATTATTGTGTAAAAATTTTGTAGTTACAAAACAATGCCGCGTCGCGAGTTGTTCATCGAAACCCTTTAGTTAAAAAGAGAAAAGTATGCCAAGTCTTAACCCACATTGAATATGGCTCAGACGTTAATTGGGTTGTAAGGAGCGGCTCATGTAGCGTTACGGTGTGTGTTAGTCGGATTCCATGCTGTCAGTACGGCATTCGGTTCTTTTGACACTAAATGCTCTCTGTTTTCCTTTTGTTGGAACTCACGGGGGTGAGTCACGGGGGTCTATGTCAGGGACTAGTTTTATTGTGCTGCATGTCAGCTTGTCCGGTGGGAAATAGTTAGAGCTTGGATTAATGGTTCGGTCCCATTATATAGAAATGAGAAAAGCTCATTGCTTTTTTCGATAAAAACAAATATTAATTATCAGAAAATTGTGCTGAAAATGTATCACCAGATAATTATATATGAAAATAACGTATTGCGCGCTTGGAGCTCACTTGACAGGAATACACTCTACCCAACATTCTAGCGCTTCGCTGATTATCATAATCATATTCATATGTTTTTAGTTAATTAGCTAGGTCTTTAGGCCAAATTAATACACCCAATCATATGCAACAAAAATTAAAAAGATAGGATACAATCACGTTTGTGTCCTGACGAACTTAAATCCAGGCAATACTTCTACATGTCGCTCTTGTCACGTGTCTGACTTGCCCGCGCAGCCAATGACTGTGCGCGGTGCGCTGTGACGTCAAGGTCTTCGTTGAAAAGGCGCGGAGGATCGCGCGGATTTAGAGAAACGAGAAAAGGAGTAGGGGGCTGACAAAACACGGGCGTAACACACACACACGCACATCCCAAAAGTGCGCTCAACCCCACCTCCTCAGTTACTTACATTTGGCTGCAACTACACGAGGGACACATCGCTTGTGAATAACAACAGCCCATTTTCAGAGAGTATGTGCCTATAAGAAAGCACTTGGCATTATAGTAGTCATCGTTAAAGGCATCGATATGTTAGTATTTGTTATTCATTGGATCCTTCTGCGTGCTGAAGTTGGACATCTTTTGAAATGACAAAGCGCCGCAGAGGAAGCGAAAATATAATGAAGTTACAAATACTAGTAAAATTCGAAAGGTTGAAATTGTAGTCGATTTCCACACCATTTCAGGATTAATTTTTATTCGACGATGAAAAAATGGATTTTTTTGCAACCACCTCCATCCTGGGGCCGAAAAGAAAAATCGTCGTGTTCAGTTTAACCGTGTGATGACACACGCCTGTCCAATTGAAAATTGCCCACGAAACACTTCAGACGACCGTTACAACAGTGGCCTCCGTTGTTGGTACGTGCTCAAAGCTCTGGAATGCACCGACATCCCAGTGTATGCGTTCTGAGAGCCGATGATGCATGTGCTGTAGGTCATTTTACCTACATAGGGGGAAAAAGGTAGTAGCTAAAAGAACAGCAAAGTATTAGCTTCTGTTTAGGATTCCTATAACGGCGCGTTCATGAGCGAAGTCATATGAACCGCAAAGGGCCAAGACTGTATCTTACGGAAGCAAACACGTGCTTTTCTCTCCCGTCCGCGATGCTTTTCCACGGCTTGCCCGGAGGCGACATTCACGGCGTGATGGAAGAAATGGAGCTCAGAGGCAAGGGCGACTCGGCTGCTATCAGCTCAGCCATAGATATGGGCGAAACTGAAACGGTATGTGATAACTCTACAGGACGCTTTGTTTGAAAAAGTGCTACAATGTCTATTTTACACTTTTACAGAGCCAAGGATGTGTTTACAAGAATATATGAACTTTTTTATGATATAAAAATATGTATGAAAAAAAGTAGGATACTTTACTGAGTAAAACAAATATTAGAACCTATATCATATGAGTTATGAATTTTCTGGCTTCATCGAATATTAAACTAATGCAAGCTCAAATCAATGATCAATGAATAAATAAATATAGGAAGGTAAAAATAGGTATAAATCATAGCCAGCAAGGAATGACATTTAATCACAGTCTTTAATATCACAGGCCTAGTATGTTTTGTTTCCATTATGATTAATTTGTAATTTGTTGTTGTAATTGGTTGCAGAATAATTTACACGAATTAACAAGCAGTTGATAAAATGCTCACATTCTCTTTGTCATTGATAAATCTAACTATTAAATTAGAGGCCAATTTTATGGAACAGTTTTGATTAGTATTTTAGTGTATTTTAAAAGTATTTTAGTGACCTTTACCTTTATCATACTGTGTAATTTAACGGAGAATCTAGTTTAGGCCAAATGTAAGCTAGTTATAAATCCTCCATACCAATAAAAATTAAATAATATGAAATACATTTCAGACTTAAATTAATATTTGGAGAAGTTTTGGCCCGTGTGCTGCACAGCCCATATAGATGAGTCACCAAGCAATGATGGGCCATTTTTCAGCGACATTTTCTAACTGTACTGTTTTTACCTTACTACTACTACCACACCTACTACTACTCCTACTCCTACTCCTACTACTACTGCTCTACTACTACTACTAATAATAATAATCTGTATTTCTACGTGTGTGCGCGTGCTTGCGTGCGTGCGTGTGTGTGCGTGTGTGTGTGTGTGTGTGTGTGTGTGTGTGAGAGAGAGAGAGAGAGAGAGAGAGAGAGAGAGAGATATTTAATATGCAAGAGTTATGGCCATGATCCGTGATGGTTCAGTACACAACTTTTCAGTACCAACATGATTGGAAAGTCGCAAGAATTTAATTTGCATGACGTCGTTCGTTTTTATAAGAAACCATCCAATTTTGTATGAGATACGATTTCAGCCTCAGCTTTTAGGATAATAAACATTTCATCAATAGCCTATTGTAATTTTTCCGGTCATTTGAATTATTTGCGGTCAAATGGTTATAAAATATGCCTTAGAACCGGTTCGGCCCAGTCTTTGCTGAACCTGTATGTGGTGTTTCTTCTCAGAACATGCCGTCAATGAGCGGTGAGCGTGTGGCTCTGTGTGCGGGCTGCGGGGGGAAAATATCCGACCGCTATTACTTGCTGGCCGTAGACAAACAGTGGCACATGCGCTGTCTGAAATGCTGTGAGTGCAAACTCAACCTGGAGTCCGAGCTCACCTGCTTCAGTAAGGATGGGAGCATCTACTGCAAGGAAGACTATTACAGGTGAGTGGCTCGCGGTCACATCGGTGCCAACTTTCCAAGACAGCAATGCGGCTTCCTGCAATCCAGATTTCCCTAAGCTAAATTTACTTTTGCTTTCTTAAAGAATGTGGCCCCAGATGCACACGACTACGTTGTTAACGAAAGAAAATAAACAATGAATTAGAGGATATTAGTTAACCCTCTTAAGCTAGCAACATTGCAAGTATGATTCGCTCTGTAGAGTGATAGTATTAATGCTGCTGTAACAGTGGTTAATTTTAATGTGAGAAAATTGTGTAAGCCTACCAATTAAACAAGATTTCCCCAGGCTCATGACAGGCACATATTTTGACGTTAATGCTGCTAATAAGTTTTAGTATTAATATCTATGTCTATTAATACCGTCACGTTCCTGAGAAAAAGAAGTAAATACTGGCAGTTATGAATAATTTGCATTTATCAGCTTTGGTGTTAATTGTCGTTTACCGCAGTAAATATTAGACTCAACGCTACCCTTTTTAAAGATGAAATAATGAGGACTTCAATTTGATAGTAGACTAAGCCTGTTGAAACTAAAAATATATAAACCACTTGTATGTTGTTAATCTGTTTAATCTATGCTCATGGCTGTCTTTCTCCTGTACAGAAGGTTTTCGGTGCAGAGGTGCGCGCGCTGCCATCTCGGGATTTCAGCCTCGGAAATGGTAATGCGAGCCCGGGACTTGGTGTACCACTTAAACTGTTTTACGTGCACGACCTGCAACAAAATGCTGACCACGGGCGACCATTTCGGCATGAAGGACAGTCTTGTGTACTGCCGTTTACACTTCGAGACGATCGTGCAGGGGGACTACGGACACTTCAATCACACAGACTTGGCTCCAAGTAAAGCGCTGGGTACAGCGGGGGCGCTCGCTCTCTCCTACTTCAACGGAGTGGGTAGCGTACAGAAAGGACGCCCGAGGAAACGGAAAAGTCCTGGCCCCGGAGCAGATTTGGCCGCTTATAATGCAGGTGAGAGCTTTTTTCTGCAATTTTAATGTTTTATTAAATGTCAAGCTAAGCAGTACTTGGTAATATAACAGTAAAGTAAATGGTGCATCGCAAAACAATTTTTCTTTTTCAAGCTTTCAATTTTCCAGCCATTCAAAGCGTAGGTTAATGCAATAAAGAACACATACAATATAGATTGAAAGATTCCATAATTAAAACAATAACTCCTAATTGTATGATACTACATTTAAGGAGTAAGCAATATAGCAGTAATCTGTCTTATTTCAAATGACCTGTGGTAGAGAGAAAGGTTGCGTTTCCCAAAAGCATAGCTCGACCGAACGTTCGCAGACATTGTCGTTGTGTAGTTCGAACTACGGCTGTATAAGTTAGTGCCTTGTCGGTGGCGTGGTAAGAACGTCTTCTATGGCAAAGGTTACGTGGAAGGAGTGTAGTCATCATGTCAGTAAGCTTGAATTCAATTAGCCAATATTTGGTGTGGTGCACAAGATAGAGCGGGAGGTTATTATTGACATGGTGGTTGATTGACATGGACTGAATATAAATAATTTAGGTTACTTTGATCCAATGTTTTAAAATGTTTTAATTTTTTCAGTGTGTATTTCTAGGCTTATGAAGATGTGGGCTGCTCTTAAAATAGTTTTCATAAACATATAAATCTTTAAAACTATCTTGTTAAACTAAATTTATATTGAGAAAACTTTACCCAAACTTTGCAAACATTCTTTACTAAAACATATTACGGTGTTTACCTAGATTTCCTTCATATATTTTACCTGTTTTCTAAATTTAAACGAATATTTAAAGATTAGTCTTTATTTACTAATCCTTTTCAGTTCTTAATGTACAACCGTTTCTCATTTTTAAATGTGAAGCCTCAATGTAAAAAGTACAAAACAAAATATTTTGAAAATTTATTCAAAATATTGAATATTGATATTGTGAAAGGAATAGGGCTAGGGTTTTGGGGAAACAGTCGTACTTGGGATGCTAGTATGTTATGTTAGTATGCTAGTACAATGCATCATACCATGCTGCTTTGATGCTAACTTCCATCGTTGTATGGGAAACGCAACCCTGGCCTCCTACAGTGCAGGTGAGCGCTGCTCTGAAGTGCAAAACGGTGCATCTCAAAAGCATTGCTGTTTTCAGAGTCTCAGGCTATTCGCAACTTTAAACTAGAACTACAAAGGCCAATGCAACCAAGAACTTATCGGTTGCTGTAGCTGAATAAAACTTTTAATGGCTTGGCGATAATTTACATAATTTAGGCGTGGATTCCCAGAGACAGATTAAGCCTAGTTCTGAATTATAACTAGATTATAAATGGGGAATCTTTATACAAAAGTAAGTTTAGTCCAGGGCTAGGCGCTACAAACCATAGATATAAAAGGTATTCTCTGTAAGGAGAAAATTAAATCAACTCTAAAATGCTAAACGATAATGTCTTCGTAGGAAGTATTAGCATTTAGTAGTACTGCGTATCATGCAGAAGTCTGTTAACACTTATTTGAACATAACCACGTGTAAATACAATAGCCCACTTTTTAACAGCATGAGAAAAAACGTTAGGAAGGATGATAGGATGTACTTTTGTGGATATTACCTTCGACAGCAAGTACTGTTAGGATACTGTGATAATATTTAGGGAGGATTATCACTTTGTAATTTATATTTTGATTTATATTTTCAAATGAATTAGGCAACGTATAGGGCGTTTGTACTGAACATAAACTAGAGTAATTCCACATCTGCTGAGAGAAATGTCTTCAAATGTAGCTCTGAAACGAAACAAACAAACAAACAAAAGATAGACAGAAAAACCAATTAACACGGGTAAAATTAATATGGGTAAAATGAAAAAAAAAAAACTACTGCGAAACTACTTAAAAGTAACATGCACTGACGATTTTTGCTGTAACGTTTTGTTCACACACGCGCGTGCATATCTCAAAATTACTAAAATTGTTTAATATTTCTCATTTTCTGATCTTAGCTACAGTCAGAAGGTCATGTGCTAATTCAAAATTAAAATGTCTTTCAGGGGTTCTTTGGAGTTCACTGGATAATTAAGGGTTCTGTTCTGTTTCTGTTCTGTTACAAACTTTAAGAGTTCCCCAAAGGTACAACAGAAAAACCCTTTATGGGTTCTAAATTTTCTAAAGTGTGTTTCTACTCTGCACGTTTCAGAGACCGTGTTTCTCAGGTTAATTGCGCATTTTGTCTTGATTCGATTACAACTAAGTTTTGCTTGAGAGAGAAACTTATTTAGAGATTTTGATTCGTGTAGTATAATGTTCAAAACTTGTATACATAAACTATGCATCACTACAATGATAGAAAATTAGTGTCCTTGAGCTTACAACAATTAGCTGCGACGTTACTCGTGAACTCCTGCGTAAAGGCTTTGGGAAGGAATGATGACGAGTGCATTGCTGACAAGTGGAATTACTTAGATGCAAGTCGAGACCTCTAGGAGATTAAAAAGATGTGAAAGAGGAAGGCGACATAGAGTGGTTTTGGAGGGGGAGAAATATTGTAGGCCCAAACTTTCTCAGACATAAGCCATTTCATTTCCTTTGCATAGTCCAAAGTGATGCATTGAGCCCTTGCTTATGCACGTGCCCAAATCCAGAAACAACACAATATAATCCAATAATATTATTTCAGGTGATTTCCAATTTACAATGTTATTTATGATTAATTTTGTGGCTTGATTTTCCATTAAGGTTTGCTGTCGTTTTTAAGGAGACCATAAAATTCTAATATGTACCCGATCCGTGACAATTATTATGGCAACTGAAAGTATGGGGACATTTTGCAGGGAAATAAATATTTCTATTTCTAATATGTATAATTGGATGTCTTGCATGCAAGTTATTCGACAAGTTTATGCCTAAACATTCTAGTCCGAATATTTATTTATTTATTTTTAAAATTTTTTTAAAGGCATGCAATTTTTAATGCTCAGCGAGATACTTTCACGTTTTGAATGGCTTATGTTAATTAGTCCATATAGCTTTGTGTTATTCCATTTTTACCAACTGAAATTACTTCAACTCCCATTATCATGATATAAAATTTGAAAAACTCACTCCCTTGTCTCCCTGAAGTCCATGAGTTACATCGCCATGCTTTTTCTGAGTTCTGGTCTTGAGCCACTACACAAGAAAAATGAATTTAAGGATTAGCCTAGAACAATATGGTTAATACAACGAATTGTTAGATATCAAAGATCTCCTTTCCTTTTAAATCACTGCACACTGCCTCAGGCACGCATTGGACATCAAGTACGGGGACTATTTTGCCTTTGATCACTACTGCCCCCTTCAGGTTACAAACAGAACGACAACCATGGCCAAATGTCCAGAAAGGAGAGAAAACATTAGCTCACAGAAATTCCCTACGAAGAACAGTTTTGTTAAAAAGTCACACGAATAGTATTTTGAAGCTACAGTTGCTTAGGACAACTGTCCCTGCCCTAGCTTCAGCTGTTTTTATACAGCCGTGAGACTGTTAAATATTAGTCAATATCATATCAGCTTGCAGTAAAGAGGGCAGACTAGATTGATTTACTGCTATAAACAAAAAGAATCCTAGACTACAGCTACCATTTATGTAGTGGTATTTATGAACTGTCAGGTTAATGTCGTTTACAACCCATTTACTCGCTATGTTAATTCGTTTAATTACCCGATGGTTACCCGACTGAGTGATCAGACGTTTTTCTGAGAGTAATATTTGCATAGAATGAGAGTATGAGAATAATCCAAGAGTAATATTTGTCATAGAAAACATTATTCCTGAACTGTCTTGCATCTAGCAACATATCACTCTCCCAAGAAATACTGCCCACAACCCTCTCCGTCAATATCTTTAAAAATGCTTCATTGCAAGCTGAATCCCAAACTGCTATGCCACATGCAAATGGACGTAGTAATATTATAAATAAACAGGCATGGCTAATAAGTCTGGAAATAAGTCAAAGTTGTTAGCTAAATCTTTGCACTTTTTTATTCCAAATCCTTTGGACAACATAGTTCAACACATAAATCTGTTGATCCAAATATTATGTATGTGTCTTTTTTTTTAAACAAAATTATATCTAATGAATAAATTAAATGGTTCCGTATTTAAAAACTATTTTCCCTGATCTGTAGGGAACTGGATTTTGCTCGTTATTGCTTGTATGAAATCAAAGAATATGTCACAGTTTATCAGGAAAAATCCAGTTATATAAACAAGCAATTATTTAAGTAAAGTGTAACAATAAGAAAAAGGAAAAAAAAAATAGAAAAGGAGCATAAAATGGCACCCCATTATTTTATAGTCATGCATAGAAGCTGAAGAAGCAATTCAATGTCAACAGAACTAATTCTGCTATTTTAAAGGTTTATTAGAAGGGAATTGGCTGGGAAATGTCTCAGTATCATACTAGACATTAGATATAATATTAGACAATAGTATATACTAGACAATAGATATACTACCGTGCAGCATATCTAATTCACATTTGGAGATTGTTTAACATTCCACTTTTTAAATGGTTTATTTGTTTTTTATTTTTTTTATTTGCAAAAAATGTATTGTACCAGTGGCTTAATATGATTAAATATAGTAATTAAAGGCTACCTTGAATTAATTTGTATAATAGTCTATTGCATGAGTTTAAGAAGTATATTTGCTGGTGTTTTCTTTAAAACAGCACTAAGCTGCAATGAAAATGATGGGGATCCCATGGACAGAGATTCTCAGTACAGTTCTGGGCAGAAGACCAAGCGAATGAGGACTTCCTTCAAGCACCATCAGCTCAGAACCATGAAGTCCTATTTTGCCATCAACCACAATCCTGATGCCAAGGATTTGAAACAGCTGGCACAGAAAACAGGTCTTACAAAGCGTGTACTCCAGGTAAGAATTCTCTCTTTTTGTCTGAATTAAAGTGCAGCCATGACTCATGTTAATTTCAGTATTGATTCAAACACTGATGTACATTTAATAAAACTTTAAAGTATATATTTATTTTATTAGTATAAAAAATTAAATAATTTATTCTGTTTAATATAAACCTTTTTTGAAACCGTATATAGACATGAAATTAAACGAGACTATCCTAAGATGAATTTTTACACCCTGCCCAGGATGTACCCTGCCACTCGCCTGAAGTCAGCTTCCCAATGACTCTGATGGATAAGCATTTTAGATAATTGATATTTAGATGGAATTATTACACTTGGCTAACAAAAATTTAATTTTTAATTAGAAAAATGAGCATTATAGTATATTCAATGAGTTGTCAATTCAATGAAGGTGAAATGAAAAAAAAAAAAAAACAGGGAAATGAGAACCAAAAGAAGAGATAAATACAGGAACTTTTACATTCCAAAACAAATCTGAAAATGAGCCTTGCATCAAGAAACAGCTGTTTTGGCTATCATTGAAAGGAGGGGAGCCAAATATAGGCTATAGTTTTCTCATAAATATGACAGATAATTGCATGGAGAACTAAAGGGAGAGAGAAATAAAACTAGATTACATAAAATCTCAAAGCCCTAATTATCATATCTAAAAGAACAATGCAGTCATTTGCTTGGATGTGCCTAATAATTCTTTAATGAGAATTATTTTTCTTTGTCTATTTGTCATTCCATTTCAAATGGCTTTTTCCCATCAGTAGTTTGTCACTAACGAATGGATTAACATGTTGTTTCAGGTGTGGTTCCAAAATGCCAGGGCCAAATTCAGACGGAATCTTCTACGTCAGGAGAATAGTGGGGTGGACAAAGCTTCAGATGGGTCAACTCTAGCTGGCGGAACCCCATCTGGTCCGGCATCAGAAATTTCGAATGCCTCTATGAGCCCATCTAGCACTCCCACCACACTGACAGACCTCACTAATCCTACCATGCCCACCGTCACCTCAGTACTTACTTCAGTGCCAGGCACCTTAGATGTTCGTGATTGCCGGAGTCCTTCACAGACCACACTTACCAGCCTCTTCTGATGCCTGTCACTCAGCGATAATCACCACTGACTCTTGTAGCAGTGTATCTACACACATCCTTTTTTCTGATCTAAGTTTTGAAAGAATTCATCACTGGTTCCTTTTACCTGGACACGATGTGATAAAATCTGTACCACAATCACCATTCCTAGTCTGATGCTCACAAGTGCTGTTTGTAAAATGTTGAGATAATGCAGATGTGATTAGTGGCACAAAACATCGCAACTGTACAAGTCACAGATGTTCCAATCTGGGCACCTAACACCTAATAAAATGCAAACTTATGGTCGTGCCAACCAGAACCAGATACAAATAAAAGACTGTTACATCACACAAAATAAAGATAAAGACAAAAACAAACTTGAAATTGGTTAAAAAGAAAAAAGTTTCTGTTTGATTGTGAGCCTCTTTCAGAGTAAGAGACAGGCATGCCTGAGTGGATGGATGTTGACACTTTTGTTGTTGTTTTTTGACTTTGATGGAATTGGAGAGAAATTATTTAAATTTTTATTTCCTTCTTACCCAACTATGTTTACAGCATAAGACTGAGGATAGAAGTCCTCTTATCAAATTGTAACTGACTTCTATCTTCAGCCTTTTATTTATGTAACTGCACAAAGGGGTCAGTGTGAGGAAAATGGATTATAATGTGAATAATTTTGAGATAAAATCATAAACAGTAAAATCTGACCATCATGTGCCTTATGCTGCATTTTAGTAAAACTATACAAAGTTTATCTCTCACTGCTTAAATGAACTGATTTTGAATATGTGTATTTTATCCATTGAGGCAACAAGGTTTGGTAGCTCTGCATAAACATAAGTGTTAAACATAGTACATACGCTCTCTTTCTTTCTCTCCTTCTCACACTCCCCTTTGTTCTTTCTCTTTCCTTTTCTATCTTTCTTTTCTAAGAGAAACTAAAAAGAAAATTAAATATCATATTGATGATCTTAACTCAACATCTTACCTCACTACGAATCCACTGGATATAATAGCACAGCAGATAAAACCTTAATAAACATGTCATCTTAGCAAAAAGAAAAGAGTACGATGAGAGCATTGAAAAATTCTACAGCTGGGTGACTATATGAGCTAGCTTCAAGGGTTACTGCTCAGAACAGAATAATGTAACTCGTTAAATATTATCAAATTGTTTCATAAACTGAACTGAAAGAAACACTACGTATGTTTTGTTGTTGATGGATGATTTCTTTTTCAGTTATTAAGATGTGACAGTGTTGAGAACAGGGTAAATGTTTCCAAGGTGACCACAGGCTTCTTGCTGAAGATGCTTTATGGTTTAGACTGACTCCTGAGGTGTTTTTTGGAGAATTGCTCATAATATCCCATTTGATGTAAATATTCTGTACAAAATATATATAAACAAATTGTATCTGCTCACCCTTATTATTACCATGAACAGAGAAAGAAGAGATTTTCATAGTGAAAATACTTGATATCTCTATTTACTATTTCTTTTTTTATGATGCCATTATTTATTCCATTGTGAAGGGAATGTGGTTAATTAAAATAAAAATGTATTTATACTGTATATTGCCAAATGTTAGTGGACACCTGACCATCATATCCACATCTAGGCCTTCCACAAACTGTTGCCACACAGTTGTATGGGATGTCTAGAATTACTACATCTTTACTACATCTTGAAGAGAATGTTTAAAAAGCACATGTGGGTGTAATGGTCAGGTGTCTACAAACTTTTGTCCATGTAGTGTATATGGATCAAAACCAAAATGTGGATATGGCTACTAGTTTAAAAAAATATTTTAACATAATATGATTTAACTCAAATAACTGGCATTTCACCCTATGTAGATATAAAGGGCTAATATGTACTCTCACAAATCCTACATAATGGACCTTTAACTTTTATGCTACTATTTCTATTTGATAAATGAGATGGATGCCATGGATTTATCATGACCTGAAATTACAACAGTAATAACAATCCAAAAAGAAATGCTTTAGAATCATTCAGTATTGACTGATACCAAATTTCCAAAGTGTCTGTATGTGAAGTTTTATAGTTGAACATATATTGTTGCATTGTACTGTGTGAAAACCACATTAGAGAACTCAAATGTTTGCTTCTTTTACAAATGAACTGACACGTTATGCTACTCTACATAACTATATATTTATTTATTATTATAAGTTCCTAAGATCACTAAATACAACCTAAAATAAGTCACGACACAAATCGAAGTGAATTTTAGGTTTTGCAATGAGAAAACAATAACGAGCACCTCATGTATATGGCAACAAATTTACATCCCTGATAGCAAATGAGTAATAATACCAATAACCACCAAATCGTACCACTTAATTTGCCCCATATGCCCACATGGAATGACACTGATGAACCTGTCTGAATCTGAATGATAGAACACAGTCACACCTTGACATCATATACTTTTATATATAATTTATATATAATTTTAAATATATTTTAAATATGTCTGTTTATAATAAGGGTACTCTTGGTTCACAATATTTTTTCATTGCTATATCTGGTACTTAGGTGCATAAACTCAATTTGGCTCAGAATAGCCAGCTATCTGGGTGGAGATTTTGGAATTGAAATTCACAAAACGTTTTATGGCTGTTGAGAAAACTGAATAAATTGGGTTTTCGCTGATCTGGTCAAATCTAGATAGATATTTATTAAGGCTAATCTACTAGTTAATGCCAAACAACGTACAAGGCAATGTGTTGGTCCCAGAACAAACACAGACATTGGACCTGTTAATAATAGGTCCTGAAAAAAACAACAAATTCACAAAATTGCTACTGGTTTATTTGGAAGCTTTCTCACAAAAATGTAACTGAAGTGAGAAATTCTAGCTGTTTCCACTTCCCCATGGCTACCCTGCATCCAGCTGCATTTATTCAGAATGGTAAGTGCAGCATCTTCCAGTTTTGTTTCCAGGATTGTTTTCTATGTATTTATTAATACATAAATATAATACATAATCCATACATTTCATATATATATGTATGTATATATATAATAAATTAAATTAATTATGTTTATAAATTATTTAATATAAATTTATTTATTTATTTATTTACTTATTTATTTATTTATTTATTTATTTATTTATTTATTTATTTATTTATTTATGGAATTGGTGAGTAGGGCCTGGCAACTTACCTTGCGTTTGCTCTGCCTCCCCTAGACTAACCGTGACTGAAGATGCCTGTGACATTGTGTGGACTGGCCATGAGAGAAGATCACTGCACCACTTGATCCCCCACAACTCATCCACGCTAAGCCGCCTCCATCACGTCCTTCCTGGCTGCCACAGAAGCTGCACGCTTCAAAGAGAGGACTGTTCGTGTACCTTACCTGACTGAGTTCTGTGTCCAATGTGTGTGTATACCTTATACCTTATATGCTTTATATATAAGGTGTGTCCAAAACAATGGGCAGCATTCATCTAATCTTGTACTTTGCAAAATACATTACAGTCAATACACTGCTTTAATTGATTAATTTCAAATTAATTGTGACAGAAATATTCAGCCAATGAAAGGAAAGTTAGTTCACTAAGCATGCTGTCATGAAGATGGACAGACACAGTTGCAGGTGAATGGTTTTATTTAAAACCAATCAGGAAGTGTTAGACAATACTCAGAGAGAGAGATAGGCTAATGATCAGAAGACTGTCAAGTGGGCATACATTAGAAAAGACAATACAATAGAATGATTAAGTAAAATGAATAGAAAGACAAAGGTGACTGGTTGTGGTCAAAGCAACAAGGTAGAGAACAAAGGCTTAGACTGGTAACAATGCCGGAGCAAGGCGAAATTAGAGTCTGGATTTTTTTTTTTTGAGATTGCAGAGTATTGTAAACAGGTGCGCAATTGGTAACTGTGAACAGGAACAGGTGCTTATGATGTTAAAACACCAATTAACTGATTAAGATGTTTGGGCTATGTCATCAGTCTGGATCGTGTCTGTTTTTACCTCCTCAGTCTTTGTCTTAAACAACTGACAAAAATACATTGCACATGACATGTATCAGTTATGTTCTATGTATTTATGTATGTATGTATCTTGTATACGTATGTATGTATGTATGCATATGTATGTATGTATGCATATGTATGTATGTATGTATACAGGTCATATACAGGTACATGGAGAATTACCCACTCCTGCCTGTATGTGCATGTTAATGCAATTGGTTAATTTGCATGTCCAGTAATTTGATGGCAAGTGCCATAAATTAATCCAATTGAAGTTAATATGACTCTTTCACCAGCTTTGGAAGACAGTTTCACCTGTAGCTCTGACCAAAGTCACAAGTTATTTTGCAGATAGCTCAAAAAATGTGCAACACGTATGAAGGCAAGAAAAAGAAAAAGGAATGATGGGTATTGATGATGGCATTTTACAGTGTGCTCACCATGTCACTTATCCCAAGAAGATGGTATTCAGGTGTTAAAACAATTCTCCTGGAGGATACATTCAACTTATTTTGACAAACTTTTGCTAATAGTGCATAGCGCAATGGACACAGTGGCACTACTCTGTGTGCATTTCTGTTATTTTTATATTTGCCTCAAATTGTAGAAAATTGTTACGCTTTTCCAACAACATAATATAGCATAAGTGCACAAACTGTACTATAAATAAACTATAAGTATTCCTAAAGGATTACGTCTTCAACAAGAATAACTGAGATTTTGAGTTTAAGGGCTCCTGTTAAATGGTTATTTAACAAGAGAATTAATTAAGTTGGATTTTTTTTTTTTAAATTCTGGTTTATGGAAAGCACATCAGGTCTGTAGACAAAGGAAATGGAGGCAAGCAGCATGTAAACAGGAGGCAAGAAGCATGTAAACACAATTGTCAGAAAGACAAAAATATAGTTTTTTTTAGAAAGGACTAAAGCATGGTGGCCCAGAAAGTCAAAACACCTAAAAAAAAAAAGGTCAACTTAAAAAAAAGAACTCAACTTTAAATAAATCAACTTTAGCCAACTTTAAATTAATCAACTTTAGTCAAAAATAAGTAAACTTTAAGTTAAATGAGTCAATTTGAAATAAAAAAAGTCAACTTTAAATGAAAAAGATTCAACTTTTGGCATGATCTGCCCCTTGCTGCACGCATAGCGTGTTCTGTGAACTCGATAACCTCAGTTGCTCATAGTTCTGAAACATGCACTTCCGCATTATGCCGCGAACTACTATTGTGGACTACATTTCCCAGTATGCTCCCAGCCAAGATGGCCTACACACACGCCTGGGCCCTGTATCACATGGCTGTCAATGCACACACACACACAGAGAGTTTAAAAGGACTCTCAGAATCGCAGAGACTTTACGAAGCAAGAGTTTAGCCCTCAGCTACTGCCAAGCCTTTGTTGGTCGCAATTCTTTTTTTTTAATTTTTTCTTGTGTTTGGATTTTGCCTTTTGCTCTGTTTGCTGATCACCCGAACTTGTTTCTGTTTTTAGGATAAATTTTTTTGCCTGCCGTTTTTTGTACCTTTGCCATAGTGTGTTTAGTAAACACAGTTGCTTTCACTACTGTCTCTTAACCTGAGCATGTGTCCAGTCACACCCCGCCGACGTGACAACTTTAAAGGTTCACTATGTAGGATTTAGAGAGCTCTATTAGCAGAAATGGAATATAATATAAGTATATTTTCATCAGAGTATAATTATCTCTAACTACTATTGTTGTGTTTTCATGAGCTTAGAATGAGCCCTTTATATCTACATAGGGTGCAGGTCCACTTCTATGGAGTAGAATGTTGCGCCACTATGGACAGAAACAAACTAGACCGCCTTCCGCATTTCAAGTTTTTATAAGTCACAGTGTGAATCTGGAAGGAAGCACCAGAAAGATGTTAAAGAAGGAAAAGAGAAGAAGAAATAAGAGGACCGTGTTTGCTGGTGCTTGCTAACAAATTTGAAAACCAAAATTTTGTTTTTTTGGTAATGCATTGCCAATGATCCTATACATTAAAGATACATATGAAGCAACTACTAATGAAACATGATGTGATTCAACTCTTGTGCAGCGCAGTGTGGTACAACATGATTTGATTCAACACTATATGATGCTGTGCAATTCAAAATGGTAGGTGTTCTTCGTCCATGATAATCCTCCACGTGACTTGAGGAGGGTATTTATTTATTATTTATTTATTTATTCGGTTGGTTGGGTTATGGTTGAGAGTATGCTGCGTGCGTTTTGGCTGCTGCTTTTCGCTGGAGCTTTTCTCTGCATTGCTTAGCTTTTCTTAATATGTTTGATGTTTTTTTCTCTTTTGATGTTTCACTGTTTTTGTTCCTTTGTCCGTTCATTGTTGGTTGTGGCATAGATCTAGACCCATTGTTGAGCATCAGATTCCTCAGGCCTTGGTCCGCCATGAGTGATGTGTGTTCATCTGCACACTATGGACTACGATATGCCTGTTGTGCTCATTGATTTCGGGGATGTTCAGTGCTCTGTGCACTGATATTTCTATGTACACATTGTGGCTCCATGGTTCGGTGTTTTGAGTACTGTTGCCCGATGGCATTGCAGCCGTGCTGGACATACCTGTGTGTGCCTTCCATTGGGACTGTGAGCAGCTACGCCTCTGGAGTTCCATCTCTGGAGTTCCTGACAGTTTTTGGAGAACTTTTTTTGTGAATAATGGTAAAGCGACCTTGGGTGTGAAAATACAAATTAAACTTGTTCTCCTTTCTCCCTTCTTCTTCTTCTTCTTCTTCTTATTATTATTATTATTATTATCATTATTATTAAAAGACAAAATAAATGTGAATGGCAATAATGAAAGGCTCTATATGTATGTATGTATATATGTATATATTAGACTCCTAATGCTGGCACAAGCCTTTCTCGGAACATGAGTGAGAGACATATATACAAAGCCATACCGGCTCGGACGTCGCCCAGGTTAACAGAGTCTGCATCAGTTGTTGAGGAACCAGGGCATACTGATGAAAAGTGGGCTACTGCAACAAGACATACCTGGACTAGATCAGAAAACTTGGATCTGATGGAATGCTACTACAACAGCAAGCCCAAGGAAAGAGGATATATGCACCGAATGTGGGAACTATGGATGACCGAAAGACCTACATCCACTCTGACTAAGAAACAGCTCTTGGCCCAATGCTCCAACATCAATAGAAGAAAACTACTCTCAGAGCTTGAATTTGAAAGCCTACAACCCCATCGTGGCAACACTACAGGTGGTAATGATGGTACTACTAATGGTAATGGCATTGATGGCCTGGCAGACATGACACCACATGACGGTCTGCCACCACTCACGACAGAAGCAGCAGCTAAGCTGAAAATGAGAATTGAGGCCCCACTCCATGCAATTAACCCTCAGGTCTGACTTCCTCAGCTCACTGCCAAAACTCCTTCAGAAGAGAAGCTGGTGGACATTAACAGTGCACTGCTCAATATATCCACCACTACCATCACTGAAACCAATTAACTCATATATGCCACTGCCACAGTGATCCTGGAGATGCTTGGATACAAAATCAAGACCAACAATGTAGAGTGCACGCCATAGAGAAGAAGATTGGAAGCCAAGATAAGGGAAGCCCAGAGGCATATCAGCTGACTCACAAAAGTGCGGAAAGGAGTCATGAGAGACAGGTCCTGGTTCATGAAGGAATACAACAAGATGTCCATATGCAAGGCTCTAGAGACTGCCAAAATAAATAAATGGCCTCTTCTCAAAAGAACCATCTAGGGTATATTCACAGCTGCAATGGAACCCCAGAGGTCCACCCAGAGCTGAGACAGAGAAATACTGGAAGGACATATGGACATATGGACATATCAACAATGCCAAGTGGATGGAGGACCTAAAAACAGACCACAGAGATCTCCCAGAACATGAACCAGTCACCATCACCAAGGCAGATATCCAGCAGCGAGTCTCAAGCATGAAGAACTGGACAGTACCTGGACCAGACACGATACACAGCTACTGGCTGAAGAAACTAACAGCACTCCATGACTGCCTGGCAGCACAAATGATTGAGCTGCTAGCAAGGGGCACTCACCCAGACTGGCTAACACAAGGCAGGACAAGCCTGATCATGAAAGATTCACAAAAGGGCAATATTCCTTCCAATTACAGGTCAATAATCTGTCTCTGTGGAATCTGTCACAATATGGAAGCTCCTCTCAGGCATCATAGCAGAGAAGCTAGGCAGACACATAAGTCAGTATATGAGCAAAGCTCAGAAAGGAAAAGGAACCAACACCAGAGGGTCAAAGCACCAGCTACTGGTCGATAGAGCAATCACCCAAGACTCTAACACTAGACAGACCAACTTGAGCACAGCCTGGATTGACTACAAGAAGGCTTATGACTCGATGCCCCACATGTGGATACTGGAATGCTTGGCACTCTACTAGGCTAACAAGGCACTAATAACCTTCATCAAGGACTCAATGCGGAAGTGGAAGACAACACTTGAAGCCAATTCCAAGGCCATTGCACAAGTTACCATAAAGTGTGGTATATACCAATGTGATGCACTGTCCCCACTGCTGTTCTGCATAGGCCTGAACCCCCTCAGCCACATCATCACAAAGAGTGGATATGGATACAGGTTCAGAAGTGGAGTAATGATCAGCCACCTCCTGTATATGGATGACATGAAGCTGTATGCTAAGAGTGAATGATACATTAACTCGCTGATCCACCTCACCAGAATCTACAGCGAGGACATCGACATGTCATTCGGACTGGATAAATGCTGACACATGATGGCTAAGACAGGGAAGGTCATCAGGACTGAAGGAGTGGAGTTACCAGAGGGCAGAATCACAGATATACAGGACAGCTACAAGTACCTTTTTATCCTACAGGTCAATGGGAATCAGGATGAGGTTACGAGGACATCAGCCACAGCCAAATATCTCCAGAGTGTCAGACAGATGAGCTCTGAGCAGAAGCCAGCTAAATAGCAGGAATAAGATCCAAGCCATCAACATGTATGCCCTACCAGACATCAGATACCCAGCTGGAATAGTGAATTGGGGATATAGATTTATATAGATAAATTTATATAGATAAGTTTATATATATAAATGTATAGATTCATAAGTTTCTGTTGTTATAGCGCTATACAAATAAAATTGAATTGAATTGATCATTCTAACATAGTACTCACACACCCCTAAACACCCCGAAAGGAAATTCACACCTTTCACACCCAGCAGAGAATTTTTATCCTGCCTCCTACCCCACAGCTGTTTGAGGCCACTTTTCTTTGTTTCTCCTTTCCTATACCCCCCACACCTAGAGACACACCTACACACACACCCCCAAACACGCCCACACACACACAGAGATGCACAAACACACATGTACACACCCCCAAGCTACTGGATTTGAGTATACACCTACATGCTTTGTCTGTGTGTCTGCTTGATCCCCGAATCCGAAACGAGCGAGAAACTTTCACCCAAGGAAGTCAGATCGAACCTGAGAAAATGGAATCGTCGCCAGTACGATTTTGTTCTAACAGAGTGAAAGTGAGTAAATGTGTGAGTGATAAAGAAATTAAATAGATGGAGAAGCTAGACAAACATTATCAGTTAGGAACTGAAAAATCAATTCAAGTTAAATGAACAAAAGCGAGGGATGAAAAAAAGAAAGCTGGAGTGATAGAGAAATGAAAAGACAGGGACTGCTTAGTAGTATTACCCAGAACATGTGTAGTAACTTTGAATGTATTCTTTTGAAAATTGACGAAATGGGAGCAGTTTGAAAAATTTCCCATTCAACATCTATGAGAAAAATTGAGGAATAGAGGGATTAAAAAAAAAGAGTTTCTACGTTAAGCAGAACTTGAGTTATTAATCCTGGAATAATAATAATAAGAAGAAAAAGAAGTAAAGGGAGAACAATATAGTGCTTTGCAAAGCAAAAAAGCAAAAGTTCAAAATAGAAAGAGAGAGAGAGAGAGAAAGAGAGAGAAGAGAGATAAGAAATTAAATAGATGGGGAAGTTAGACATTAACATAGGAAGAAAAAATAGATAGATAGATAGATAGATAGATAGATAGATAGATAGCGAGTGAGTGAAAGAGTGAAAGTGAGTGAGAGAATATGACAGAGAGACAGAAAGAGAGAAAGAGAGAAAAGAGACAAAATTAAATAGATGGGGAATTTAGATATTAACATAAGAAGACAAAAATAGATAGATAGATCGATAAGCTGCTGTGTTCTATGACAATTCCTCCAAATGAGTTTGTACCAGTTCTCGATGGACCTAAACATCCACAAAAATGTCAATTTGTTCTGCTGTGTTCCATCAGTAAAGGAAAACATATCCCTCGATGACCTTCGGCACAAACAGGCACAGAATTTCAGATATCAGATGTGCATTTGTAATGCATGAATTATTATCAGTTTAAACATTACTACAAAATCTATTTTGCTAGTACAATTTCTTCCTTTTAGCAGTTTATGCTAACTAAACTACTCTTATGCTAACCAATTTTAAAATTGATTTGCTTCTTAAAGAGCATGAGAAACAGTGACAACCATAATTTGGGATTGAAAAGCTTCACCTTACCAGAGATTTGTCTGCAAGCTTGGTAGTACATTCATTACTTGTTCTCAATATTCTAAGGTAGCTTAGCGTTACACTTCAATTACAATCAATTCAGTCCTTTTCTGTCCATAATTCCTTCTGTTTGTTCCCTTCAAAAAATGGGGGAGTCCATTCTAGAGTCAGGATCCAAACGCCGCATGGGTCATGGGTCTTCCAAACAGGATCTAATACAGGCTCAGGACAATCCTGTTCCTGATTCTGGTGCACATCTGCATCAGTACCAATGGTAGTGCCTATAGCTAGTTCAACCCTGTCAAAGAAGCACTTCAGTTTGCTTTTTAGTGTGCCATTCTCGTGCTAACAAAATTTTTCTTAGAAATTAGAAAGGTCTTTAGTGAACCAGTGTCTGTGTACTTCCACCTGCTTCTCTCACTTCTCCTCTGGTGTGGCTCTGCCCTGCAGATCTTGCAAATCAGCAGTGGGTGTTGGTTCCTGTGAAATGGTAGTCATTTACAAAGAAGAGGTAAATTTCTGTGCTTTCTTCATGACTGCATCTACTTTTAATTACCTAGAGATACCAGATTTTGTTAGAGGTGTGAGCATTACATTGGCATAGAGACGACTTTTTAGTGAGCAGGATAGCCTCAAGCAGTTCAGCCACAAGGTGTGCTATCTGTTTTTCTGTGGACTTTAAAACAATTCTCTTTTTCCACAGTGTGCTAAGTGTTATCCTGAGGATATAAAAAATTTCTGTTTCCACAATGTATCAAAATCATGAACTACCCCAAATGTATAACTCCTGTCTGTACTGATGTTAAAAGACCTCTCATTTGCATTTACAGGCCTCTATTAAGGTTTTTAGCTCTGCTGCTTGGGGAGGAAATTTAGTTGGCAATGGTTCTGCTGTTACAGTTTCATGTTGAATAACCACTGAATAACCTGAATGATTTTAAATGTGGCTGGGTCACATGAGACGGAGACTTCCACAAACAGCTCCAGGTCTGCATTAGGTATTGGGACCTCTTGAAGGTCCGGTCTTGAGCTACAATCAATGGTTATTGCTGAAACACAGTCATAAAGTTCTCCAGCATCTGCTTTTGGAAGCAAAGTATCAGGGCTTAAAAGTTTAAGTTTTAAATGTAATATTTCACATGTCCAGCAAAACAGTGTGGTGACACAACCACCTAGCTGTAGATAAAGGAGACATTTTTGCTCTAGCAAACTAAATGAAACAGCGTATGATATTAAGAGTGTTATATCTTGATAACCAACTAATTCTTTGGATGTTAACACAGCTTTCTCAGCTACTGCTACTGTAAATGCTTTTAAGCATTTTGGAAGTATAGTAGTTTAGAAGAGAAGTAAGCAACAGGTTTCATTTTCCCTCCATGCTCTTGTAAACGTCCTAATGTCAAAAAAAAGTTTCTTTCATCTACAGTCCTTTACACAGTTAGTGTAAAGGTTGTGTCATGTCAGGTAACTCTAAGGTAGGTGTACTTTGCAATACAGATTTTAAGTCATCAAATGCTTATTCTGTGGCTTCTGTCCAAGTCACCCGTTGGTGTGCAATCAGTCCTTCACCATGTATTATGCCTGAGAATGGAGCCTCTATCTCAGCATAAAGTAGCCGTTGTCTACAGTATGACATCATACCTAAAAGGACAATACTTGATTTTTTGGTTTTGGAATGTCTTGGATGGCTTCTATTCTTTTCTTCTTCATTTGTCCTCTTCTGTGATCATATGTCCAAACAAGATCACATTTTGTTGAACCCATTGCAATTTATTTAAACTGTCTTTGTGACAGTTTAAATACTATAACAATGCTGTAATATCTGTTTCGCAAGTTGGCTTGGTTGGAGAACAAATCATTAGGTTGTTGATGTAAACCAGTAATATGCTTCCAGCTGGTAGTTTAACACTTCTAGGTTTTCTTTAAATGTGAATATATCAGGAGATTCAAAATACCCCTAGGCTAATCTTATCCAGGTGTAGTTTTTGGTTTGAATGAAAATGCAAATCAATACTGTGAATGTTTATGAACCGGTATGTTATAAAAAAATTTTAAAAAGCATTAGCCAAATCCACTACCATGAACCAACTTGTACGAATCACCAGTCTTCATGCACCGTCTTCTCTGAAATTCTGAAGTTGTGGTTTCTTTCATGGAGAAGAGAGGAGGTGCTCCTTTGCAAGAGTGTGATGACTGAGATGCATTGTTACATCTGCGAGGTTTGGTCTTCATGCTGCAATAAACATACAGAGGTGGGGCAGATACAGGAATTGGTGACTCAGGTTCTTGTTTTGGCTGATGCTGGTTCTGCAGAACATTGTCAGCATAGGCTTTCCAGTTAGGTGTGAAAGGTGCAAATGTCTTTTTCCTTTTCTCTGACATGTTTTGCTGTGTCTCTTTATCCTGCTCTTCTATAGCTTCCATTTTTTCTTTTAACTGCTTAATTTGTCTCATACTAAAACTTGTTTAGGAAACCCAACTTTCTTTATCCACACATTAACCTGTTCATAGCTATCTTGCCCCTAATTGTTATTATAAAATATAAATAAAAGTTCAGTATTAGAGAACCCACCTTTGCATAATTGACTTGCTGAAAAAAAACCCACAATTTTTCTGTATCAGCCCTGCCTGGTCTGTTCCCACTCACCTGAGGCCTGTACCTGTCAGTCTGAGGCCTGGTGTATATTTGCTAACATATTTACTTAAAAAATTACTAATGGGTCCTTCTTGGATCCTCTAACGGGTCACCTTTCACCAAAACACCATGGACGTGCTTTGGAAACAACTAGTGTGTTTATCTGAAACGGCCAAACTCAAATATTACTCTACTCTTCTAATCACCAAGTGATTCTAGTTGATTTTCAATTAAATCATGAATGGATTTGTAACTAAATGGATGTGCGGACCAGATGTCATAACCCATTAT
>JAQMYM010000039.1:16119089-16131344 GCA_030014255.1 Parauchenoglanis ngamensis
TTATGTATGAAAGTAGACCCATTCATTGATATTGCGCTTTATAATCCGGTGCGCTTTATAGTCCGGAAAATACGGTATATATTATTCTGCATTAATTGTGCCCTCCCAGATGTGCAAGCTACCCATACCATAAGCGCTAATGCAGTAGCACTAACCATACCATTACAGATGCTGGCTTTTGAACTGTGTGCTGAGAACAATCCTTATGGTCCCTCTCCTCTTTAGCCCAGAGGATGTGATGTATATGATTTCCAAAAAGAGTTTTAAAATTTGATTAATCAGGCAACAGTTGTCCACTTCACCACTGTCCATCTTAATTGAGTTTGGGCCCAGAGGTGATGGCAGCATTTCTGTTTATAAATTTTTTTCTTTTCATGGTAGAATTTTAACCTGCATTGTTGATGCAGTAAAATTGTGTTCACAGACAATGGTTTTGGAAGTGTTCCTGCGCCCAAGCTGTTAGTTCCACTACAGAATTGTCTGTTTTTAATGCAGTGCCACCTGAGGGCCAGAAGATCATTGCCATCCAATATTGGTTTTTGGCCTTGTCCCTTACATACAGAGATTTCTCTGCATTCTTTGAATATTTTAATTACATTATGTACCATACATGATGAAATCTCCAAATTCTTTATAATTTTATGTTGAGGATTGTTATTCTTAAATTGTTGCACTATTTGCCCATACATTCTTTTACAGTGTTTTGAACCCCTCCCCATCTTTACTGCAAAGAGAATCTGCCTCTCTGGGATTCCTATACACTACCTGTCTACAAGGACATGCGTGGCTATCTGCTAGGACCCGTTTTAAGTGAATCAATCCACAACAGCCATTTGCTTAGACACAAGCTAGCTTCTGTGACAACAGTGTGAAAGAAAAAGGGTAGTTTCACTTTAATAAAGAAAATGACAGCAATTGACACATTGAATCAGTTCTTAACCCTCTGTGCCCCATAGTGGCCACCAAAGGCCTGTTTGTATTTCCCTGTAAGCCAGCTTGCTCTTTAAAGAAAAATCCCTTAAGGCACTAGGCATGATGACTGCGTCAATGCATGCGCCTCTCTTTTTACCCTGATGCACCCATCACTCTGGAACAGGGTAAATCTGGACTCATCAGATCACACAACCTTCTTCCATTGCTCCAGAGTCCAATCTTTATGCTCCCTAGCAAATTGAAGCCTTTTTTTCTGATTAGCCTTACTGATCAGTGGTTTTCTTAAAGCTACACAGCTGTTTAGTCCCAATCCCTTGAGTTCCCTTTGCATTATGCATGCGGAAATGCTCTTGGTGTCACTGTTGAACATAGCAGTGAGTTCAGCTGTTGTTTTTTTAAAGTTTGATTTCACCAAACGTTTCAGTGATCGCCAATCACGATCATTCAAGATTTTTTTCCGACCACATTTCTTCCACAAAAATGATGGTTCCCCACTATTCTTCCAGTTTTTAGTGTTGAACAGTTCTTAACCCCATTTTAGTAGTTTCAGCAATCTCCTTAGATGTTTTCTTTGATTGATGCATGCCAATAGTTTGATCCTTCTGAAACAGATTAGCATCTTTTCCACGACCACAGAAAACCGTGTCTTCTGACATGGTTGCTTAAGAAATGAGAAGCTACTCACTGCATCGGTTAGGGTTAAATAATTTGTTGCCAGCTGAAACATAATCATTCATGCAGTAATTATCCAATGGGAGGCTCTTGCCCATTTGCTTTGTTAAATCTGCATGGTGACCTTTTTTTTGGACAGGTAGTGTATTTTTCATTAAACAATGTAGTTTGTTAGTTTTAACATTTAATATTTGGTCTTTGTTCAATTTTCAATTTAATATGGGTTTACATGATTTGTAAATCATTGTATTCTGTTACACAACATTCCAACTTTTTTGGAAATGGAATTATACCATTTATAGTACCAGTTATACTAAGTCTCTTTGATTCATGATCTTTTTAGCCCAGCTGCTGCTAGGAAGTTCTATGATGAAGGTGTCAGGACCTTAGATGGTTTGTCTTCTGTATTTTCTCTACATTCATTTTATTGAATTGTTTACCTTTATGGCCACAAGCCTTGTTTACCTTTATGGCCTGCTTTTCAGATCTCAAGAAGATTGAACATAAGCTGAACCATCATCAACAGATTGGCCTAAAGTAAGTGTGTAATCTATGAGATTAAGACAATAATATAAATTGATAGTTTTTATATAAATATATATATATATTAGTGATAGATAAGTGATCATGTTCATTGGTGGTATTTTATTTATGTGCATTTTATAAAGGTATTTTGAAGAATTTGAGAAGAGAATTCCCCGCACAGAGATGGAGGAAATGGAGGTAGATTATTTAAAGTTTACTCAGTTTAGCATTTTGAAGTATAAATAAATTACCTTACTGTATCTGGATGTTTTTCCCAGGTTTTAATATTACAAGAGTTGGAGCAGCTCGACCCGGAGTACATTGGCACCATCTGTGGCAGCTACAGACGAGGTTAACTACTCTGTTAGTTATAAATCATTCTGTAGTCATTATCACACTTTATAATTGCTAGTTCACAGCTCTGCAGCATTATAGAGAAAATTATCTGTTCTGCACACACTGTGTATAAGAATAAACCCAATGAAAATTATCTGTATGGCATCTTCAGGGGCAGAGTCGAGTGGTGATATTGATATACTTCTGACGCACCCAGACTTTACCTCCCAGTCTCAAAAACATGTAAGTAAATGATTCAAGAGTAATTTTTCACTTTTTAAAACAATGTTAATATATAGAGTTGGAGTGATATGAAAAAGATGAACATGCATTCATCTGTAACTCTGTAGCATTATGTACAGATGAATATTATGGATAGATTTTTTTTTCTTAACGTATTTGTGTTTTATCAGCATTTTAAATTTTAAAGAGAGAGACAACTGCCACTAGGGTTCTCATGAGTCATCATGTGTTCTGATTTTCATTTTTTCCAAAATTCTGTGACATTTAGAAGTAATATTTTTGACCATGTTTTAAACACAAATATCATCCAATCATTCTGTGGAGCTGCCAACTGTTATACATTTTAAATATGAACTCTACTTTGGAGTACTCTGCTACAAGTTATTGCTCAAAAATACTCATACCCAGTGTGCAAGGGTGCGGTGGAAGACTTGAGGGGCAGGGGAATTTCAGTAGACATCTAGGCTCGTGTTTATTTGCAACACACTTTTTCAGTGCATTTTCAAAAAACTCAGTTGAAAATGACAAGTTCCAGTTGCGTGCATGGGTGTTGCATGCTCCACCATATATATCACTCTTTCTTGCTCTGGTTATGGCAGTCACTGAAAGTATAAAGAAATGCATAAACAGACTGGCAGTAACGAGTTACAGGTGAGAACCATCACTCGTTACCTTCTGATTCAACCTGCCTCCTCACCCTCTCTCTTGTCTCCGTCTCTCGATTTTTCTGATTGAAAGATGCACTGAGTCACTGCTTTTGCTTTCTGTAAAGGTAAATGGAAATGTTTAGAGTTCATTTATGTGAAATAAAATCTATGTAAAATGTATGTATAGCTAACAATTTGGATAGATAACATTAGTGTAAACTCTAACATGTAAAGATTGCAAAAATTTTTTGTTTTTTTTACAACTCTCTTATGAACTTTAGAGACTGTTGTGTGTTTAAAAATTCGAGGAGATCAGCAGTTTCTGAAATACTCAAACCAGCCCATTTGGCACCAAAAGCCATGCCATGTTTACCCATTCTGGTGATTGATATGAATATTAACTGACACTCTTTAAATGTATCTGCCTTATTTTATGCATTGTGCTGCTGCTGCATGATTGGGTGTTTGGATGACTGCATAAAGGAGCAGGTGTATAGATGTTGTTCTTAAAGTGGTATTTATAATCCCAGTTAAGCCCAGTTCAGGTCTAGGTTGTAACAAAATAAAAAGTGGAAAAATTCATGGAGGTGCCTTGATTTGCACCCTCTTTCCCCAGTTCTTATACTCTTTTCTCCTAGCCCAAGCTGCTCCATGCAGTGGTTGATCATCTTGAGTCTATTGGCTTCGTCACTGATACTTTGTCTAAAGGAGATACAAAGTTCATGGTGAGAGCAGTTCACATTCTTTTTCTTTCTTTTTCGGTCTTTTTCATTCTAATAGAACTTTATCCTTGTCTTCTTTCAGGGTGTATGTCGGCTGCAAAGAGGAATCGAGGATGAGATTGAAAAGGATTATGATCATCGCCGTATTGATATCAGGTGCTTTATAATCACTAAAAGGTCATTTTGTACATCAGTATACTTCAGCTGAAAAGGCTGTCTCCTCCACTAAAAGTTTTTCCTATTTATCAAAACATAATTAAGTAATTAAACATAAAATATTAGTCAAGTAAACCATATTTTTGGAGACGGAAATCACAACCCAATGGTCGAAATCACAATCCACATTATCAAACTTTTTTCAAATATTTATTTATATATATTTATATTTATTTTGATTATATTTCGGGGTCTTAGCACCAAGGTCAGCCCAAACTTAATAACTTCTATTGGTGGGAAGCTCAGGAATCGAAAGCTTAAAATATTACTTTCTTACTATGGCTTCAAAAAATATTGCTTTCAAAAATTTTAATAATACTCAGGAAATAAATGTGTGGTTGAGAGGTTTTACACTTTCACATGTTACTCAGTAACTGACTTCTGTAATGATGTATACTATCAAATTAACTAGTGTGTCACTGTACCATTGGTGATTTTATTTACTATTTAGTTTATACTACTTAGGGTGCACAATCATGAGATTAAAGGTCCACTATGTAGGATTTTGAAGGTATCTATTAGCAGAGTCTGAGTTTGTATTTCATAATATACTTATGGAATTCATATGAATGTCTTCATTTAGTGTATAATTATCTATAACTACAAATCATTGTCTTTTTTCGTAAGCTTAGAATGAGCCCTTTATATCTACGTAGGGTGTGGGTCCACCTCTACGGAGAACGGACAAACCTCTAGAGAGCGCCTTCTATGTTGTGCGTTTTTGTAAGCTACAGTGAAAGTAAGGAAGCACTATAAGAATGTCGGTAGAAAAAAGAAGAAAAATAAGAGGACTCAGTGTTTGCTGTTGCTTGGTAAGGGAGAGGCATTCAGGTGGCTGAATCCTACATAGTGGACCTTTTAATGTCTGTAGTTGAACATATCTCACATTATGAAAGATGTATCCCTTTTTATGAATGCCATAAAATTTATATTAGTGGACTCAGACTTTTTGGTTTTACTTTGAATATGCTGAATATTCTCATTATCTTTATATCTTCAGGCTTATTCCTAAGGATCAATATTACTGTGGTGTACTCTACTTCACTGGGAGTGATATATTCAATAAGAATATGAGAACCCATGCCCTTGAGAAAGGCTTCACCCTTAATGAGTACACTATTCGTCCACTAGGAGTCACTGGTAAGAAATATAAATTTTGAAAGAAATGACTCTTATTTTACTTCAGTCTGTCTCATTTGCCATCTATTCCAATGACCATCGAAAAATGGAATATGAGATTGCAAAAGACTGTATCACATAACAGGTTTTGCTTTTTGCTGCTCTGATTTGTTATGATACCTTTTCTTTCAGTTGGAATTTTCAGCCTAGGCATTTTTAAATTGACAGATAGTGGCTAAACTGGCAATTATATTGAAATGACACCAAATTTGAAAAATATTTTTTTACCCCTATGCTATGTTTTAGGTGTGCCTGGAGAGCCCTTACTGGTGGACAGTGAGAAGGACATTTTTGACTACATCCACATGAAATACAGAGATCCAAAAGAACGCAGTGTATAAAAAAATTGTTAGAAAATTTGATGCTTCAATGAAATTGTCTTCGGTGACAGAAATACAAGCAAGTGTCACTTCTCTCTCACTATGTGTGCATGTGCACAATAATTATTATCCCCCCCCCCCTTTTTTTTAAATAAGAAAAAAAAGAGCCAAAAAGTTTTCCATTACTGAGGTTAAAGTTTAGCTACATTAATCATTGTAATCATTGGAAGAGCCTCACAAGGATAGTAAAACAAGTGTGCATGTGCACATAGTGGGTAGGATAGTGTTGTGTGTTTTTAATGATTTAAAAGTTAAATCATAGAAATAAGTTGGTGTCATTTAAATTCTTTTATTTGTTTTCAGTTGTTCAATACTATATTTAGGAAAGTACATTTTTTGAAATCTGTTATTTTAACAATAGCCATTTTTTATTAAGGTGCTCTGTTGTGGATAATAAGTTAATTTCCAACAAACTGTTACTTACAGACACATGAGATCTTATGTGTCGACTTTTAGAGCACTTATGGAATAAGTGTAAACTTAAAGTAGTCTACTCATCGATTATTGTACCTAGTTTTGGTATTCCTTAATATTTGGTTTTGCTATTTAGCATTCATGCAATTGGCAGTGGACTGTGGGTCTGAGCAAAATTTGATTTGACTATTAAACACCAGAACCATAATGGATGATTTTCTTAAAGCTTGTTGAAAACAGTGCTGTGTTGCAGTTTTTAGTTGTATTTTACACATGACATTTAGTGAAGTACAGAGCTTCTGCTGCTGTTATGTGAAGTACAATGTATATAAAAGGTTTACATAGCCCTTTTAAAATTTCAGGTTTTTGTGATTTAAAAAAAAAATAAACCAGGATGCACTACATGGACAACATTTGTGGACACCTGACCATAACACTCATATTGTTAAACATTCCTTTCAATATTTAGTCCCCCTAAGCTGTTATAATAACCTCCATGTTTCCAGGAAGGCTTTACACTAGATTTTAGAGTGTGGCTGTAGGGAATATGTGTCCATTCAGCTACATGAGCATTAGTGAACTCGGACACTGATGTCAGGCAAGAAATCCTGGGGTGCTGTCGGTATTCCAGTTCATCTCAAAGGTGTTCAGTGGAGTTGAGGTCAGGGTTCTGTGCAGGCCAGTTGAGTTCTTTCACACCAACCTTGCCAAGGTGTCTTCGTGGTGCTCACTTCGTGCGCAGGGGCATTGTCTTGCTGGAACATGTTTGGGCCTCTTAGTCTCAATGAAGGGAAATTGTAATGCTACAGTATACAATAACATCCTAAACAATTGTGTGCTTACAACTTTGTCAACAGTTTGGGGAAGGACCACATTCAATTGAAGTGAAAAGCAAATTGAAACATTTTAGGGGGACAAACACATTAACCAATTAACTAACTAATACTTTGTTAAAGCACTTGTAATAAAGCATTCAGTATTTTTGGGTAAGAGTCTTCCAATTACATCTAGATTTGGTCATTTTATTCTACTCGTTCTTGCAAAAATGCTCCAGATCTATTAAATTGTGAAGGGATCTCCTCCCCTTCACATTATTCCATGGTTTTTTGAAAGGATTTAGATCTGGGCCATTTTAAATTGTTGCTCTTCTGAAGCCATTCCTTTTGTTGACTTGGATTTATCTGATGGGTGGTACTGTTATTGTTTAACAGAGACATGCTAGCTTTGTGCTTAAATAAATTGATATTTGGAACTATCCATGATTCCCTCTATTTTGACTAGTCCCACCTGAAGAGAAGTACACTGCATGATACTGCCAGAACGATACTTCACCGTGGGATGGTATTCTTTGGATGATGAGCTGTCTTGTTTTGGTGCCAAACATATCTTTGTAGAAAATAATTCTGAATCTGAACTGTCACAACAAGCAAACCTGATCTGAGCAAAAATCAGAATTGAGCAATGACACTTGTGTGAACGTAGCCTTAGTGACCTTGCAAGATCCCCAGTCTTAATAGACTACATCTTAGGCTATGTTCACACTGGAAGCCTCATTGCTCAATCCCGATATTTTGCTCAGATGATGTGACGCAATGGTTCACATTCCTAATTACAAGTGACTTGTATCTGACTTTAATGAGCACGCACCTGTCCACGCATGCAAACAGTGATTTTTCACAAGTACTGCCTCACCTACAACACAAACATTTGTGAAACGACTCGGACGAAATGGACTTATTAGTAGCTAATGTATGCATTCCATACCCTGGAAGACAGTAAACAGTTGATCAGCTGTGGATGTGCTCCAGTATTATTTTGCTGCACTGCTGGTGTTCTGATGATTTGTGCTAGCTTGGTAAAAAATGCTACTGTATCATGAATAAATGCTGATGATAGCAGGGAATGAACTTGATTTTAGCTGCAGCCTTTAACCAAAGTGTAACCATAACCCTGACACTTAAAGCTTTAAGTTAACCCTAAAACCATAACTTTAAAAAGATCAGGTTTGTGAGTTCATGCAGCCCTGAAAACATCATATCTGTTCAACATTAGGCAAAAAAAATCAGATATGAGTCACTTCAGCATGGCAGTGTGAACATAGCCATAGACTGTGACTTACAAACTCTGTAAATTGTCTTTAGATGTGAGACGGTGTCAGACTTTAGTCTTTTAAGAGTCTGTTCAAAGTCTTCTAGTGTATGGTTGGCATAAAGTTGTAATAAAATATAAACGACTCTATAAGTTGAATAAAATGATTTACATACCAAAACTGTGTTCTGCTTATTCCACTGTCTTCTTAAAAAAACTGGTACTTCTAATGTTCATGACTCATGACTTTTACCACACACAGTAACCATACTGTGGTCTAAAGTAACCATACATGCAAACCTAGATAATTTATCACAAGCATACAGAATTTAGTCTGCATGAAGCAAGCATGGTCAAGCATCAAAGTTTATTTATATGCTAAATAATGTAATTAATGTATTGTGATGTGGCACGCAAGTATGGTAGTTCTTTACACATTCACTCATGAAGGGTAAACTCCACACACTAGAATATGAGCATTATGATTTACATGCCAAAACTGTGCCCTTGTATTCAATACACAAAATCTGATACCTCCAATGTTTAAAACTCTTGACTTTTTTTACCACACAAATTTATAAGGCAATGTCTGACTTGTGTGAAAATCTGATGATGTTTTAGGTCATATTTATGCAGAATTATAGAAAATTCTAAAGAGTTCACAAACTTTCAAGCACAACTGTACCTTGTGCTCAGATAGTCACTGAGATTTGCTTTAGGCACAGCTCCTTCAAGAGTGACAGTGCACAGCACGAACTTAGTGCTGCTACCAACAGCATTGCCCCTACATTAATTGCCATTTTTACCAGCCATACACCCCACTAGCCAAAAAGATTTGTGAACCAATCTGTGGGGAACATCATGAATCCATTTTTCTTTACTTCCCTTCTCAAATTGCATATTTTCTCCATTGCCTGAGAGAAGGGTCCTTCCAGGGGCATATTATTTAGAATATAAATGCAACATTGATCCCCAAACAGGACACAGATGTTCCCTTCTTGCACCTGTCTGTTTTGCAGCATCATTAAACTAGTGGCTGATAATTGCTCTCCCAATGCCTTAAGGGTATCTTCAGTATAATTAATACACCTGTGTTGATTTATGGTAAATATAATTTATCCGTTCTACATTTTTGTTTATCCCTATTCGGTGGATTATAGATTCAAATCCTTCTGCAATTTCATTTCTTGCTTTGAACTGACTTGGGATTGCCCTTGGTTGACCAATTTTATTAATATACATGCCTGGGTTAGGCGCGCAGCTTCTCTTGGTTCAGCGATTAGTTATTTCCGAGACTGTCTCTTCACCAACATCTGTATTCTTAAACATCTGTATGTTTGTCACTAACATTACCCTGGTGCGTAAACCTGACCGGAATGGTAGGAGTGAGCAACTACGGTGCGTCCCTCCACACACCCAGCATACCCACCCACGCCAAGGGCCTTCATGTTGGTAACATTCCAGGTCCTTCCACAGTTTCCTGAAAAGTTGCCCACCAAATAATTCCTTGGCATTTGAGTTCCATAGCATGCAAAAATGTAATTTCTTGACTATGTGAATGATAGCAGTTCTTTAGGAGCCAGGTGCTTGTGGCCATATAGTCATATTTCCATACCTTCTTTCAAATTCCTGTGTTGTGTTCCCTACTCCAGCATAGAAGACAGTAAGGACATAAGGTGTCATTAATTAATTCTTTGATGGGGACCGGAACATTATGGTATGTCCCATTTACTTCTAAAGTTGTCCCAAACTTCTATCATCTCATTTCTTACTATGGTGGATCCATATATAGCTAGGAGCCTGTATCTAAACCTAAGACATGTATCAGTGTAATAGGGGACTGGAACTACTTCTAGTCTCTTTTTTTCCTGCTGTGCAAACTACACATTCCTCCTCGGTCCACTCCCTTGCTGTATAATAGGCTCACTTGTACCAATTCTTTGTCCAAGCCTTGAACTAAAAATCTTTTTCAAGGTTTTCTGTTAGTTCATATGCTATATTTTCTGCATCATCCAGAGTCACGTTTTCAAATTTCTCAATTCTTCCCTCTATTCTACTGGCATGGCTAAGGGCAGTTGAGTTGAGCAGAGCCTAATTTCTTGCTTCCCATCTTGACTGATTATTATAGTGCCTTCACCCATCACATAGGAGTAAATTCTTCATAGTATGCTAAATTCTTCACATACTGCCTGTGGTAAGGGGGTAGGCCCTGGGGGTTCCAATTCAGTCAATCTTTCAAGTAAGGAGAGAGGATTTCTCTGGCTTGAGTTTGTTCTCCTGGTCTCTGCTCTTCACCATCATGGGGGTGCTGCTGAGGAGACACCGTATCCCCAGGGCACTTGAGATTAGCAATGTCATGTATAAGGTGCCTAATAGGAGCCAACCCTGGGGTTGACCCCAGGGATCTAGTGTTTTCTTCTTCACCACTTTCTTCAATTTCCTGCCCAGAATGAGCAGTTTTCTTTGGTGTAGCGGATGCCTGATCCAGGGCTGGTCTTGCGACATATGCAGGCCTTCTCCAGTGTCACTTTCAACTCCATCTCCTGGCAATGATTTTGGGGACTCAGGTCCTGGGGACTCTGGTTCTTCTTGAGATCCTGAGGTGGGTTGTGATCCTGGTGATCCTGCTTTTGTTTGGGCGCTTGGCCTTTTGTCATCACTGCTATCTTCATCCTCTTGGAGGGGTTGGGGCAACTCTCTATTCTGAACTCTTGTACAGTGGTTGAGTTGGTACAAGGTGTTACTTCCTCTTACCTTGACTGCTGTCAGTGGGGTGTATGTTACCTAAAAGTGTCATGTTCTTCAGGGTTCATGCCACCTATGGCAGAATATACTGTACACTTGGTCACATGGGTTTATTGGGTTCGCTGGCTCTTCCTCTGGTTCATGCCTCTAAGCTCTGTTCAGTTTCTGCAAATAGATAGCTTGATGTATTCTAGAAATTTGCTTAACATATGCCTGCAGTTCACCTTCCAGCTGTTCCATTCGAGGCCCTTCATAGGGTCCTCTAAGGCCTGGGCTTGGCATTGGCCTTCCAGTGAACATTTTATGTGGAGTCACATAAATGAGTCTCACTGTGAGTTTGGGTTCTTTGGAGGTTGCTCAAATCTAGCCTAGTAGGTTACTCCTCTCTCAGGGCTCTCCATTGCCTATTTCTGTAGGGATTGAATTCCACTGCATCCACCTCTGGCCCTGTTCCTCGCTGTATTCCATCTAGGGCAATTCTCAGTAACCTCAGCGTATCATCCTGTCATATTGCCCTGGCCAGCACCTCCTTGATATCTCCTATGGCTAGTAATTTTTTCTGCATTGTCTCCTCAAAGTCTCTTATCCATTTCAGCACTCCTTCATGCAAATTTGTTAAGCCTCTTGCCAGTCCCTCTAGGTCCTGAGTCTGCCAAAATATGCAGTTTACTTGTCCAATCTAGACTAACAGGGGGAGCATCTCCTTTTGTGGCACCTTATCCATTGGTGGGGGTCATCTTTGGTTAGTCCTCCTTCCAACTGATACATTTAATTGCATAATTGTAATTGGAATAATTGCATGCAGATTTACTTTCGGGAAAGGTTCAGGTTGACGTCACTTCCTGTTTTCGAATTCTTTGCCGGGAGTTTTGCCGCTGTTGGCGTTTATGCTATACATATTTTTTTCTGTTTTTTCATTAGTAATTTTGAATTATTTTATTTTTTGCAGTGTTTACTTTTTTCCTTCTGTCACGTTTTATTTTTTCTTCTTTCTCTTTGGAGAATGCGGATTTTTCTTTTTTTCATTTTTCTCCCTGTGTAAACGCTGCACGCGGAGGCCAGTCACGGTGGATTTGCCAAAATATTATCAACAAAACTTCAACTAAGGTACGTTAAACATTTACTATGGCAAACATTCAGCTTGTTCAGTGTGTG
>JAQMYM010000039.1:16132522-16153633 GCA_030014255.1 Parauchenoglanis ngamensis
TGTGGGAGAGCAGTTGTTGAAAATCAGAGAGAAGGAATAGAGAAGAGGGAGAAGGCAAGAGGACTGGAGCTTGTCAACGGGGAGGTTGAAGTCTCCAAGGAGAGTGAGGGAGGTTTTCTCAGTAGGGAAAAGACTGAGGAGAATGTCCATTTCTTCAAGAAAGTTTCCTAGGGGTCCAGGGGGGTGTTGCGATGAGAAGATTGATTGGAGAGGAAATTGCAAAAGCATGGAACTCAAAGGATGTGATGTTGAGATAAGACAGCGAGTGAGGTGTAAAGCACCATCTTTGAGACAGCAGCAGACTTGTACCACCACCCCTTCCAGTTTCTCATGGAGTATGTGAGAAAGCATAAGCAAAGGAAAGAGCTGCTGGTGTGGCTGAGTTCTGTGGCAATATCCAGTTCTCAGTTAGTGCCAGAAAGTCAAGAGAGTGATGGGAAGCAAGGGTTGAAATGAAATCAGCTTTCTTTACAGCAGACTGGCAGTTCCATAGCCCACCTTTCACCCTGTTTGAGACTGAGAAAACAGAGAAGGGTACATAAGGTTACCGGTAGTATGGTCTCTGGATTGTGGATGAGATCTTCTGGGTCTAAGATATGTGAGAACAGAGATGGGTTTGAGGCACATGTCAGTAGTCAGCAGTCAGGAGTTAAATCAGTGAGTTTAAGTTCTCGGAGTTCTTTGTAGAATGTGTTAACTAATGCAGACCAAAACACCTTCAATATATGTTAGTGAGCCCTACCCCCAATTCACACCATAAGGGAGACCGAAACTACTGTTGATTAGACACCTGAGAAAACTAATTAGCATTGACCAGCAGACACTTCTAAATAACACTACAGAAACAGCAACTACTAGTGACAAGAATCTAGGTCCAACTGTCAAGTAGATAGTACACAAAAGTCAGAATCCTACCTTCCCAGTAGAGAAGAAATTCAAGATAGAACTAAAAATCACACTGGATTCTCTGACTATGTGCACGCTTTGCTGCTGTGATGGCCTGAGACAGTTTGGCCCTTGCAGTTCTTAGGGCTGCCTTGTCACCTGCTGTAAAGTCAGGTGTCTTGGGTCCTCAGCAGCTCACATACCTCTGCAGTCATCCACAGATTCTGGTTGGAGTGTGGTCTTAGAGACAGTGACAAGCAACAAGTGCATCATCGATGCACTTGCTGATATAGGTGGTCACAAATGACATGTATTACTCCAAGTTGGTGCTGTCGCCATTGGTTGCATCCTCTCTGAATATATGCCAGTCAGTATGCTCATAACAGTCCTGAAGAGCAGAGATGGCTCCTGCAGGTTCTCAGCTGTTCCTTAAAACATTTGGACATCTGATGAGCAGTCTGTATGCTTGGATTAGCATAAGAGAGATATGCTCTGAGGTGGGGATGGGGCTCCGCCTGGTGCATGCCGGGAATGTTTATGTAAATAAGATCCAGCATGTTTGCCCCTCTCGCTGCAAAGTCCCCATGCTGATGGAATTTCAGGAGCACTGATTTAAGATTTGCATGATTGAAATTGCTGATGACAATAAACAGTCCATCAGGGCATCAGGGTGTGCATTCTATAGTTCATTAATAGCTCTGTACAGCTCACAAAGCTCCTCTTTAGTATTAGTGCTGGGGGGAATGTACACTACAACCATGAGCACAGTGGTGAATTCCCGTGGTACATAATATGATCTGCATCTGTCACAAACTCCACCAGTGTTGAGCAGTAACTAGAAACTAGCACAGTGTTCTTGCACCATTCTGTGTTGATGTTAATGCACAAGCCACCACAGCACGTTTTATTGCACAGAGCTGCACTTCTGTTTGCATGAAATGAGGTAAGCCCATTCAGCTGAATGAATTCAAAAAAGATGCTGCAGTCTCTAAACTCACACTGGGATGTACGCTGAAGTTGGATGTATTCCAGTTTATTGTCCAGGAAGCAGACATTGGAGGACAGAATGGATGGGAAGGCTAGCCAGCTGGGATTTGCTCTTAGCCTAGCATGGATCCCCACCCGTTTGCCATGCTTCTGCTTCCTTTTACTCCTTTTACTAATTGCAGGGGGTCTGTGGGAATTTCTTTTTTATTTTTATGAAAAAAAGAAAAATGATGAACTAGTTTTCAATGATAAGAATTCAAACACTGTAATTATTTTTTTCATGTAATGATCATTATATGAAACAAAAAGAGCCTATATTCTGTATTGTATGCTGGACAACTTGAAGCACTGAGTGATTCGTCTGTCCCACAGGCTGACAACAAGTCTTAGAACTGAGAAAAAGTCTGTGAACAAGATATATTTCAAAGTATTGGCTTGATTGCCATAAAATGTTTACAATCAAGACCCCAAGTGGAAGAAACATATTGATTTACCTGGTGACCACCTGACCTTTCCTCTAGTGCCACCATCGGGTCTTTGCATTTACATTTCTATTTTGTTTTCCATTTACCATTTCCAGTTTAACAGCTGATTATTTTTTATTTATATTTAGTTCAAAAATCTGATTCTTGTTTTATTCTTTTGTTTGTTACATCATTTTATAGATCATAATGTTAATTTATTTAAATTGAAAAGATTAATTTATATGATTTAGAATTATTATGATACCAACCATTATGATTATTTATGTTTGTTATTCATTATGTTAGGAATATTTTTCATTTAATTCCATTCCATTCCATTTTAACATTAAAATTACAATTAAACTGTAAAAGATGGCCTTTAGCACATTTCTTATAGAAAGTATTAGTCTTTCATCAAATAGTGGATTCCATTTCATGCAGAATGCTGCATGCATGTCTGCACAGTGCTATATTTTCAGGCTTGGTGTGGCTTGTGGTGGTGGGGCTCAAAGTGATATATTTTCAAGGGGCTCTGAACGCATACAGGAACATGAATGTGAATTTGAACAGAGTGAAAACAATGAGTTTTTAACAGACCTTTTTCAGTTGTTTTGATTGTTTTGACTTAAAAGTGCGCAGAAAAGGGAACCCAAAGCTCTGCTAGAATTCTGCCTGCCTCCTGAAACTTCCTCCGCACACTCACACCAGGTTCTATAAATGTCTTCTACGTATAGTGCAACCTTGTTTTCTTTACCTGGGTTTGTTATTTATTTCATTGAATAAAAGTGTTAATTTCCAGCTCCTCTAATTCACTCCTGTGAAACACACAAAGAGTAGTTTGGAAAACTAAACACAATTACAAAGTTTGCCTGCTCTTACGTTCACACACCCTGCATTTACAATTATGCGAATGGATATCTTGCATATTTAAGATGGAAATAAATAAAAATAAGTAGTGATTTATTCACAGTATTCATCATTCATCAACCTAAACGAACACATTTAATGTGCATTTTTACTACTTAACGTATAAACATGCATAGCATACTCACGGTTGGTGGAGAATAAGAAGGCTGTCAGAATGAGGAGGTCTGTGCTGTAGTAATGGAGGACCAGAGGAAGGTGGGGTTCGACCTCCATCAGGACTACCACTGACAGGACTCCGAACCTTGCTCTGGAAATCCCACAGATACGTTAGTGGATCACAGAAATGTATAAAGTAGATATGCTTAGTGATATATGGTTAAATGTTGTAGTGCTTGTAGTGTAGGGCTGGTTAAGTGTATAGGTTAGTGACTGAGTGATGTTTAAGTTCAAATGCCCTGAGTGCAGACCCCCACTATTGTGTGACTGAGCAAGAACATTATTCATTGAATTTTTAGCTGTACATCTTGACTATTTCCTCTTTGGATATAAGCGTCTACCAAGTGAATTAATAAATGCAAATGTATATTCAGGAGCACCAAACTGCTCATAAACTATTTAAATGTTACAACTCCAAAAACTTCACTTTCTTTTTCAAGATTTGAGTTTTACTTAGAATAATACACTTTGTGTATGAGTGTGTGTAACTCACACAGGCCACTTTAAGTAAGTTCCACAACTCCTTTTGTCTTTTTTCTTGCATACGACGGAGTTCCAGCTCACATTGAGCCATGCTGCTCACCATGCCCTCCACCCGAGGCAGCAAGTCCATCACTCTCTGTCGGCACACCACTGTCTTGCTGTAAACAAACAAGGGTTTTAAAGCATGAACTCAAACTTGAAACCCTGGAATCAAAATTGCTAAAGCTAAAAACTAACACTATCACATGAACACACACACAGAAACACAAACAGACCTGAGGTGTGTGTAAAACTCTCTAAGTTTTTTCTCATAGAATTGAATTGCCTGGACCACCAGCTTCACCACCTCCTGACAATCACCCATACCCCTCTGATCTGAAGGCAGATACAAAATAATTACATCAACAGTAATGTCACATTTTATGCATATAAACTATTTGGTCATATTTATGTGAAAATCTGACCATCACACCCATATGTAGGTCTTCTCCAAACTGTTGCCACAAAGTTGGTAGCACAGAATTGTCTTGAATGGCTTTGTATGCTGTATCATAAACATTTCTCTTCACTGAAATTAAGGCTAGCCCAAACCTGTTCCAATATGCCAATGTCCAATTCACAATACAAGGTTCATAAAGGCATGGTGTGAAAGAGCTTGAGTGGTCTGCATAGAGCCCTGACCTCAACCCAACTGAACACCTTAAGGATAAACTGGAAGGCGAGTGCATGCCAGGCCCCCTCATCAGACATCAGTGCCCAACCTCACTACTGCAATTGTGATTGAATTGGCAAATCCCCACAGCCATGCCCCGAAATCTAGTGGAAAACCTTGCCCCAAGAGTGGAGATTATTATAACAGCAAGGAGAATGGGACTAAAACTGGCACATACAAGTATGATTGGTCAGGAGTCCACATACGTTTAGCCATATAATGCACACATATACTGTAGATTTCTCAATCATATTTACTAATCCTTGTAAAAGATATCTTCCTTGGTCTGTTGTTCTGAAGATGAGGCAAGTACACATCCTGAATTAAACTGTCCAACTACTGTCTTGCAACCAAAACACCTGCAACTATGGTAATACAGGCAGCAGGTTGTGTTGCAAGACATTCATAATATGGTTCAGTCTAATTTACTGAAATGTATTACCTTATATTCAGTCTTGCATAGAAAGCATTTACTAAGAAACACGTTATGCAGCTTTTTTTTTAAGAGCATCACCATGATTCAATATTATAAGATGCCTGCAAGACACCTGCCATTTTAAGTATGCCATTTATGCCAGTATGCTGTCTTACCCCTAGGTTTCTCTCTGAGTTTGCGGAATAAATCCATTGCCTTGCCCTCACTGAAAAAACAAAACCAACATGTAAGAGTATTAATGACTAATGTATGTCAATGTACATTCACCATCCACTTTAATAGGAACACCTGTACACCTGCTCATTTATGCAGTAATACAATCATGTGGCAAAATGCATAAAATTATGTAGATACAGGTCAAGAGTTTCAGAAGCTTAAGAGTTTCAAGGGTCAGAAGCGCTCGACAGTATCTTCCTGATCTTATGCCTTTTGCTGCTGCCACATCATTGGTTGACTGGATAACTGAATGAATGTGCAGGTGTAAAGTTGTTTCTATTAAAGTGAGAAGTGACTGAATGTTGTCTGTGTTTGAACTTACAGAGACTCCAGAGCTTCTCCACTCCTCCAAGGGTGTCTCTGGAGGTCTACTATATCTGTCTGTAATTTCATCATCTCTTCCTCCAACATAGTCACATCATCTGTCTGATATGCAAAGAAACACACAGTGAGCAAATAGTTAGCATAGCAAAATCTGTTCCTGTGCAATACTGATGAATGACAGAAACACTCACTTGGCCATGGCTGAGTGCAGTTTGTTCCATCTCTCGCCAGACACTTAGTAACTTCTCTGAAGCTGTAACAACATGATTATTTCTGAAGCACCATCAGTGATGGCCATTATGAAACCGTTAAGATTGAGCCTTATAACATGGCTTCTCATTGTAGGCATCGGCATAAAACTATAATGTAATGTATAATGTTATATAAAAATATAACACACAACTATTACACGTACAACACACAGTCATTAAATGAAAGATAGGCAGCATCATCTATGCTTTCTACATTTTTAAGTCAAGTTATTTTGGGTTTTTTTACCATTGAACAACAACAGAAGCGGAAAAACAAAAACAGAAAAACTAGGCTTGTCATTAGCCAGCTCTTTTGTTCAAACCAAGATACACAAAACTTACTCTTCTGTTGTTTGTCCCTTTGTGTAATTTGTACTTTAATTAGGCAGTGTGCACTTTTACTGTTGTCTTCTAACTTCTCCAATGTCATTTTGAAAGTAATCCACCTCAGTCATGTGTATTACATCAACTTTCATGTCTCTTCTCATTTAAAGTTAAGGTGTTTTGAATGTTCACTGAACCAGGCTTAAATAAATTTGCTCCAATTGGGGAGACTTGGCCATGTGTTGAGTAGACTTGCCATGGCTATCAATGAAGCTATCAACCCCAGCCACTACTTTATATATCTTCTCTGTATTCTTTCCTCTCCTGGTGGAACTCCTGTTTTTGGTAACTTCAGTCTTTAGAATTTTAGACTTTAAAATTTAGTCTTACTATTACCAGGACACCACAATTGTGTATGTGTCTGGGTATGAATGTGTTTTACCAATGCCAGTGGCTCTCTGCTCCTGATATTTGTCCATGTCGATGTGCAGACTCGTTGTGAAGAATTCAAGCGTAGCTTTGAGTCTCTGGTGCACAGAGACCATCTCATTCTTCTGCTTGGACAACAAGCCATTATGCCGCAGCAGGCTCATACTGAGACATTCAGACAGAATCATTATGTGCATATGACAAAGAGATTCCAGTAGAAAATGCACTGACACCAATACCAGTATTTTACACAGACAAAACAAACCATATATGCACATACATGTAATTATCCATTCAGCAAAAGTGGAAGTATGGTAATTATATCAGTATATTGTTGACTAGTACTTATGCCATACAGGTGTGGACATACTTGTTGGTGCCCTTCCATGAAAAAAAGAACCCGCAATTTTCTCTGAAATAACTTAAAACTGACTTATTGCATAATTTATAAAAATTAGTATAAAATTTACTTTTTATTTTTGATTCAACAGAATATTTAAAACAATAAAACAAGACAAAAATGATTGGACCCGTAACCTAATATTTTGTTGCACAACCTTCCGAAGCAATCACTGCAAACATTTGATCTCTGTAGCTGTCAGTTTCTGCACCTTTCAACAGATAGTTTGGCTTACACATCCTTAGCAAACTGCTCCAGCTGTCTCAGGTTTGAAGGATGCCATCTCCAGACTGCATATTTTAGCTCTTTCTATAGATGTTTGATAGGATTCAGATCAGTGCTCAACAATATTTTGTTCTAAGCCATTCTTGGGTGCTTTTAGCTGTGTGTTTTTGGTCATTATTCTGTTGGAGGACCCATGACCTGTGACTGAGAGCGCATTCTGACACTGGGCAGTATGCTTTGCTCCAGAATGCTTTAATAGTCTTGAGATTTCATTGTGCCCTGCACAGATTCAAGACACATCATGCCAAATGCAGCAAAGCAACCTCAAAACATAACTGCATCTCCTCCATGTTTCACAGTAGGCATGGTGTTCTTCTCTTTGAGATCTTCATTTTTTCTTCTGTGAACATAGAGCTGATGTGACTTGCCAAAAATCTCCAGATTTGACTAATCTGTTCAAAGGACATTGTGGCTTGAAAATACACATTTTAGCAAATTCTAGTCTGGCTTTTTAATGTTTTTCTTTGGCCTAACCCTAACCCTAACCATCTTCCTGGGTCTTCTTCCATTGAGCCCACTGTCACTCTAAAACTGGTGTGATCAGACATTGATGTATCTTGACCTTGGAGTTTAGCTTGTATCTCTTTGGAAGTTATTCTTGGCTCTCTGTCTACCATACTCACTTGCCTGTTCAATCTGGGTTCTTGCGGCTACATCCATGGAGTTTGGCTACGGTGCAATGGACTTCTTAATAACATTTGCAGCTGTATTCACAGGAACATCAAGCTGCTTAGAGATGGTTTTATATCCTTTGCCTTTAACATGCTTGTCTATAATATTTTTCTGATCTCCTCAGACAACTTTCTCCTTTGCTTTCTCTGGTCCATGGTCAGTGTGGTGCACATGATGATACCAAACAGCCGAGTGACTACTTTTCTCTATTTAAATAAACTGAATGACTGCTTACAAAATTGTAAACGTGTGACACTAATTAAAGAAATCAGTTAGTTTGGAATATCACTATAATCCAATTATGCCAAGAAATCTGTCTAGCCCATTATGGAATATGTTTGTAGAATAAGCAGTATTTTATCTTTTTTCATACTTTCTTTGCATTACTCTATGGCATACAAGGTATGTAAGTATACATGAGGCAATTACTTTTAATTTCATCACTTTTCAGGAGAAATGAAGCATTGTTTCAATAAGCTTTAAGGGTACCAACAAATTTGCCCATGTCTGTATATGCTGTATAGACATTGGTAAGCACTTGTGAAGTTGTAACAAGTATGTTTTACCTCTCTTACATTTGAAGTCATCTTTATAATGCTTTGTAATGTATATCTTACATGGCTGCCTTCTGGCCCTGCTGCAACTTCAGCCAGTCCTCCTTCAGTGCTCTTATGGTGTGCCAGGCTTGCCCATATGTGCGTCTTTGAGCGCTGTAGGGCAACATGCGCTTCGGTTCTGTCTCTAATGGTTAAGCATAAAAATAAGCATAAAAATAATTACAAATAATAACTTGGCCCACATCAAGTTGTGCATTTACTGAATTACTTAGCAATTAGAAACCAAAGACAAAAAACTTTTGAAGAAGAAAGAGATATATATTAGATAATAAGAATATTTCAGTTTGACTCACGAATGAATCGAATATTCTCAGGGAGGATTCGAGGGCTGAACTGAGGTTCATAGCTGCAGCATGAGCGGTTGAACAGAAAGACCAATGGCATATCAACACGACGGCCATCAACCAACTAATGACACAACCAGAAATACCACAATTCACCCAAATGTCTAAGAAACATATGCTTTCTTGATTTTTTAAAATTAAGTATAATTTACTCACAGTATAATCTACAGCACACTGAATGATCTCATTATGAGGCTCCAGAGCAAGGCCAGCCTCCAACAGCAGCTCCTGACTGGCCGGAGGAATGTGAGTATCTTGTGCAATTAGTTTCTGCAGGGATGCAACAGTCTCCCCATGCTGCACTGAGTATGTACAAATCTCTGCTGAGATCATATTCAGCACATGGACTAGCTAGAGATAAGTGATGAAAAACGAAACAGCTTTTTAGGTGTTACATTAAATGTTATTTTAGTTGTAACATTAAATTATATTAACAGCTTTGTTGTCTTAGTCATGAATAAGACAAGAAGGTAACTCAACCTTCAAGTCAAGGATTTGGTCTAGTTCCTCAAAGCAGGTAGTGGATCCACTCTGCGGGTCTCTGCCTCCTTCCTTAGATTTCTTGCTCTTCTCCTCAGACTCCGTCCCATTCAGACTTTCTTTAGGGATCTGCTTAGTGTCTTTTCCTCTGGCTTGAGGAGACCACCTCAGCATTAACTGCAGCCAACGCTCCAGCCTGCCAGCTAACAAACTAAACCATACACACAAACACACATAGAACAGTATCACATGTTTACACATATTACATATTTATCTTGTAATCAGTCAGTTTATTTAAATAGAGAAAAGTAGTCACTCTGCTGTTTGGTATAATCATGTGCACCACACTGAACGTGTAAGCATGTTCATGCCTATGGGCTATAGACAAAAGCTATAAGTCCATCTCCAGCAGCTTGATGTTCCTCTAACTACAGTTGCAAATGTTATTAAGAAGTTGAAGGTCTGTGAGACTGTAGCTAACCTGCTTGGACATCGCCGTAGGAGGAAAATTGACCCCAGACTGAATAGAAAGATTGTCATTTATTTCATTATTTAAAATATTCTGTTGAATCAAAAATAAAAAGCAAAGTCTATTTTTTTATTACATATGGAATGAACAATGATGGATTCCAATAACATTTGTCAGTTTCAAGCTATTTCAGAGAAAATAGCTTGCAATTTTCTTGCACACCTTCCAATTCAATCGTTTTCTTTGTTTTTATTATTTAATGACACTTAAAAAAATGTTTTAAAGTAATGATGAACTGTCATTTCTATTTACTTAGTTGAGTGATTCTTGACATAATATGGATTACTACAGCTGTCAAATAGGACTATTTACTGTACCAATACTACCTTGACATAATACAAATGATGGTCTAAGAAGACAAGAAATTCCACTTATTAACGTTTGACAAGGCACACCTGTTAATTGAAATGCATTCCAGGTTACATTAACTCATGAAGTTGGTTAAAATAATCCCAATAGTGTGCAAAGCTGTCAAGGTAAATGGTGGCTACTTTGAAGAATCTAAAATATGAAACATATTTTGCTTTTTGTAATGTAGCAAACATTTTTGTTTACCACATAATTCCATATATATGTTATTTCATAGCTTTTATGTCTTCAGTATTGTTCCCCACAGTAGAAAATAAAGGAGAACCTATGAATGAGAAGGCATGTCCAAATTTTTGGACTGGTGATCTACACTTAATTTTTTAGCAAGCATCAGTGCAGCTGCTTTCGTACTCACTTGTTGAGGTTGTGGGGCCGTGGCAGGTGTTTGGAGAAGTGCACCTCGCCGGCCAAATCCTCATATACCACAACATCATCCTCATGTTTCTGCTTCAGCTTATTGTGCCTAGACAGCAAATGTATGTTATTTTATTTTAGCTAGAGGTCTTAATATATACACACACTGTCACTTTAATCGAAACACTAAATCAGACAATCATGTGGCAGAAGCACAATACACAAAATCATGCAGATACAGGTCAAGTTAATGTTCACATCCATCATTAGAATGCAGAATAAGTGTGATCTCTGTGACTTTAACCATGTGAAAAAGTGTTCAACACTGGTTTCTTTTCAGTGCAACCAACAAGTGTATACATTTGGTTTAATTAACCTTTGTGCCACAAAAGAAAACTGCATCTGAAATATTAGACATTCTGTGTAAATCAAATAATAAAAATCCCCATTAAGTCAATTTTACCTTCAGGCTATAATACTATAAAATGTACAGTACCAAAAATATTTATACAGTTCAGTTAGCATAATGATATCACATATGTCACAAAATCAGAATTTGCAAAGAATATTATCTTAACTAAAAACCACAAATTGGTGACAAAGCAATGGACTTCCAAATACAGTTAACATTTTCATTTGGCAGTTGGAGCTATGTGTTCAGCAAACACTCATGTTTCATTTCCTTCCTTAAGTGCTTTCTTTTCATCAAACTATTTGAAAAGTAATACCTTGAACTTGAATATGATCCTCACAGCACAATTCACAGACCTCTTTAGGTTTAGGAAAACTGGCAAAAAAATCATAAAACAATGTAAAGCATTCGGGAATAAATGGTACCATGGTACGGGCTGCCAGTTTGGCAGAAAGGGTCTGAAACCAGTGATGCACTCGAACACCAGAGTCCCAAAACTCCAGTAATCCACAGTCACTGTGTACTTCTGCTGCTCTAACAACTCAGGTGCCTGAGGAAAGAGTGTAAGAAAAGAGAGAATGTTCCACTTATCCAGAGGTCACCAAGTTCCTGCTCTCATCCAGATGCCACTACACCCTGAGACCTAGGAGCTCCCTCTCTAGGAATCTGCAAGGATCCAAATGTTCAATTTCTTATTTTCTCAGTAACAAATAAAATCTAATTTATGACATGGTGGTGGTGTCATATCAGACATAAAAAATATTCACATAATTCACATAAAAAACCAATTCACATAATTGAAGTGTACAATACTTAAAAAAATATGGAATGCAATGAACATTAGAGGCCTTGCTTGAAACAGGTTTTAACCAGGATAAGCATTTGCTGTTCTCCAACAACTTTTGTTTAAGGTTTTTTCAGATAACATATTAAAGTGTTTGTAGCCTAAAATCTAAGACCACTGAGTTTAGGAAAATATAATGTATTTTAATAACCATGAACTTATATTTCATATAAACTCATGACTTCTCATGAGACTCATGTTATCCAGTAATTTTGTGTGAATCTCCCAAATTGTCTACCTAATTAACAGCAGGAAAGGAACTTGGCTTGCTTACTGGAGGCTAAGGCACTGATGCTTGTAAAGCTTCTATGAGACAATCTCTATTGTAAAAAGTGCTATAGGAATTTAACTCTATGTTAATTCTATCTTAAAATAAAACTGCATAAGAAGGAAAGATACCCACCAGATACTGCAGAGTTCCTACAAATGATGTGCACAGACTGCTCTGGTCTAGTTCCTTAGCATAGCCCAAATCAATGATCTTATGAATTAACTAAAAGAGAAAAGTTGGAGGGTGAGCTGGGAGAAATCTCTAGATGAAAAAGATGAAGTTAGATTGCATTTACAGAGAAAAAAAACTCAAATACATGAACACATACACTTGCACACATACACACCCATAACTAACCCTTTTCTCTCCCTGTTGGAGCACGATATTCTCTGGTTTGAGATCTCTGTGAATTATCCTCTTCTTATGAAGGTATGTGAGGGCAGAGGCTGAAAAGAAATACCAAACTGGTAATTTAATAACCAGCCTGCACATGTACTCACCCACAAACTGTTCCAAAACTGTACATTAAACAGACTTGTCTTTTTTCCCAGGAAAATTAAATGATTTCATTTTCAAGGTTGACATTTAAATATTAATGGTTATCATGACTGGATGATGTCACTACTGCTATCACTTGTGACAGAAAGATCAATTAAATGATTTTATGTTGTATTAAATACCAACCCATAACTTTGCCTGACTAATGTGCAAGTTCATTTTTTAACATGTCAGGGGAGCATCTCTTATAGCATATTTCCCATAACATAACTTAAACATAGTTCAGTATATAAAACAAAGCAACTTCTGACCTTCTGTGGAAATCTTGAAAACTTTCACCTTTTATCTAACTTTTACATAATCTGAAATCATACCTTATTACTGGAATATGAAGTTAAATTTTACTTCCCAAACTTCCCAAAACCTGGTTCATTTTGCCTGTCTATATGTGAAGAATGAGGAAAAATGAAAAGGGTAGCACTGGGTTTGATGATGTGTGTACATTCTATAAACTGGAATACAAACTCACTCAGTTAGGACTCTGTATTGTGTTCTTGGCCTGGCAATTTATGCTGTAAAGAATGTGTGAACAGACAGGAAGAGAGAACGTGAGAGTGAGAGAGAGAGAGTGAGCGATAGAGAGAGAGAGAGAGAGAGAGAAAGAGAGAGACAGCTATAGCAGCTGTGAGGTCATATACTTGACTTATTTCTGTACAATATCAACCAGGAGGAAGTGTTATGATGACTAATCATCCACAGTGACTAACAACTGTGACTATATTGATGTGTCAGTGTTAAATAGAAAAGTGTGTTTGGTGTGGTGAGGGGGATGAGGGCTTGGTTGGGTGTAAGTGCACAGTTGGGGGTGGAGTATACTTTGTCATATATCTCACCCTTAACCTCAATTAACTTAATTGAAATGAACCCTTAACCTTTGGGAGCTAAATCATTTTTCCTGGATACTGGCAACAGAACATGCAAAATCCTCAGATAAAGCATATCATATACACGATGTAATGCTAGTTATTTAGTCAACATATTTGTAGAGAGACCTCTGCTAATTGTCCTTTTATCTCAAAGAAAGAAGTCTAATGTGTTATCTCTCATGGGTCAAGACAATAAAGACAATGAACTAACATAACGCAGTGGTTATTATGAGTGACTGCTGGTCATGATACTGAATGGGAGGACTAACAAAAATTCTACAATCAATCAGTAACTTGCTGCCACTATTACTATTAGGGTTGAGCCTCATATAATGCCATCTCATTGTAGACGTTGGCATTAAACTATTCTACAGAAACAGCATTAGTGATTCCTAATTTTTTTTAAATCAAGTTTTGCATTATGCCATGTCTCTTCCAAATTAGCCCCACATGCATTTGAACCAAGGCACACAAAATGTACAGTCTCCTCTGAAAATATTGCAATGGCAAGGCCAGTTCTTTTGGTTTGCTACACTCTGAAGCAAACACATTTGGGTTTGATATCAAAGATGAATCTCACATGATAGAACAGAATTTCAAGTTGCATTTCCTGCTATTGATGTCTAGATGCATTAAAAAACTTAGAACATGGCACCTTTTGTTTTCAAGCGATCAAAAATTTTGTAACATGTGACTGACGTGATTCTTCTTGCCTAGGTGTACTGTGTTAGATTGATTGTTTAAACAATTAATATCTATGAATGTCTACTCTTGGTTTGAGCCCAGGGTTTCACATATGAAGACTGTGTTTGTTATTAAAAAGGATAAACCAACATGAAGACCAGAGAGCTGTCTATGGGAGAAAAACAAGCTTTTGCACAGCTAAGAAAAGAGATTGTTCAGAGCCATTGCAATTGGACATAGCCAGTGAAACAATTTGAAATGTCATGAAAAGGAAAGAAAACACTGGCAAACTAACAACCAGACAAGTTGTCCAAGGAAAACAACAGCAGTTGATGAGAGAAATACTGGGAGTGATGTAAAGAAAAACCCCAAAACAACAATCATTGCCAACAACCTCCACAGGGGTGAAGGTATCACAATCCACCATTCTTGTACTTACACTGTAATGAATCAAGCATCAACCAATACCTAGTAGGGCCCAAGTGCAGAGCAGATAGGGAAAATTAATATTCACAACTTTAAGATTGCCCAGAATTTGACTCAAACTCAGGATCGATTTAGTGCAGCGCAAACAGGGAGCGTGAACAGAAGAATAATCACAAATAAAATCTCGCCTGGAGTTGGACTTGTGATCTTTGTGTTGGGAAGAGAATGTATTATCTTTAAGCTGCAAGGAGGTCTGAAAAAAGGGAAGTCAGATAAAGGATTTGAGGTCTGATACTTGCCCTATGTCAGACAAAACAAGAACAAAGGCATAAACTTAATCAAACTTTCAACTTTCAAGCATTGAAACTTTCCTCAAGGTAAAGATCTCGAGAACCTGAGAGTGGCTAGGTTGAGGAGGTGAGGTCAGTTTAGCACAAAGGAAGAACTATATATACTTTATATATAAAGAGAGAGTATAGCTCTAGTTTTAAAATACCAAAAATTACCAGCCAAGTCTTTTCCAAGGACTGGCAAAGTCTTTTGCCAGCAATAAAGACTGAGCACATGAGAGTCGTCATGTTGCATTTAAGTAGCCAGGAGTCCAGGTGTTACTCATTGCTCCTGATTACTTTGGAGTGGTCCTGTGCCTTTCTCTGGTGGCCAAGGATGCAGTCCAAGACTGGGCTGTTACATATACATAATGAATTCTGTTTACTCCTAGTTTCTCTTTCTAAGGCCTAAAATTAATTACCCTTTAAGTGCCTTTTAAATTAATACCAATGATGTGTTATAGATATGAAGCAGACTTAAATAAATTAGCTCCAATGGACACTAAATCTGGGGGAATTTGATCATGTGTAATCACTTGATACGGACTGTCACTGTGAATCTATACACTGGCCTTGACTTTATACTTGTATTTTTCATGTCTGCTGGTGGTGTTATGGTTTTTGGTTCCACAAAACTAAGCAATTTGTTAACAGCAAATAGTAACACAGCATGGCAAAGGTGAACCCTTTTTTTCTTGAAAGAGAGGGAGGGCTAAGACCTACTGACTCACTGACACTGTTTATTACAATGTCACTGATTGATTATGTGTATATGTTTTTCTTTTTGCATACTCACATATATCTCGCAGCAGGATCAGAACGGAGCCTTCTCTCATCCCACAGCAGTTCTCCAGTAGATTGAGATACTATACTTACATAAAAAAGAGGTTACACTGGCAGCTATCTTAAAGGCATAGATATTGCATCAGACACTTCACCACTTCACATTAAAGCACCTTGCGAAGGTCTCCTCCTTGGCAGTACTCCATGGCCAACAGAGGCAGGTCATTAGTGGCTAATTTCTGCAACTCCTCAGGGACCTCTCTTGCTGCCACCACGTTTACATGATTCAACCTGAGAAAGGAGCCAATTATTGGTAATAAGTAAATCAACCGTAACTAAAAAGAATATCACGGTAACCTCAGAGGTTAAGGTCATCAGCTGCACAACTATGTATTAATAATTAATAAACTTTAATATATCCAATGTTGTCTGGCCCTGACTTAGATTAATGTCATTATAATTAATTATTAACAAAAATGGGACAAATCATTTAAGATTAGCAGACTGGCCATACACTTACACAAAACACAAAAAATATTCAGCAAAAATAAAGCCCATATCAGAATGATTCAGCTAAAACACTAAGAATATCATTTGTTTCTGTGTTTGTTTTGGGAGAAATGACCACTTTGGGTGTTGGCTTTGTAACAATACACACAAAATTCATCATCTGTTAAAAATATTCTCTATGCACCACTGAAATAATTGCTGGAATAAAATAGGGACCAGTTTTGGGAAAACCTTAATGTATTCCAAATACATATGCCAGTACTTAATACTGGCATCATAACAATCAATGGTACATGTACATGTATGGCTTAAGTGCATAATAGCCATAGGTTGAGCTCCAAAACTGATAATGTCACTGGCAATTTCAATTATTATATTATATTTAAATGTTTAGCCTTCATGAAGTTTTGAACATTCTTCCCTCACTGGCATGGCAGGGTGCTTTCTGGGAAAATATCTTTCAGATTATTTTATTTTATTAACAAACATTTTATTAGTTAAAATGCCACCAAGAAATAATACTGATATTTATATAAACTGAGTTCAAAGAGGGCCTTTATATTTTAACAAAGCTTGGAATGTAAACATTATCAACATTTATTTTTAATGCATTAATTGCTTGCTTAAGCAACCTGCATTTTCTACTCAGGTGTTTTTGCAAAAAACAGAAGCATGTGGAAAAAAAAATTGTGTGTGTGTGTGTTTTGAGAAGATTAGGAAATAAATTTGGATCTAAAGTGCTGTGGAATAACTGTTCCTTGGATTTGGTGTAACTTTGAATCTGTTGTTTTAATCCAATTCTAATGAGGAATAGCTGTTAAGTGTGATGAAAACCTCAGCAGGATATGTTGTTTGCTTTTCCTTTAATTACATTTTGCATAACTATAAAGTTAAGAAACAAGAATAAAAACAGTAACATAAAGAGGAAAGATATAACACAGGTGCTGTATCAAAGATATCTTAAATCTATTTGACTTGGTTTTCTTCCATGACTAGACAGAAAACAAAATAATGGGCTTTATAAAATACGGAATATGGTGGCTTCCAACATTCACAACACATTCACACATTGTTGGGTGTTTTCAGCAGTGGTGGGGCCTGTAAATGTTATCCTCTTAATTTTTCCCTTTCCCTCTGCTCCTAAAATCACATATAGCTGAAAAACAACTTAAGTTTTATGTGGGTTCACAAAAGTAAAATACATTTAATAGTGATATTTATATATGAGAGGTAAATATAGAAACACTTTTTCCAAAACAGCCATTGGGAAATCTGTCCACAAAATTGACATCTCAAAGGCAAATTTACTTTGCAGGACAATACATCTTAAAATAAAATAATCAAAAAGTTACAAGAAAATGTCACTGTTGTGGATTATTGATGCGTATATTTAAAAGGCCTTCTGTTATGTCAGGTAACAACAATAATGTCTTAATTATTTGGAAATAAAAACCCCATAAAAATCATATTCATGCACACACATAAAAAAAGGCACAAATATTCTCACCTCTTCATAATCTGGATTTCCAAACACCATCTTTCCTTATTCTTAGCACTCAGTTCTTGACGACATTGCTTTATAGCAATCTGTTCACATGTGTCCTGTTCATTCATTTCATAAACAAAAACACATACACAGAAACAAAGAGAAACAAAAGAAAAAAACAAAGAGAAATTTGATACAAAATATACACCAACCACATAAAAGATTTATAGGTCATGAAACTGTCTAGGCAGAATAATATAAGCACAGTAAATAACTTAATAAGATATAATTAGTATCATTGTGGGGTGACATGGTGATTCAGTGGTTAGCACTGTAGCCTCACAACAAGAAAGTTGTGGGTTCAAACCTGCCAGCCAACTGGGGCCTTTCTGCATGAAATTTGCATATCGTCCTCGTGCCCATGTGGGTTTCCTCTGGGCACTGCAGTTTCCTCACACAGTCCAAAGACATGCAGATTACGTTAACTGGCTACTCTAAATTGTCCATAGGTGTGAATGTGAGTCTGAATGGCTTTTTGTCTCAGTGTTAGCCCTGAGTTTACATTCTGTTTACTCCAGAATGAATTTGTCTAAATTATTCTACTACTGATGTACACAGTAAAATATCCAGTGTTAAATTAACACCTAAAATGTTGAATTATCTATTTCAGAGTACATTTGAGTTAAAAACTGGCAATTTTACTGTGTATTGGAATGAAAATTCAAGACCCAAAATACAAATTTAAAACTCTATTCGCCACAACTAAACACCACAAATAAAACCAATGTAGCTGTTTTTTCCCCCACATTGTTTTCCCTAATTTTGTATTCCTACCCATGAGCAAGCTCTCCCCTGGCATATGACAGCTACCAACTGGGGAGTGTGAAAGCTTACATGTGCTTCCCCCAAGACACATGAAGCCAGATAACCAGCATCTTTTCACACTGTTGTCCATTAGCAGATTTAATCACACACATATATTTTAAGTGTGTACTGCTTAAATTAGTAGTGGATGCAACTCAAAGTGTTTATTCTTATTACAAAATGCTTATTCCTATTAATTAAGTAACAGTAGGTAAGGATTTTAAAATAAATTTGTAATGTTACTGAAACTTATTGTGTATTCTTACTTAAACATTAATTTAATGCAATTAATTTAAAATTTAAATTAATTGCCACTTAAAACCAAAGACTTGGTTACTAAGTCTACTCAAAATATAATACTCAATTGAATACTTATAAATTTTATGAAAACTGTTTAAATTAACCAAGTTTTATTAATTCAAAAGACACATGCCTTGAACGGACACACAGTGATGATAGTTTCAAATGTAAATTTATGATCTACAGCAGGTTTTGTTTGTGTGGATCTTTTCTAAACACATACAGTATTTTACACAATAATGCATATGTGCATATGAGGCCAAAAGAGAATTAAAGAAACATCAATGTAACAATAGGCCACAAAACAGGCAACATGTGATATGGGTGATATGATAAAAAAAATGTATCTCTGATATGGTATGCATCACAATGTAGTAGTTTCCAAACAAACAGCCAACAAAACCATTTTGCATATAAAAAAACCAGATTTTGACAACACATTTATTATGTTTATCTAAATGATTAAATGGATTAATGAGAATTAATTAATTCTCATAATTCCAAGAAAAATAACTACGTGACCCATCACATCAAGTGTGGTATGAAGTTGCATTTTGGGTGATTTGGATGCATTTTTGGATGCATATTTCCGATTCCTGGTTCAGTAAGCTCCATTTTGATACCATCTATTATTGTATTATGTCCATACGTCAACATTGCAAGTTTGTTTATGAGGAGGGCCTCAGAAAACTCCATTGGAATCTTATTTTTAGAATATTTAAATGAGGATTCCATGACACAATACGAAAAAGGGAAGAAATTTTGACAAAATGTGACTCATTTTGACACCAGGATTTCCCTGCTACCCCTATAAATAGGTTTGCTAGCAATGCGACTTTATGAGGGAAAAATGCATGTTTTTTTGTATAACAATACAAAAAAGAAATAACAGTACAATTTAAATATAAAATCAGTTGTCTAATATCCTTCAAAGAAAGTAAAACATTTTTTGGAAAAATTCAAAAGGGGTGGTCAACTCTGGGATAGCTGAGGTGTAGCACATAGATCAGGAGATTTCAACCAGGTGGTAAATAGGACAGTAGTGGAATAAGTTTTCAGGTCCTTCACTTATGTAAAAGTAGCAGTACCAGTACTTACTTACATATATAAATATTATCGGCAAAATTTACTTAAACTATCAAAAGTACTTATACTGCAGAAAAAAGTTTTTTACTATTATATATGATGTTTTTCAATTAATATTACTGCTGTATTAATGTGTATGTTGAATTTTACTGCTGTAGTGGTTTATGGCTGAGCTAATTTTAACAACTTTATATACTGTTGGGTACTATAATCTACAGTAATTTCATTCTGTAGTAGCAGAAGTAGGACATATTTCTCAAACCATAAAGGAACACTTAATACTTCAATTTATCACAAACATTGAAATTCAAAATCACCAGATTTGATGATACATGGTTTTCACTAGACAGGGAGAATTTGAAGAAATGTAATCTTAAATGTAACTAGTAACTACATCTGAGACAAATGTAGTGGAGTAAAAAGTATATTATTTGACTCTGTGATATAGTGGAGTAGAAGAATAAAGTTGCATAATATGGAAATGCTCAAATAATGTACAAGAACCTTGGATTTGTACTTCACTGCAGTAAGTGATTAAATGTACTTAGAGTTACAGTCCACCACTGACAATGGGAAGTAGAGCCAGTAGAACATTCCCAAGGTCTATCTCTTCAAATGACTCCTACTGAAGTGACGAAAAGAGAGAGAACAAATCAGCTTAGAATGCTGCTTTTAAAAGGTGTTTGGACAAACAGCAGACATAGTATATCGAGTGATCCTGAGTAAACTTAACCATAAGTTAAAACATGACTCATGAATCTTAATGGACAGTGTCCTGAGGCAGATGCTTGCAAAGCATCATGTCCCAGCTGGATATCACTTGGGAGGTTGACAGTGTATATCCATATAAGCAAGGTTGTATAAAGTACTGGAAAATCACACTCAAATAGATGTACAGATACCCTACCAAAAAATTACTTTGGTAGAAGTTCAAGTTACCGACTGAAACGCTACTCAAGTAAAAGTCTTAAAGTATCTAGTATTTATTGTACTTAAGTATGACAAGTAATCTACAACTAAATGTACTCAAGTAATGAAAGTAAAAGTA
>JAQMYM010000039.1:16185189-16211985 GCA_030014255.1 Parauchenoglanis ngamensis
GGGAAACGTTATCTCATTTCACTGTACACTGTACCACATGTATACGGTAAATGACAATAAAAGTCACTTGAACTTGAGGTTTATTTACAAATAAAATATCGTCTGCATATAATGAAAGGTGGTGAGATGCATTTTTCACATTGATGTGAGGGATTATGTCTGATTGCCTGATCGCCTGAGCCAGGGGTTCCAATGACCGAGCAAACAAGAAAGGGGAGAGAGAGCAGCCCTGGCGCGTGCCTCTACTCAAAGAAAAGGACTGTGAACATATTTGACTGGTTAAGACAACTGCCCTAGGATTACTGTACAATACTTTTATCATGTTAATAAAGTCAGGGCCTAAACCCATATGTTCCAGGACAGACCAAAGGTAGTTGAACTCGAGCCGTTCAAAAGCTTTCATAGCGTCCAAAGAGAAAACACCACAGGGGGGTCTCTGATTAATCAGCAGAGTAATTTATACCTAGTAAGCGACGGAGATTGTCGGAGGCTGAACGAGATTTTATAAACCCTGTTTGGTCTTCATGAACCAACTTGGCCATAAAAGATTCCAATCGGCGTGAGAGAACTTTGGCATACAATTTGACGTCTACTCCAAGCTAGGAAAGTAGATGGTAACTAGAGCATGAGGTAGGGTCCTTATCAACACAGCAGTTATCTCCCTTCTTTTGAAAAAAGATATCTTGTCTAAAGGACCCTTGTTTAACTGAGTAATTTATAGTGTCTAGCATGAGTGAACCTAGCTCCGACCAGAATACAACTCAACAGGAATCCCGTCCAAGCCTGGGGATTTGCCTTTTCTCATACATTTCAATGAGTCTTTTAGTTCTTGAAGAATAATCGGTTCAGCCAGAGAAACAGTCTCAGAATCGGGCAATCGAGGTAAAGTAATCGAAGAAAGAAGAAAAAGAAAACGTGGGTTTGTCACAGGAAGACTCAGACGTGTACAGGGTAGAGTAGAAAGAACAGAAGGTGTCATTGACACGTTTAGGGTCAGTAAGGACCTCACCAGAGGGGTGCTTTATAGCAAGGATATTAGCAAACTTTTGATTATGCCGCAGTTGTAGAGCTAGAAGATGGCTGGGCCTACTCCAGTTGAAACTGTAATTTTGTTTGGTTCTTTGAATCAGGAACTCCGCTTTTACTTTAAGCAGCTGATTCTGTTCTGTTCTCACCACACTTATTCTGGTGGCTGTTTGGAGAGAAAAAGAAACTTGATTTGATGCTTCTAGCGAAGTGAGCCCAGCCTCTAGATCAGAAATTGTCTTGAAACGAGATGTATACAGATATGATGCATATGAAATTGAAACGGAGTATGCGTGGATCATTCACTGAGCCTTGATTGATATTGATAAATTCTAACAGGCTAGCCTTAAATGAAATGCAAAAATTCTCATTGTGAAGTAATGTAGGATTAAACCTCCAATGAGGGGCCCGCGGAGGTCGATTAACTAGTGCCAGTCTCAAAACATTACTACCATGTTCAGATAATGACATAGGACAAATGTCTGAGCTAAGTAAGGAAGAGGAAAGAGTGCAAGAGAAAAAAACAATCAATCTGTGAATAAGACTTGTGCCTAGAGGAAAAGAATGTATAGGTCCTTTCAGCAGGATTAAACATGCGCCAAGAATCCAGCAAAGACAACGAAGAGATACACCGCCTGAGGTTGTCAGTGCAGAGTGACTGTGAACGGGATTCACTCTCACCTGATCTGTCAATCATGTGACATGACTGCGTTCATGTCAGCCCCCATCACCACCTCACAGTCAGACATGTTGAGAAGGTAACTTTTCAGTTTAGAGAAGTTAGGATCGTAGGTAGGAGGAGTGTAGACAGAAAGAAAGACTAACTTGCTATTTTCAAACAGAACTTTTACATGAGTTATTCTGCCATCTGTATTACTACCCTTCTGAAGTATATCAATGCAAAGGTACCTGCGTGTCAAAATCATCACACCTTTTAGTTTTATCCGTTGAAGTAGAGTAAAGGAATATTAAGCATTCGTCTCACCAGATGTTTACCATTAGCCCACCCCCTTCCCTTCCCAAAAAGTAAAAGAAAAAAAAAACCTGGAAAACAATTCCCTCAATGCAGACTGGCCACCGAACAAGCCCATGTCTGCCACCCTCCCTTTTAGTAATCCGTGTAGACAGCAGTGGTCCGCACACAATCTGGGAGCCGACACAAACCCAATTATCTGATACAGAAATAATCACCTCTATTCTGAAGTATGAGGTAAAAAAACAATAACATTGTAAACATTGATTGGCCATATTACACAAACATGTTATGTTATGATTCAAAACCGATTGAATTCGCTATAGGGGAAACGACAAAGGTCAAGCATAATTGCCGATAGAATAAGACACAATTGACATTTTCCTCGAAAACCTAGCCTAAGCTATCAGATATCATACAACACAGAAGACACAGTTTGTAAGTTTAACTCGAAGGAGAGGAAAAAACAACGGCAAGACCTGCTGTTACGGCCAGTTTAAGAGAAATGGTGGTATCCGTGCTAGTAGTAAAGGCTTGGCTAGGATAAAAAAATTCCAAACATCATTAGTCCATAGCACTAATGTTATCTGTGTCGATGGCTTTAGATAAGGAGTTGAAGAGCTGATGTGCCTCCTCCGGTTTTTGCAAAAAATAAGTCACCCTTAAAAGTCACTTTCAAAGTTGCCGGATACTGAAGAAAGGTCTGAACTCCCCTGTCCTTTAGCTCCTTCCTCACCGCAGTAAACGAGCTTCGTTTCTTGGCAGTAGTGGGAAAGTAGTCAGGAAAAAGACTGAGGATCCCTCCGTCGTCCAACCGAATAGGCCCCTGTTTCCTAGTTTCACGTAGGGACATCTCGGTCGTTGGAGTGAAGAAGTTTGAAAATGACAACTCGGGATTTCTTGTTGTTAGTGGCATTGGCGTAGATGCGATGAGCTCTTTCTATTTCAATCTCCCTGTCCACCAGTGTGGGTAGCAAGATGGGTATCTGGGGGGGGGGGAAGGGGCGGGGCGGGGGAGGGGGCGAAGCGAAGCGAAGTGGCCATCATTTACTAAAGAGGGGAGTATTCAGTTCACCTTTGTGATATGAACAGTGCCATCTGTGAGCGATTCTACAAACACATCTCATGCTGAATAAAGCATTGAGGAGACATGTGAAACAGAGCAGTGTGTTTCTTTGTTATTGTGTAGTTTTAATGTTTTGGTTTGCCATGCTGGTTCTTTTGTTGGTCAAATTGCATATTTTCTCTTTACATTTGGTCATTAATTGGCTTGAAACAATAGAAACATCATTAAGTATGACATTATTTTGATTAAGGATAGCTTTTTTAAGCATTACTAGTTAAGTTGTGTTTTAAGGGATTGCAGTGCAACTGAAATGGCACTAGTTTAAAACTTGCTAATCTGAATAAAAGTTTCAGACAAACTTTTACACCCAACTTTACTATTGAAATTGTGCTCTACTGGAGTAGTGGTCACCTTTTGGCAGGCCTTTACCCAGCCAAACCCACCGTCTGCCTTGCACTGGAACAGCAAGGTCAGTCAATTTAGAATAATGCAGTTCTCTGTATTCCAACTAGAAAATCCATTAACAGCACAAAGTGTAAAAAAAGATAAATGCCCTACATGCAGAGCATGCAGCCCGACCAGCAAATTAATAGATGTGACCCATGGGCTAGGTAATATATGTCCCCTTTGCCCAAACATGTACGTTTGTATAAAATTACAGCAGAAAAATAATAAAGCCCATGTTGGACGAATATTTAAATATAACGTATTTAATTTTCAAGGTTTCTGAAAATTAATTAAATCTGAATCCAGAGCAATGGTGAATAGTCAAACATATGGACCACAATACCAGAGTTCCTCTATTATATAGCCTTTCAGAATTAGCAGTGGTCACATTATTCAATTGGTGATTCCCGTTGGAACACTTTTATGAGGGTCTGCATATCCTCTGGTAAGGAAAGTAAACGCAGTTCATTCTTGTATAGACAACAGTTTTGAATGGTAAGCAAAGCCCCAAAAGAGTTTTAAGATCTATTTAGATTTTCTGGACATAGTAGGATTGGCCTTACTGCCGGAATAAATCTGCTGATTGAGCTTCATAAAACTAGTTCCTGGCCTATGTACTTGATGCCATGTCCTCACTGCTCTAATAACTGTTGATTTGAGAAGCCAGAGAGCAATGAGCACTGTCAAGTTGGTTTCCAGAAATTTACAGTGCAACTCTGGACACACTGTTCTCTGGCAAACTGACAATTCATTCGTTTACAGCACCTTTAGCTCTCCAACTCAGCCTTGTCTTGCAGCTGTGTAATGGTTGCAGTAACTTTTCTTTTTGACTTTGAGAAGCATCTTTTATTGTAGATTGTTTTCAGTCAATCAGACGACCTTTTCTGTCAAACTGTTATGGCACTCTTATTGACCAGATAAAACCATGAATGTTCAAACGATTGTCGAGCAAACCTAGACATGAATTAAGCTAAGCATGAGTAGTCTAGAGTAGTGTTGTGTGACGGTTTCTCTAGATTGTACCATCGGCATCCTTTTTGGAAGTGTCTTGACGTAGGCTTAATGCTGAAAAAATTTGGAATTCTGGTGTTTCTTTCTCACTGTTTATAATTACAGCTCATTGAAAGGGCAACCCATAAAAAAACTTAACTGGAGGGGGGGAGAAAAGTATTTTGGGGTGAAATTGAGGGAGTTCCAATTTGAGCATAATCATAAGCCATAATAACTGAAGTCACATGATCATGTATCACCATTTAAAAAGAGCTCTTAAGTAGTCATCAGAGATACCAGTCCCTAGCCTCTGCAGTGTATGATGGTACAGAAAGAGGCAGCAGAACTAGGGAATTTTAACTGATTTTGGAGCTCCATTTTTCAGCTAAAATTTCCATTACCGACCTTGTGACACTGCCACGTTAATTTAGGTGTCATTTAAGAAATCTAATACAACCTGTATTCGATTTCTTAAATGACACGTAAATTAATCTGGAAAACCTATCTATTTTGAATGATCTTCATATATACTTACCTTTTGTAATGGTTATTTTCACTGTTGTATAATGGTTTGGATGTTTGGGATTGTTTAAGGCCTCAGCCAGCCACTACGCTCATCACCGTGCCCCCAAGTGTAGTTATGTGGGTCTGTCAGGTAAGGTAGAGGTGTCCTTGGAGAGAGGATCAAAGGTGGCTGTGTCTGAATGAATGGTACCAATATCAAGTGCTGAAGGCACTATATCCAAGAGAACTCCTTAGTTTGTTTATTTTGCCTGAAGTGTTAACAAATTATTATTATATTTTTTCATGGTCCAACATGGGAGAGGTTTTCATCAGCAGTGGCCTTCTTTTTCTTGGCCTGGTTTCTCAAAGACTCTTTAGTGTAATCTTGGTGCAATTATTATTAAACATAATATGACATATTTAAAACATCATAAAGCTGTTAGGGACCATTAAAACACAGGCATCATGCTTCTCACATTCCCGCAAAGAATTATAATGTTACTCATTTAAAAGACAAATTATTTCATGAGGCCAGGAGGATAATGTACAGTTAAGCGTTTCCATATTGTAGAAAATTGAAATAATGTTTCTTCTCCACCATTTCATTCATGTTTTTATGACGTGACGTAGAATGTGTAATGTTAAATAACGCAGTTCAAGTAATAATGAAATGAACTGGTATTTTTATTATTGATTTTGTTCAGTTTCAGCCCTTATGCAATTTAAAATTGTGAATAATGCCTGTTACTAAATATATCGGTAGTCTGATTATAGCTTTTTTCCTGTAAGTATAATGGAACAGTTACCTTTTTTAAATATCCTAATTACGTAACATGATGCCATGTATTAATTTATTCCAAGCCTGGCACACAGTGCTGTGTATTAACGAATCCAATGAGCCCAAAGCACAATAATATTTGAAGCCAACTGTTTACACATCGTAACTAGGTTATTGTTTCCTGATTTGGGCACCGTTTGGTAACATCATGGTGGCACTGGCTGTATAACAAATGGCCACAGAAGAGTGCGCTCTCTATATTTTACTTTATGATCACAACTCAACAAAAATGCAGTTTCTCTGAATTTCTGAAGGGGAAAAAAATGCTGTCCTGCTTATTGTGACACTGTAAAGCTTGCTCAGAACCCTCACTCAAGAAAAAAGGTAAACTGTATGCCCAGCCACCACATGCTGATGCATTGACACAATAGACAATGCTGCACAACAATTCTTTTGAAAAGAGTTGCTTCTTAAAAAGTTTTTGCTGATTGTGACGGGGACCTACTGGGTATGCACAAATACAGGTTTGGTTTTACTACATCATGTAGGAACTCTGAGAAATAGACATTTATATGTTTACTGACAATAACGTATTTAGTCACATTTATGATTCGCATAAGCTATTAAATTCTACAGAATTAAAAGTGTTTTGCTCCTGATTTTCTTTTATATTCAATGTCTGGTGCATCACGTTGCAGTGTCCAACAGCAGTCAGCAAGCACTGACTGATTCCAGTTGCCGTGGTATCGTTACATAAAATAGTTGAGTGCATATGCAAGTTAGTTAGATGGTAAGCGTGGCCTCATGGTCCATCACAGCAGATTTCATGAACTGAATTACGTATACTTAACTATATTTTGGATTTTGTTTGCACTGCATTTGTTTTGATGTGACCTTTCTTTTAAGCGGGAAGCTAATATGTTTGTTTATTTGTATCCTGCCCTTTTTTGTGACCTACAGGGAGCCGGTAAAACTAATGTTGCACTGATGGCCATGCTCAGAGAAATTGGCAAGCACATCAACATGGATGGTACTATCAATGTAGATGACTTCAAAATCATCTATGTCGCTCCTATGCGTTCATTGGTACAGGAAATGGTTGGCAGCTTTGGAAAGGTAGGTCTACGAAATGCAACTTAAGCTATTTTAAAGTCCCCACGAAATGTTGCTCATGGCTCTATATCTTTGCAATTTCAGTAGTTGCTCTCTGGCACTCTGAAAGCCAGATAACTTTTTGTTTCATCTTCTGCTAGGTCTCCTTTTTGGCCCATTCCCCAAAAAGCAAAAATCTACTTAATTATACACACGTGAATTCAAGGCATTCCTCACTTTAAGCCATACCTTCTCTCAATAAAGCAATTAAGTCACCAGAAAATATTGACACTAAGTGTAATAATGAATTTAATATGGTTTTTAGTTGACAAACATGCTCTTGGAGATTATTTTAATTCTAATATAGACTTGCTTAATTATGTACACAGTGTAGTAGTCCAAAATGGACCGTAATATTGTTTATCCATGTCCATGATGTTCCAAACATTTTGTCAAACCTTGTCCTGGTATTTCTGGCCATAGTCTATGGAGTATTCTAATATTAGCCAAGTAATTTTGTAGATTACTTATCAGTGGTCACTTGGGACCAGGAACATCATTAACATTTCTGTATCTCAATTGCATATACTGTGTTTCAGTGCAGTTCTCTGTTAAGAAGCCTTTTCTTAACTATTAATATTTGGGAAGGCTGTCGTCAGCTTAACCTTAAAACTACCACCTCCATTTGCTTCTCTTCTCGTTTGCTTTTGTCAGTCTGTAAAAAGATGGTTGTAATTACTTATTGAATTTATTTGTAAAGTCAGTCTCACAAAAGCCTTTTCCTTTTAGATAATTTTTTTTGGACTAGGAGAAAATTGCAGTTCATTTATTATTTCCATTGGTTGGAATAGACATAAATTTGTACCATGATTTATCGATGCACGATAATGTTAAAGCTCACGCCTACATTAAATGACACCCAATAATATGTATTTGGTATGTTGCAGTTTGGTTGTGCATGGTGTGTAACACGGTGCTCATTGTTTTTGCTGTAGCGTTTGGCTAGCTATGGAATCACAGTGTCGGAGTTGACTGGAGATCACCAGCTCTGTAAGGAGGAGATTAATGCTACTCAGATCATTGTGTGCACACCTGAGAAGTGGGATATAATCACCCGCAAGGGAGGGGAACGCACATACACACAGCTAGTGCGGCTCATCATCATTGTAAGTAGATCATGGAACTCCTGCATGCACAGTGAAGGCATGCTGGCAAGTCTTTTTTTTTTTTTTCTTTCTTTCTTTTTTTTTTCCTTGAATTGTTTTCTTGTGTCTTTAGGATGAGATCCACTTGCTTCATGATGACCGTGGGCCAGTGCTGGAGTCTCTGATTGCTCGGACTATCCGAAATGTGGAACTGACTCAGGAGGACGTGCGCCTCATTGGCCTTAGTGCCACATTGCCAAATTATGAGGATGTAGCCACATGCCTTCGTGTAGACCCTGCTAAGGGTCTTTTCTACTTTGACAACAGGTGAGGGTGTAGTATAAATTCTCAAATATGAAAATAAATAGCCCACAGTATAGTTGCCCAAACTTAGAAATTGTACAAATCAAATAAAAGAATTAATTTATCTCTGGTTCTAACATTAACATTTGAAAGTGCAAAATAATTTTTATTGTGGCTCAAAGGTATTTTTTGTTTGAACATTTTTGTTTGTCGAAATATTCACATCCCAAGCTAAAAGGGTTGAGCTGGATACTACATTTTCTTCTATACTCCAATAGAATTCTAGAGTACAGCATTTCACTAATAAATTGTTCATCAAACTCTACTAAACCACACACATTAGAAATCAGCCAAGTTCATTATTTACAGTATTCCCATGGATCCTTAAAGTGGTAAAAGCCTTAAATTATTTGCTAAAATAAAGGTAATAAATGTCTTTTAAAGTATTTTCAATGGCATGTAGTCTGAAATTTATTCTCATCTAGGGCTGTGCAAAATGACGAGATATATCATTTTTCATTTCATGTTATGCTCCATCATTTATTTCATTGTATTGTATCAAATCACATTCTTTATGGCAATATTTTGTCATTTGAATGGTTATTTGGGATGTGGCTGCTGCTGCTGTTCTGAATGACTGGCTGCTGGGTGCTGCTAACACCTGGGCAGCTGTCTGCTTCACTGTACTGGTTTAGCTTGCAATCATTTTTGTCCACAATTGTGTGGCTTCTACATTGAGTTTGCCTTTGATATTGGCCCACAATAATAGAGATTTGGCTTCATTTCTCATTTATTTATTTATTTATTGTAAGTGTGCTCAATTTTGCCTATCCTCGTTCAGAGCAAGAGTGTTCACCTGAAAACTGCCACTTTCACTTGTTCTGTTAACTTATTGACATATAGTCTAAATTGGGTTTCTGCTATGACTGTGGGCCAATATTGTGTAAATGTGATTTTTAATTTTTTTTTTTTTTTTAATTAAGCCTGTGACATAAACCCAGACACTATTTTTTTTCCACCCCCTACCCCCCAGTTTCCGTCCTGTGCCACTAGAACAGACGTACGTAGGAATCACAGAGAAGAAGGCAATTAAACGCTTTCAGATCATGAATGAGATTGTCTATGAGAAGATAATGGAACATGCAGGAAAGAATCAGGTAAAGCCAAATCTAAGTTACCCATACCTCTTTTCACCACTTGAAATTCAGTTAAATGTAATTGCATATCATTTGTAAAGCGCTTTTAACAATACATATTGCCACAAAGCATTCAGATGTTAATCACTATTGAGCCCAAAAAAAGTGAACAGAGAAACAGCAGAAAAAAAATCTTGAATGGAGGCAGACTCAGAAAAGAGCCCATCCTCTTGACATAAGGTAACACAGGGTAGTGGAATTATAAGTCATTACAGCTTACAACTGCAGTCCTAAATGTGTTGAAAGGAGTGCATTGACCATGACCGCATTATGCTGGTTCAGTTATTATAACTCCCTTAATTCATGAAACCCGCAATGTGCACTGTTATCTAAGAAAAAAGGTTTTTAACAAAATGGTGCAGTAAATTAATTTAAAATTTGACTTAATGATTAAGGCTGTGTCTATGGGTTGGATGGTTGGGGGGGTTTCACGAGTCATTATTTTAATTTGCTGTTGGAACTTGGATTAAGGCAGAGACTGGACAGCAGGGTGACATTCACAGGTCTGCAGACTTGAGAAGTAAAACATGCACTGGAGCTTAGAACAGGAGCCACGCCCACATAAAGCAGAGATGGAGGGTGTGATAGAAATAATCATTGATTGAAAAATAATCTACAAGTTAGTCAAATACCAAAATAATTGTTAGTTGCAGCCCTACTTTATAGGTCATAACATAAGCAATGTTTTATCAGTGCAGAATTTTACTGGGAGCCAATGCTGTGTGGCCAACTGGTAATGTGCTCAAGTTGTCTGGTTCTACTGAGGACTCTGGTTACTGTATTCTAGACTAGTTAGAACTTGTTCATGTACCTGCTGGGACAGACGGACAGCAAGGTGTTCGAAATGTTTAGTCTAGAGATGAGAAAATCGAGCAAACATTTTCTGCATCATGTAGTGACATTTCTTGGCTTAGTAATGTTTTTGCGATGGAAAAAATTTATCCTACTACTATCTACATGAGTTAATGCTCTCTTTGCTATGATGCCTCTGAAAGGCGATCAAGAACTACTCCATAATCAAAGTTTCCTAGTGCTTGCCTGTGGTCTTAGTAGAAGTATTTTTGTTTTATAAAATTAAGTACAGGAAGCATTCATTGCCCTTTGCATATTCCTCAACTATTAAGCTGGTATCTGCCACCTGGTTTTGCACATAGCAGTGATTGCTAATGCCAGGTTTTCAAATTATTGTACCCAGAGGTGATGGAGTATGGTAAAAGTATTGACCCAAGAACAAAACCTTGTAGATCAAACTTTTGTATGCATAAAATTTTTACCATTATCCCGTTTTCATGCTATTAACCACCAGACTCTCAAGGTGAGAAAGAGCTTTTCTTGCTAAGGTTTCTAGAGGGCCAGTAGTAGGGAATTTACTAATTGCAAAAAAAAACAGAGGTGTCTCAGTAATGTGATGCAGTCTAAATCCTGATTGATGAAAGAGTTCATGTATGTGATTCCTATGCAAATATGAGCTTAACTACTTATTTCACAACCTTTTCTGAGATATTTGATAAAGAGGACATTTGATAGTTTAACAGCAGACAAGTGTCAAAGTCAGAATTATAAATCCCTGGTTTGAAGTGATAGTTTAAAAGATTTAGGTACATAGATAAGAAAAGAGTATATTGGTTTTTAAACAGTTTTGATTTTATTTGTTTAAGAAGGTGATTTGTATTAGATTTTGTATACAAAATGAGACACTACTTGTAATTAATTTTGAGATCAGGGACGCTTATTCAGTCTACTGGATTCAGGTAAAGGGTTCTCATCTCTACTGATTTTATTTATATACTGATTCTTCATAACTAGAAATCAGATTTTCTGACTTTAAATGCATATTCTGCTTTCTTCTCTTTTCAATTTTGTCATGAAAAAATTTAGTACTTCATTGCTATTTTATACTGTTATTTACTGTCAGCAATAAGAGCCATTCTGTAGACTCTCCTTCCATGCAGATTGGAAAGACCACTTTAGGTTGATGCCAATTTTCAACTCCAAGTTCAGGTATGCCCAGTATGTCTTGGGAGTTCAGTAATTTCTGTCTGAATTAAAATTTTAATAAACCTACTTGTGAAATCAGGTTTATTTGAGAGGGAGAAAATGTTAGCCACTCCTTATCTCCAGATTGTGGTTAGATGCATGGTTCTCAAAATGGGGTCTAGGGACCCCCGGTGTCCATTAAACAACCAGATGGACTATGATTTTGCAGTGGTGGAAAACAAAACCTACACTACATTACAAAAATTATTTAGTTATTATAATTGCAAGGGTCTCTGGTGACCACAAGTATGAGAACCTGCTTTAGATCGATTTCAGGTTAGGCCAGCTAACTTGCAAATTTTTCTTTTCCAACTCAGGTCTTGGTATTTGTCCATTCACGGAAAGAGACGGGGAAAACTGCACGCGCAATCAGGGACATGTGTCTGGAGAAGGACACGTTGGGACTTTTCCTCCGAGAAGGTTCAGCCTCTACTGAGGTCCTAAGAACTGAGGCAGAACAATGCAAGGTAAGCATTTTTCTTGCAGTGTACTCACACACTGCATAGTTCTAATCCTGAAATTTAACTACTCTCAGGGTGCACTATAATGGTACAATTCAAAACAAGAGATTTTCAGTTTTCATAGATGAACATGATCGTTTCAAACCACACCGTAACAGTACTTGTCACATAATATTTTTCCTCAACATTACAGAATATTTTTGGTTCAAGCAGAAATGAGATTTATGGAAAAATACTTCAAACATTGCATACTAGTCCAATGGAAATGCACCATTTTTATCAATTATGCACCTTTTGTTCTGATCAATTATGTAGAATCTTGAGCTAAAGGACCTGTTGCCATATGGCTTTGCCATCCATCATGCTGGCATGACTAGAGTGGACAGAACATTGGTCGAGGATCTTTTTGCTGATAGACATATACAGGTAAGTGTAGTAAACCGTTTCATAGCATTTCTTGAACAGCTTGGACATTAGTGAACATGTTAGAGATGTTAGCTCCAGGCCAATTAAGTTCATTCTGACTGCAGATTTCAGGTGATTTGTTGTACATGTCCTAAATTGGGTGTATTTAGACATTTCAGTTAATGTACACTGTATGTGATGTGTTCCAAAGTTATGTTAGTGCATGTGGGGAGCAGAGTTTACAGCCAACATAGTGGTTTTAATAAAGATAAGGCTCACATGCGTTCTTAAATTAATTATTAAATAATACTGTATATAAAGTGCTCCACTGCAAGTATTTTAGTTGCCAAGTACTTTTACAAATAGTACACTTGCATGTGCGGTCAATACTGACTAGCAAATGCGCGCAGTATGCTAACCTCGACAACCCAACTATATTCTAACATTAACTTATAGCTATAGGCTCCAATAGTAAGGCCACCGAGAGACAGCATAGTGTTAAAGGCGTAGGTGGGCTTGTCAGAGTTAACTTGAATTCATCAGTTTAAAAAAATTTGTTTTTTAGTTTTATAATTAATCAGTTTTACAACTTAGTTTTTCAGTTTTAAATTGGTGCAGAGGTGTTCATAACCATTCCTTGTATTGATTCAGGAATTTGGCTAGCTACCTTCACTGTAGGGAATACTCAGTGTGAGCGAGCGTGAGCAGGGGCTGAGTGAATCAATGCACTGCATGCAGCTGTACAATGAAACCAGATTTTACCCATATTAAATAGTAAAAACATTAGAAAATTATTGTTTAAACATACTTTGGCTGTTAATGCACTATTTAAAGGAGAAACGTGATCTGTAAGGGCTACACACTGATAATGCTGAAATGTTTGTATTAAATTTTAATTAAATGACTGAGCTTAGCCAAATGGGTTGATTTTTTTTTTTTTAAGTGATCATTACCATAACCGTGAATATCAGAACTATGCAATGTCATTCCTGATTTGTTCTTTAACTTTATATTATGTTTGTGCAGATTTATGTGCCAAAAATCAGACACAAGAGTTATTGTTCTATTTAACTGTTTGTTAATCAGATTAAGAAAATCATTATTAGCTGCAGTGGTTTTATTCTCTTCTGACTGAGAAGCAAATATGAAGCTGGTAGTCAAATAACTAACTGATTTTAGACTATCTATCAGTATAGCTACTGGTCCAGTGTAGAGTACTACTTGTACAGAAATGCCTTCTTATTCAGGTACTGGTGTCCACTGCTACACTGGCCTGGGGAGTTAATTTGCCAGCACACACTGTTATCATCAAAGGCACACAGGTGTACAGCCCAGAGAAAGGCAGATGGACAGAGCTAGGAGCTCTGGACATTTTGCAGGTAAGTCCTTCAGTTAATCAGTAGTCTAGGTGCATTCATTTCCTATGACACATTTCCATTATTAAATTTTTGTGGTTCTAAAGTTTCTGGTACCACTATTCATGTCCGTCAATACTGTTTCTTTTGTAATCTGATCAAAATTAGTGCCTGACAGAATATTTCAAATGACAAATTATGATTATAATGAAGATAATGAGTACTGCTGTCTAACTCCCTGCACAACTCTTCAAAATTTAACAGCTTTAAACTTCCATAGCTTCCCAGCTCAGAGTGATTACAGTAAACGATGGTTTGCAAACCTAAGTTGCAACAATTTCGTTTAGCAGTCATTTTGTACTGGATCAGCTTGTTGAACCAAAACCAACAAGGATCAGAGAAACAAAAAGTTCAGTGCCATTTCCCTTTGAATGGAATGGCTGTTGTATTCAAAACACCATAACTAAGTGTATAAGAAAGAAAGGCACTGAAACATAACGCCTAACAAGAAACTTTATAGAGGATTATTATTAAATTACTAAATGTACTTTTACATGTTAATAACATGGCTGACATTTACCATGTTAGCAAATTGGTTATCATGGATAAACAAGCACAGAGACTGATCAATTGTCAAAGAAAATCACTATAAAAATTAGGGCCTGATAACCAGAGGTGTGTAGGACCCTGTTGTTTCTATTGGGTAGGTTGGTTGGTTTGTTTATATATTTAACTACCTGGTTTTATTTATTTGTTTGTTTGTTTAATTAATTAATTAATTAATTACTTACTTTTATTTATTTATTCCTTCAGTAATTGACCATTTATGAAATGACTGAAATTTCCGATATACTTTGCATTAGACCCGCGCAACAGGAAGTGTTATTTTCGATTTTGTGCGTTTTAACATGTTACATTTTGGCATACTTCTCTTAGATGGTTCATCAGATTCATATCACATTTGGTATACATGATGTCTATACATTGCAGATGTTAAATTGCGAAGGGGTTTTTGATATCTTGCAAGGTACTGAAATGGCAAAAGAATGAACTTGTATGTCTCGCCATGCAAACAGGAATGCATCATAAATTCTCCATGCGTTGCTTCCTATGGCTTGCACTTCACAGGTTATTGGTTATGATGATTGATATCCACATGCCCAGAGTGACTCTATGGTACATCACCACTCTTGCCATATTGCTCCTAGACGGTTCATCAGATTCGTGTCGGATTTTCAATAGTTATAGGTTATGATGATATCCATATGCCCAGAGTGACGCTTTGGTATAATGTCACCATCCGGCAACAGAAAGAAATGCTTTTTCACCCATCTCATCTGTGTTGCTTTTAGACAGTTCTGCAGCTTCTTGTTAGATTCACGATAGTTGAGTTATGATGATTAATATCTACGTGCCCAGTGACACCCTGGTATAGCGCCATCATCTGCCAACAGAAATAATGGCTTTTTAACCCATTTCTGCTATACCCCTTCAGGTTCATGTCAGATTTGCTCTAGTTATTGGTTATGATGGTTACGATCACCGAGATGGCTATGGTCATGCCTAGACTGACTCTTTAGTAAAGTGCCACCATCTGGCAAAAGGAGTGGCTTTTTCAACCATCTCAGCTTTGTAAAAAAACAAAAATAAATAAAAACTCTCTTAATTGATGTGTTGTGTTAATCTGCTGATAGCACCGGTGATGATAGCCGGTGATGATCTCAGCTTACGGCTATATTTAACGTGAATGTGACAAAACTAATATGAGCGGTATCCAATTTTAACTGAAGGTTGCTACCTGCTAGCTGAAAATGCTGAAGTTTGTTCAAGTAGCCCAGTACATGCAACTAATTTGGCATGACACACACTTATGAACTCATTCATTCATTTATTGACTGGTACTGTTTTTCTGTACTTCAGATGCTGGGACGTGCAGGCCGCCCGCAATATGACTCTAAAGGAGAGGGCATTCTGATCACGTCCCATGGAGAGCTGCAGTATTACCTGTCTTTGCTCAACCAGCAGTTGCCTATAGAGAGTCAGATGTTGGGCAAACTCCCTGACATGCTCAATGCAGAGATTGTGCTGGGCAATGTCCAAAATGCAAAGGTAAGTTTTCCACATTTACCATAAATAATTTTTCATACATTTTTTTCACAGTTTGGCACATTATTGTGCTAGTGTTCAAACTTCAATGGTATGTTGTCACTTGCATTTGGTCAGTAATGTAATCTCTATTAATAAAATGGCAAATATTTTTAACTTATTTTTAAATGCTGTTACTCTTTGTAAGTGTGTACAACTTGTGGTTGAAATTGTTTTAGCCCATTTTGGTTGTTTTTGTGTGTTTAACATTTTAGTTTAGTGGTGTTAAGGCTTGGGATGACAATAGTATCGGGAAAAACTCATGGATTCCAACTAATGTAATGACGTTCATGTTGGACAGTTTATATGTTTGTGGTGTCTTCAGTGTAAAGCTAAAAATTGTGATAGATGAAATCTATCAATGATTCCCGATATTACTGTCAAGCTATCAACAGTTTAAATTACGGTCAGAAAACATGATGTCTGTCTGAAAACACTGTTTGCAATATACCATCTTCCTATTATGCCCCAATCTCACAAGCCTAGGGTGATCCTTGGCATTGTCAGTCCTCATGTTAAACACCTAAAAACTTGAAATACAAATTTCGTATTTAAAATAAACTAAACTTGAACTTTTTTTATGCCTGACCAAATGGAACACACAGCTAACACAATTTTAATTGATCCCCTGAATGAGTATGGATAAGCACTGTAATTCTTTTTTTTTTCCCCCCACTCAGCTCACATTCTGCACTGTATCTGCATATCAATACAAAGAGCCAAGATAGAAATAAATTACTTACAAATTACCTATGAACTATGCTGTCTTCCTGCTTTTACAAACGGTAACCAATAGTTTTGCATTATGCCACAGCATAGTTAAGTTCTTGAATCTGACAAGTGTGCATATTTTTCTGTAACAGCACTCATTTTAAGAAAAATATTAGAATATTCTTTATTCATTGCTCATTCTAAAATGTTTCTCTAGTACCTAGAGTAATCTCGTACACAGGGATTTATGACCGATGCGCCACATAATCTAAGCCTAATAGGCGAAGAAAAACATAATTGCTGATGTGGTGATGTGTTAAGAGACAATTATTTAACATTATATTTTAGAAACTAATTTCTAAGACATTCCACAGCATTAAATAAAACAAACCATAAAAATTGTGGTTAATATTTTATTAATAAATTAAAAATTGGAAAATCACTGTGGTGTATAAAACAATACAGACCATTCTGGTATATGAAAATAATGCATTTCAGCATGATAATAATGGTATAGCGTTCCCAGCTTGCATTAATTTCTTTATGGCACAATCCAAAGTGTATTATTTTTAAGATTATTTAGACAGTTCTTAATTCAGGAATATTCTTCCTGTTTCAGGATGCAGTGAACTGGATGGGTTATTCTTATCTGTATGTGCGGATGTTGCGGAACCCAACACTCTATGGGGTTTCCCATGATGAACGCAACACTGATCCCCTTCTGGAGATGCGTAGAATGGACCTGGTGCACACTGCTGCCACTGTACTGGAGAAGAGCAACCTGATCAAATATGATAAGAGGACTGGGAGCTTCCAGGTGAATAGTGGGCCCGACTATTTTTGCAAAATACTTCATGATGGATAGAAACACAACCATGGATGTTCATTCAATAAAACAATATGACATGTTTTAAGGCTGCACATAAAATAGAGTTAAGCATTATTAATGGCAGTTATTCATTTTATTCAGAATACCTCTTTTTGTGCTAAAATGTAATGTTAAAAAGGGCAATATTATAAATTTTAATTTCAGTTTTCCACTTCCTTGTTTTAGATTTTCTATTTCAGTTTCTTACTGCCTTGCTTTAACTTGTTCAGTTTTATGTTTCTGACACTTGTCAATCTGGCTAAAGTGAGAGGACACAGAAAATTAGGTTTCATAATTAAGGATATGGGAATTTGATGTGCTGAGAGTGCTGGAGCAATAACTTTTAGGACTACTGCATGTGCACTTGTACAGTTGGAGACAGAAATTTACATATAGTTGTCATGGACATGTCATGATTTCTTTGAACTGTTCTTTTATAGGCAAGAATAATTGAACAATCTTTCTGTTTTCATACATCTTTCAGAGAAAAAAATGGAATTTGTTTTACAATGACCCAACAAATGTAACGAAGTGCCCCGAATCATGCAGGCTTTTGTAAAGATAACTCCACTAGAAGTCAGGAGCAACAACGACATTTAACCAAATACATGTGCTGTGTATATTTATGATCCTGGGTGTATAATTTTGACCTTGTGGTGAGTTCAGAAAACCCCAAATTTTGGGTCACTGTTTTGGTGCAGGTTTGGCCGAATCTGCAGGTTCTGTGGGTGGTGAGATTGATTCTGTTTTTGTAATTAATTAGAAGTCAGCAGTATCTGGAGTGGAGTTGGGTGAGAATGGTGCAGGTTCTGCGTGTCAGCCAGGGTGGGTGAGGTTGTATTGAAAAGATTTCTGGGGACAAGTGATTTGATGGTTTGAGTGACAAATGCTGTGTGGATGTCTTTGAGTGAGAGAGCTGGTGGTGTTATTGATTTTGATGTTGGTGTAATTGTGAATCTGATAAATTGTCATGTGTTCTGAATGAGTAGTTTCTGATAATTCATACCTGATTATCTTTGAGCTGTTTATTGAAGTGGAGGTACGGAATAGCTTTGTCTTGTTTCAGTTTGTGTAAGGTGGTGATTGTGGAAGTTCTGTGAGAGAGATCAACGTGGGGGTCTTGGGGGAACTTTTCATTTTAACAGAATACTAACATTCCTTCCATACATTTTGAATGAACATGTAACTGAAAATGTCACCATATTTAACAATTATAAGCATTTTTGATGTGTAATATGTCATCCATTTGTTAGGCCGCATAGATTTTGTGGAGTGTAATGAGCTATTCTAGGAATGACAACATGTTAGAATTAGCACAAAACTACAGTATAAACTTGTATTCAGATCCTTGTAGCTACAGAAAAATAATTGATACAAGCTTTCAACCACATTGACATTGTTTTCTGTCCAGTTTTCCGTCAAAAAATGCATAGGAAAAAATATACAAACATGGTTATCTGATTATCATCAAGCTCCAATAGCTGCTTTATCTGGAATATCATTTATGTTGTTGGATGAAGGTTACCTAATCCAACCCCCCCCCCCCCTTTTTGGTAGGTGACAGACTTGGGCCGTATTGCCAGTCACTTCTACATCGTGCATGATTCCATAATGACTTATAATCAGCTGCTAAAGCCTACACTCAGTGAAATCGAGCTCTTCAGGGTGTTCTCCCTCTCCTCTGAATTCAAGAACATCACTGTGAGAGAGGTAATTTCATGATTCTACTTCTCTTTGCTACTATGTTATTCATTTATTTATTACTTTATTTAAAATAAAAACAATACAATCTCTAGGTTAGATTCAAATTATCATTCACTGGATATATTTATTTAGCTTATTGGTTTAATGCTTAGAGGATCCACATCTTTTAGTTTCTTGTAGCAGAAGCCACAGGTTTTAGGTCGTTTCATCATCTAACCAAACAGACTTGATAAGCTACAAGTGCGGTACCCCCCCTATTTTAAAGTGACCGTGTCAAAACTACTACTACTAGCATAAATTCAGTCAAAGACAGACATCCTAAGCCTTTTACTAGTTATTGTACACAACGCTGTTTACTGTGTAATAGTTATTCCCAGTAAACTTTATACAAAATAAAAATAACAGAAATTACCTATTCCATCACACATGCATGTGCTAAAGTGTCTTGGCTCCCACAGTAGTTTAGGTACTTTTAGCTAAACTTTTTTAGGTTCTTACCCAACTTTTAGGTGACTCCTGAGAAAGCAAAATAATGAGCTGAAAATTACTCAGATTCTTTTATTCATAGAAAGTAATGTCTGGTGTTTGATAGGAGGAAAAACTGGAGCTTCAGAAACTTCTGGAAAGGGTGCCGATTCCAGTGAAAGAGAGTATTGAAGAGCCCAGTGCTAAGGTGAGTGGGGGGGTGTGGTGTTTATGGAAGTGAAAAGCTGTTTCATAACTATTTGTTGTCATCGCACAAGATGTGTAATGTGTTGTCCCTTTGCTAGATAAATGTGCTGCTTCAGGCCTACATCTCTCAACTGAAACTGGAGGGCTTTGCTCTAATGGCTGACATGGTCTACGTCACTCAGGCAAGTTTACAGTGAAAATATTGAATCAATGTAACAAACCACCCCATAGGTGTTTAAAACTCCTTAACTCTTGGCAGTTCAGAATACTGCAATCCATAATTTTATTTTGCTTTGTTTGTGGCCAGAGTGCAGGTCGGCTGATGAGGGCCATCTTTGAGATCGTTCTGAGCCGAGGTTGGGCACAGCTCACTGACAAGACCTTGAACCTTTGCAAGATGATCGACAAAAGGATGCAAGTCATTAGGAATTTCTGTTTCCTATATTTTTATTTACAAATGTATCCTGAATCCATTTTCGGTGTAGATCGGGTTTATTACATTATTTCAGTATTGTCATTTCATAGTGATCTTTACAATCTGCATGTCGCTGGCTCAGGTGGCAGTCTATGTCTCCTCTGCGACAGTTCCGCAAGCTTCCAGAAGAAGTCATCAAGAAAATTGAGAAAAAAAGCTTTCCATTTGAACGACTGTATGACCTCAACCACAATGAAGTTGGTTCGTATTACATACATGAAGATCTACTTTTAGGCAGGTCAAGAAAATTTCATTTCTTGTCTTAACCCGAAACTTGCTTGCATTTAAAATGTTTTTCCCCCTTAGGTGAATTGATTCGCATGCCCAAGATAGGGAAAACCATACATAAGTATGTGCATCAGTTCCCCAAGCTGGACCTGGCAGTGCATCTGCAGCCCATCACCCGCTCCACACTTAAAGTGGAGCTTACAATCACACCAGACTTCCAATGGGATGAAAAGGTTAGTTGGTCAGCCGGGAGTTTGATTATTTTAATTCTATTTTCTTCTTTGAGAGAAATTATCTTTTTAAAAAATGTTCATTTTTAGTCAGATATTAAAATACATTAAATAATTATATGTACTGTATATTTTATAAGTTAATACTTTTATAAATTCAGGTGTAAACCTCAGGCTTCCACACAATACAATTTCTGTTCAAAAGATTGATTTGTTATTTACCTTTACGTATTGATATTTAAATTTACAGTTTGACCCCATGTCAAACTGATGTGTGACTACAAAATTTATTTCAAATAAGAGGTAGGTCTATGGTTAGTTCACAAGTTATGAGAAATAGTGAAGGACTATTTTAAAAGTATGAGTAAACCAGCTTGGTAGCCTATTAAATTATTTGCACACCAGTGTAACACTCAGACCTTAGCAAAACACACATAGAAGCAAAATTTTGTTTGCGACATTCTAGTAGACTCAGAAATGCTTTAAAGAGTGTCCCAAAATGCATAAGCAGCCAGCTTCTCACCATGTCATTGAACTTTGGCTGGTTCAGGCAAAGTCCAGACTGTGCAGACAGTTCACTGATTCCAAGAAAATCTGCTTGTGTGATTAATAATCTACATACACAAGCTCAGAATTTTACTTTTGGGATTGCTTAATACCAACCACTTAAAAACAAGACTCCCTTCATATCACTTTTCATTTAGGTTCCTACGGTTATGTAGCGCATGCAGTTGACCATTTTGATCATAATTGCGGACCTAGTGATAAGTTTGATTGGTGTGTCGATTATTTTTCGATCATTGTCTTTTAAACCGATACATTAATCTGACCATCAGATTGTCAGATTATTGCACCCCTAGTTAACGTCTGTCTTAACACTTTCTCAGATACATGGGTCATCAGAGGCATTTTGGATATTGGTGGAGGATGTTGACAGTGAAGTGATCTTACACCATGAATATTTCCTGCTCAAGGCCAAGTATGCTCAGGATGAGCACCTGGTCACCTTTTTTGTGCCTGTATTTGAGCCTCTGCCTCCACAGTACTTCATCAGAGTCGCCTCAGACCGTTGGCTATGTAAGTTAGAAAAGTCTTTAATTCTGAATGAGTGAGTTGGGTGTGAGGACATGTTGACAATTTACACTTTTTCTTTCTCACCTAGCATGCGAGACCCAGCTGCCAGTTTCATTCCGCCACCTGATCTTGCCAGAGAAGTATCCACCTCCAACAGAGCTTCTGGACCTACAGCCTCTTCCTGTATCTGCTCTGAGAAATGCTGCCTTTGAGTGCCTCTACCAAAATATGTTTCCTTTCTTCAACCCTATTCAGACCCAGGGTACTCCATAACCTTTGAAACTGTGCATATATATGTTTTTGCATATATATATATATATTATGCTTCATCAAGGTTTTTTTTGTTTTTTTTGGGTGCAAAAATATATGCACCTGCCTGACCATGTCTAGGAACTCCTAGTGAAAAAAGTGTGATTGTAGGTAAACTCATTATGCGGTGCTTCCATCCCACGTATCATCTCAGCATAATTGAGAGTTTAATCATGGATTTTCTTGCTGACAACAAGGTGCAAATAGGTGACAAAAGAAATGTTAAGTACAATCATGTAAAAGGCAGACCTAATGATTTATTAATGTTGTGAAGTGTTTTTACAGTGCTCAGCAATAGATTTTTTTTGGGGGGGTGTGTAGTTCAGTTTCAGCTGATTTCAGTTGTAGTGTTTTAGCCAAAGGCGCATGAGAAATTGGAGACAGGTTTGGCATTTCCCAACCAATTATGAACCAAATAATTGCATGTCTTGCATGCATTCATGCCGCCTATGCTGCAGTACATTACACTTACAAATATGGCCATGGAAAAGACAACAATAATAAGGATTTTTTTTGTCATCACAGGTAACAAAGTAGGGTTTACATGGAATGGTAGGAAAACCAAAAAACATTGTGTGCAGAGGGTCTGCAGGCTGAAATGCTTTCATGAGGGAGATCAGCCAAAAATGACCAGAACTGTCTGAGCTAAGAGGAAGTCTCTATTATTTGAAACAAGCACGCTATAGAACCATGGCGAGCAGAAAAGCATGTCAGAAAGCTCAACACATCAAACCTTGAGGTGGATGGACTACAACAGCTGAAGACCACACCGGGTTCCCCTCTTTTTAGCCTGTTTGTTTATTGGAAAATGACCAGGTGATTCTCTCTCTCTCCCAGTTTGGGTGAGCCTGTGCTCATGATGGTCTCAGACTCCTGTTCTTGGCTGACAGGGTGGAACCCAATGTGGTCTTCTGCTTTTGCATCCCATCTACCACAAGGTTTAATTTTTTTGTGCATGCTAAGATGCTTTTCTGCTCACCACAATTATGAAGTGTCATTGAGTTGCTGTATCCTTCCTGGCATAAATGAGCAGGTGTGTAGGTGTTCCTATTAAAGTGGATTGTGAGTGTACATGTGGATCTGTGCTCTTTTCTTTCCAGTGTTTAATGCTGTGTACAACAGTGATGATAATGTGTTTGTTGGAGCCCCTACTGGGAGTGGGAAGACCATCTGTGCAGAGTTTGCCATTCTCAGGATGCTGCTGCACAACTCAGAAGGCCGTTGCGTCTACATCACACCCATGGAATCTCTGGCTGAGCAAGTATGCAAACTTCATTAATGTACAGTTATTTCTAAGTGTTTATACACCCTGGTCCAAGCTATAATCTAGAAGATGCAGATAAAGTATTAGTACAATTGAGCAATGTGTAGTGGTTAACCAATTGTTCAGCCCAGTTGATTAAGCCAACCAGTATCAAGCATTTTAAAGTATTCAGCCTACAAGTATGTCCAGTTGAGAAAATTGGTCAAGTTTGCCCTTTTGTCTATTTCAGCTATGGCATACTGCTTTCAAATGCTTTAGAGATGCACTGGCCTTAGTGTTCCCAGATCACAAATGATAGGGCTGAAATCCTATACAATTTTTTTGCTGTTTTTGTAGGTGATAAAAACTAGCAATGTATTTTCTATTTTCATAGCTACTCTCAAAGTATTCCAAGTGAAAACTGTATTTAACCCTATGGAAGCCAAGACCCTAAATGATTTGAACAATATTACACTTGATGCTCATCAGCGAAATTGGTTTATACAGTGGGGGGAAAAAACAAATTGAGCCCCATGGTTGATATGTAGATTCCATGTTTCTCCTGAGCAATGTTGGCTACAAAGAGGGTTCACTGAAATTTAACTGAATTAAAATTGTGTGTGTTACATGAGTTGTTCCAGTTCACAACAGCTGTCTTATTTCCTGTTTTATTGGGGAGAAGAAGACTGCTCTTTTGGTCTATTTTTGAGTGATAACTCAAACTAGCTTACTCTTTATTTGCAGCGCTTTTATAGAAAAATTTGCAATCGTTGGCAGGTCTGGTAATATGATGAACAATAAATACTGCTTGATATCATGGCAATATAACATTGTTTAGGGACAGCAAAAAATAAGTTGTTTAGCCTTGATGGCTTTGCCCTTGAAGATTGAGATCTAATGCTGACATTTTGATGTCTTAATACTTACATTGTAGGGTGTATAATCTTTATAACATCTAGTAGTGCTTCTTGTTAATGTTTTGTTTGTTTACATACACTTTTCATTTTTTTTATTGCCATTTATATATATATTTAATAGGTCACATAAAATACATCTCATGAAGTCCTTAGAAATCAAATATTGATGCTTAAAAATTTCTTAAGTCCTTGATTTTATCAAAGTTATATGAACTTATTATAATGCTGTGCCACAAAATTTGTTTGTCCATACTTTGTTCTTGCTTCAGTCCATAAGCCTATCTGAAACTATCCTTACGGAAGTGATTCTATTGGCTAAAGTGTCCACAGACAGCAAAAACACTGTCTGTAGACACCGTATAAGCAGACAAATAAGGGAATATTAAATGCTGCCTTCACCTTAACCAAGATTTTGTGTAGCTGACTGGTTTATTTTCAAACCTCAGACAAGCCTGAACTTTTATGGACCTATTATCTACTGAGCAACAGCTAGTTAATACTGTGCATACAGACAGACCACCCAACCAAGGGCTGGCAAAGTAGTACACCTTTAACAGTTTTACACACAAGACAAATTAAATTTCCTGCTTCAGTGCTTTCTTTAGGAGAGTCTCAGTGGCGTAAATGGAGAATGATTACATGTATTTGCAAAGTTTTACAACCTTCAGATGCTTGGGGAATGAGGTGCCATTCATTTTAGTTAAGCTGTAGACACTAAAATTGCACACTTTTGTTATTACCATATCCATATATTACCATATAACACTTTTTCTTAGAATAGGAAGAAACTTAATTTTTCTACTGCTGGCATGTAGGTATTTGTGGACTGGCACCAGAAATTTCAAGGTCTTCTGAATAAGAAAGTTGTCATACTCACTGGAGAGACCAGCACTGACCTCAAGCTACTGGGAAAAGGTGACATCATAATCAGCACCCCAGATAAGTGGGATATTTTGTCCCGCCGATGGAAACAGAGGAAGAATGTCCAGAATGTCAGTCTTTTTATTGTGGATGAGACTCATCTCATTGGTGGAGAGAATGGGGTAAGGCTCATTACATTAATAGGCCTGGTGTGCATTTCCTAGGTTTGATGTCTCTGGATCATTCATTCCTGCAATTTAATGATGAATATGAATGTTGTAAAAGTGATGCTTTATTGAACATCTAGGCTGTCTATTTTGTTGTGAAAATAAGCATTGTGATTTTTAAACTTTTTTTCTCTCTTTATTTTTGGTTTTAGCCTGTCCTAGAAGTAATCTGCTCAAGAATGAGATACATCTCCTCTCAGATTGAGCGTCCCATCCGCATTGTGGCATTAAGCTCATCTCTGTCTAATGCTAAAGATGTGGCCCACTGGTTGGGTTGTAGCACCACAGCAACGTTCAACTTCCACCCAAATGTCAGGCCTGTGCCACTGGAGCTTCACATTCAGGTACAAGGTTCTGGGTTAAGCACTGCTTTTGATTTTGTTTATTTGCAAGTTGAAAGGACAAATGGAAAAACTGGCTAATTAATGAAACCAAGTTAACTTGGGGAACAACTAAAGGGTAAGGTAAAAAGCATTCCTCTTCAATGTAACATATAGCAGTGAGGGTAAAAATCATATTGTACAAACTTCATCCACATGGGACTGAATTTTCTTCATTTTAATAATATATTGTTAAACTTCATATATGTGCAATATTCTGTCTAATGTTGTACACCTATACCTCCCATTTGTATCCCAAAATATAGTGCTACTGCTTGCTAGTAAACCCTTGAATAAATCACTATTCTTTGTATTGATAACCTACACTCATGATTTAAAGAAAACCATTATTCTTCTGTTATTGTTTTCATGATTCCCCCACCCACAGGGTTTCAACGTGAGTCACACACAAACCCGGCTGCTGTCTATGGCTAAACCTGTGTACCACGCCATCATGAAGCATTCTCCATCCAAACCGTCTTTGGTATTCGTACCTTCTCGAAGACAGACTCGCCTCACTGCTATTGACATATTAACTTTCTGTGCTGCTGATGTGGTTCCACAAAGGTGCAGTGATCTAGCCATCTCTTTGCTCTTACTTGCCTTCAGTTTGATGTGGTGTTTGATGTTATGACTAGTTTTTAGACCAGGGACATCTCCAGTACTCGGCTATGACTGATTTTCGGTACTGTTTTGTAGGTTCCTACACTGCTCTGAGAAAGACTTGGCTCCATTCCTGGAGAAGCTGTCTGATAGTGCCCTGAAAGAGACCCTCTCTAATGGTGTCGGTTATCTGCATGAAGGGCTTTCAATGACCGAGCGCAGGGCAGTTGAACAGCTCTTTAATTCTGGTATGAAACCCTGTTTTGTTCAGCACTTTTAAAGGAAAATTGAAATCGGAATCTGTAATTCAAGAACAATAAGAAATGAATTTCCTGACCATGTCGGGGGGGGGGGGGGGGGTTGGGCATGAA
>JAQMYM010000039.1:16217605-16230648 GCA_030014255.1 Parauchenoglanis ngamensis
TCTGTATAGGCTGTACGTCTCATCCAGGCATGTGTAGATGTGCTCTCCAGCAATGGCTGGCTGAGTCCAGCATTGGCTGCAATGGAGCTAGCGCAGATGGTGACGCAGGCCATGTGGTCTAAGGATTCTTATTTAAAACAGCTGCCACACTTCACAGCAGAGCTTATTAAACGCAGTACAGAAAAGGTGAGAATTGGGAGATTTTTTTGTTCCACCCACACCTGGAAATTTGATTTCATTGGGGTTTTTTGTGTATGTAGGGTGTGGAGAGCATCTTTGACATCATGGAGATGGAGGATGAGGACCGCATTAATCTTCTACAGCTGTCAGATATTCATATGGCTGATGTGGCACGTTTCTGTAACCGCTACCCCAACATTGAGCTCTCATATGAAGTGGTTGATAAAGATGACATCAAGAGGTAAGGATGGTCCAAATATCACCATTTCTTTAAAGGGTTCTGCATTGATTCACAAAACATTAAGCTTAAACTGAAGCTTGTCTCTTTTTTTTTTTTTTTTTTTTTTTTTTTTTTTTAATTGGCAAATGTCAACAATGCCAAATTTTTCTGACCATCACGCACACATGTGGCCCTTCCCCAAACTGTTGCCATGAAGTTGGATGGCCGAAATGGTATAGCAGGCTATTTTGTTTTATTTTTTATTTTTTTATTTATTATTATTTTTTAAATAATCTAATTTATTTATTCATTCATTCTGTAGTACTGCAATTTCCCCTTCCCTGGGACTAGGTCTGGCACAAATGTTCCAGCCAGGATGGCAATGCCACAGTGCACAAAGCAAGTCCATGTCCATGATAGTCCATGAAGACATGATTTGCTAAGATTAGAGTGCAACAACATCCAAATTTACTAAAACACTCTATTACCATGAACCCTCCAGATCTGCGCCTTAACCTCAGTGAAATGCTTATTACCAAAAGGCTTAACTTAAAAACGTTTTCAGCCTTGATTGAGACTGTCCGTATACCAAACACTAATTGAAAGGCTGTTCCGTAGCGGCAACCCTCAATATTGTGGTGCCAACAAGGAGCCTGCATGATTAGTACCCATGTGAAGTTAGTTCAGTTTCATGATGGAGAATAGAGCATTCTAATCCCTGATCTGATGTGGTTATATTGTTATATACCTGCCAGGTTAAGGTGTCTTGCTTAAATATAAGTGTCTAAATTTTGTGCCTAATATTTTCAGATTTGTCACTGAGAAATTTGGTATTAATTTGACCGTCATCGCTACTACATTAGTTAATGGTGTGTATGCTTCTGTGGTGTTCTTATTTCTAGTTAATTTTGCTACATTATTAAATTGAAATCTAGGATTATTTTTATCTTTTTTTTTTTTTCAATTGTAAAGGAATGCTGATCTAGCACTGCTTAGAGCCTACCTATTGCTCAGGAGGCTCTCCTTCCGTGCAGTTTGGAATACAACCAAGTTAATCTGTCACTATTTATACTTCGTCTGATTTTTGAGTGGTGTTTTTAAGGTTTGCCTTTGATCATTATGCCAGGGTGCTAGTTCTTTTTCTCCCTTTTTCTTTTAAGTGGAGCTTCATTATCTAGAGTAGAGCAGAATGTTGACTCTTCAAAACTTGACTGTAGAATGGGCTTAAATTTAGTACGGTCACACTCTGGGAGGTCCTCTATTACACTCTGCTGATGACATCTCTGAACTATGAAATATTTCAAAATCAGAAGTATCTGAATATCAATTATTGATATGTAGACTATAGCAGTTTAAGCAGGTTAAGTTTAAGCATTCACCGTATGTGGTTATCATGAGATCAAATCTCGAAGATGCCATTGTCCTCCATGGTTGAGAGCAAAATTGCCCATGCACTCAAGGAGGGAGAGGTGGCATACACTCTCCCCTATCAATCACCGTATCATTAGCCAATCGTTGGTGTCTGAGCTCATGTATGGAAAAAATGGCTTTCTGGTGTAAAGCCATATCATTTGTAGGGACCTCTGAAATATGGGTATTAGAATTTATGTATTTGTCAATGTTACTGTATATTGTACGGCGATGTCTTTATTGCATTTCCGTGTTTGTTATGGGAATTAACTCAACTCCATTTCCCAGCATGCTTTGGGGATTTGTTATCAGCCAAGGGTTGTTTGTATATTTTTAATGCCCATGAAATCACGAGTTCTCGCGAGAGGAGCTCATGTAAAGTTCAGCCTACATCTGAGAAGAGAAGCGGTCATGTTTTCGTTTTGCTCTTTTTCCAGCGCATGTTTTGCGGAGGACATTTGTATAGTTCAGCTTGCTTGTGGCCATAATGTGTACCTGGTACTACAGCTTCGCTCCAGTGAGTGATCCCTCTGTTTTGGTCATTGTTTCTTTTGTTCTTCGCTGGTGGGAAATCTAGCTGCTAGGTTAGCTTTTGCTGGATCTCGTGATTGGCTTGCTAGTTGCTACTAGCCTAGCTCCACCGGAGCGCCTCGTCGTTACCGGGGACTCACTGTGTCGGGACTCTACAGGCAGCCGAAGGTTTTAGGGTGAGCAGCTTCTTATGGAGCGAGCTAACCCACAGCAGTAGCTAGCCCTCTGCTCAGGAGCATCTGCTGTGTGACTGCATTAGACTTCGGCGATTTGATTCGTCTGGTCGGACCGGTCTATTGTGAGTAACGTGAACCCACACTTACACTGACGCGCACACACACGGTCCGCCCGTCTTGCCTGGAGGGTCGGTGTTTGGGATGGACATTGCAGCGGTTGCTGTTTCTGTCTGAAGCGCAGAGAGCTGATACACGTGCACCAACGGGCCCCAACTGCGCACCTATTTGTTTGTTTTCTTCTCTTTCAACACTTTGATAGTGTGCTAGCAAATGTTTGGTGTGCTATGGTATGATTGTGTTCATTTTTCTCCCTTGTGTGGGTGTTTTGCTAATTTGTTCATGTGTACACACACACACACACCTTGTTTGCTTTTGTTTTGAGTTACCTTTCTTATTGCTAGTATTATTGTTTGTTAGTAAATAAAATTATTTAATTACATCTTGGGTATGTTGGCTCCTCACTTTGTTTTGATATTTGAATGTACTGATCTTTACATATTGTATATTCTTTTCTGGGGAGATACACCCTACTTGAAGGTTAGTGTAGTATTTTCACTGTGGAGGCACCGTGCTACAAAATGTATTACTATACTACTGCTACACAGCTCTTCAATTATTTTTATGGTATTGGGAATTTCAGCCAGCTCACCATTTCACTGCTGAGAATTTAGGATCCTGTTGCGCCATTATTTAGTGTCGTAGAGTGTAACTCTAAGAGGCCAGTACTGTGCCGGGTGACTAGCACCTGTGAATTGGGGGTTACACATGTAATTCTGAAAGTTGAGCATTATCATAGTTGAATATTTGCCACAGTGGAAGGAAGAAATAAATACATGTGTATGCACATTATTAAAGTTTCTATACCGCTCAGTTTCTCCAAAATAATATTCAGCCCCAGTCCATCTGTCAGCAGTGGTGTGAGCTTGATGAACTGCAGTCAGTGTAAGATAAAATTGAATAAATAATGCCTATAATAAGCATTAATGCAGTCTGGATTTTCATGATTGCCAGTTTTCAACTCCACAGATGTTAACATGATTACACATACCTGTATGCTCTTTAAGACTAAAATAGCGGAAACGTTTATACATTTATAGTGATGTTTAAGAAAATGGAGAATTGTAAACAAGATAGATCAAAGGCTTTTTCAATCAAATTTTTTTAATGTGTAAATTACATGAATTTATTCATTTTTTTTAATCAAGCTACAAGATCATTTGGTCCCATAGTTTAGGGAATGTTTATTAGATAGCTAAAATATGACCTGGGACCCTTTTGCTTTTGAAATTCAAGTATTTAACTATATAAAACTTCAAATTTAATGACCATCTCCTGCTAACATCAACTTGGTCAGTTTGTTTGTTTTAAAAACATACAACAGATTTTTAGTATGCTGTAAGTGATTTGCATTTATTCTGAAACCTTTTCCTACCTCAGACTAAAAACCCTTTAGAACATTTCTTTTGAATATTGAAAAGTGTTTGAACCGATTTAATTTATTTAAGTGTTTGAACCGACTTGCCTATTGTAATTTAATTCCTTTATCTCTGCTTGGACCTTGAACTCTGGCACAAGATGGTAGAGGCAGTATGTGTTTTCAGGTTGTTCATATGTCTGTCTAGCTGTCTGAGATTTTCCTTAGCATGATGTCTCCAGAACAAGTAGTCAAATGTTTGTAGGATTTTTATGGAATTATCATTGTAACTAACAGATAACTGTTTCTAGAGTTGATGCAAATAGCTTTGTTTAGACTAGTTTGTGATGGCGGCTTCCCGGTTGATGCTGCTCCCATCAAGTTATACATGTTTGTTTTATTTATTTATTTTTTTTAAGTATAAATTTTAAGATGGGTGCAAGAGAACAATAGTTACCTATGTAAATTGTTATATGAGGTTCTAGGATAACCAGCACTGGAACCAGATATTCAGAACCAATACTGACTCTGCACGTTCACAGTGATCATATAAATGGTATTTTAGTTACATGTGTCTTGAGCTAACAGTTGTAAGCACTATGCTTATATCACATCTTTGAGCAGAAATACATGTTCATTCATTAGGAAAGCTAATGCAGTTCTGTTTTTGTTTTTACAGTGGCAGTCCAGTTGTTGTTCAGGTGCAGTTAGAGAGGGAGGAAGAAGTTACAGGACCAGTCATTGCACCGCTATTTCCACAGGTTAGTAAAGTACATTGTGTTGCATTCATCATTAACAGCAGTTAAGAGAGTACTAGTTTAGTGTAATATTTGTACACTTTTCTGGCGACAGCCCTCAGAACATACTGTGGCAAGTTTGTATATATATTTTTTGTGCACATATTGCCCAGAGTCTGAGACATTTAAATGAGTTTGCGATTTTGCTGAGAAGTTAAAATGTAGATTAATTTATTACTGTTGCCTGTGTATAGACAATGCGGCACATGTCGTTGTCAACATAAAATGGGTGTATAGTTATATTTATATGTACTGTTGAAGCCAGACACCTAGGCTAAAGACAATTCATACCATTTCACACCTCCACACATTTCATGTTATTCATATTATTTCAGGTAATCATCATTTCCTTTGTTAATTGGGGAATCTACTTTTTCCAACCTTGCTTGAATTTCCTTTTTCAGTTCAGTTTGCAAAATTTCTAGGAGTTTCAGGTCTGAGCTTCATGATTACCACTATAATGCTTTAACTTTGGAAATATGCTTATGCTAAGTCCTGCTGAGATGTTGCTTCAGTATTGTAGATAATCCTCCTTCCTCATGATGCCATATATTTTCTGGAAGATTCTCTCTTCCAGCAAAACACCCCACAACATGATGCTGTCACCCCTCATGCTTCACGCTTGAATGTGTTCTTTAGATTAAAAGCGTTATTATATGTAGTGCCGAATGCTGGGGGCAACAGTTACATTTTTGTTTCATGTGATCAGAGAACATTCCTCCAAAAGACAAGGTCTTCATCCTGGTGATCACCTTCAAACTTGAGACTGGCTTTTTTAAGCAGGGTCTGGCGTCATGTGGTACATGATGCCAAATCCTACACCAGTTCCTTTTTTGTTGTCTTGGGGTTCAGTTGAACCTTTTGGACCAAAATTCCACTCCACTCCATCACCAGAGGCTAGCAGTACACTGCCTCCCACTATAGATGTCACTGGGCTCAAAACAACTTTGTCTTGCCTTCATCATGTTGCAGCAATATTTAAAGCTGAGCTTCAAGCAGCTTTGGGCGATAGTCTCTCGTCTATTCAGCGTGAACTGCATACTCTGAAAAAGTAAATATGTGGCAAAGTATCTACTATGCAGTCAGATCTTGTGGGGCTTGAGGGCACCATGACAGAAATGGGGCAGTCCCTGTCTGTCTGTACTGATGACATTATTCTTCAAACCAGAGAAGAACATTTGTCTAAAGAATTGGTCAAACTGGAAAACATTAGTGGTGATTTTGGAATCACCCAAACATGGTGACCACACCCGCACAACAATGGTAAGACTCTGCTATTACAAGGACTGCACCAATATCCTCTGGAAGGCAGAAAGCTACAAAAGCTCAATGGCTTAAATGATGCATGTTGTCAATTACATGATATTAAGGGAGGCGGGTTTGGTCTTCTCCATCCAGCTTGGTCCAAATCACTTATGGAGTGCAGCGTAACATGACTGACTGACTTACCCACATATTTATTGTATTGATGGAGTTTAATACATGTCCCTAGCCACCTGTACACATATGGTTTCACTATACACCAGGTTTCACTATAATTCATGTTAAGGTACTTAGTCAATGTTCTTTCTGCTTTTCAATATTATTTGTACAATTTCTCTTTTTTTTAATCATATTTGGCATTATGGTGAGTTAATTTCACATATTGTATAAGTGAGAATGTTTATTATAGCCAATGGTGCAAAACAAAAATGTTTCACACTGTTTATAGAATCAGTTCAGTTAACTTACCATTTAGGACTACAACAATTTGATTCTTGTTTTTAATGTGGAATAGACCATTCCTTGGTAGGTTAAATACCCTTGGTTTTTTATTTCTTATTTTCATTTTCTTTATTACCAAGCTACAGGTGGTCTTGCCCTTTAAGTTCATATAATCGATATACATAAGCAGTTGTTGTACCCATTCAAGCTAGTGATTTCAGGCTCCTTACACTTAACATTTAAAGTTCACCACTCTGCAGGGTTTTACCTGTTAGACTCAGCTACATAGTCGGAAGCACCACTCTTCGAAGGATGGCTACTTTTGGAGTCTGCACTGCTGTCCCTATTGTTTGGGAATGGTGACTTTTGATGTAAGGGTGGGGGAGGGTTTTTTTGTTGGAGACTCTTTTGTAACTTTTTCCCCCTCCATTTCTTCTTTTTTTTTTTTTTTTTTTTTCCTTTCCTTCTCCCTCACTATACCACATTTTCCAATCTCTTCTCTGTCTGTTTTTTGGGGGACTCATTTGCTTACCTTTCCCTTTTTTCATTTCCAATTAAATTGACAGAAAACAATGGAAACACATTTGTGATAGAGATCCAATTAGTTTCAGGTGTCCATGAGTAGGTGAATTTTTCACTCAACTTTCAAGTCTAAAGCTAGAGGTAGCAGTTTTAGTTAATAGAAGGGTTCAATTAACAGCCTATAAGAATGGCAGATATTTGATTATTTTAGGCAATTTAGGCCACAACCCCATAATGTTGAATTAAAAAAAGAGGTTACCAATCAATCTATTTGTGAAAAGCGGTTGTCAAAATTTGGAGAATATATCTCCAAATTTTGATGACTGTTTTCACAGATGGATTAATTGGTAACCCTTTTTATTAAAAAAATTTTTTTATTTATTTTTATTAAATGCGCTTGATATAGGGCAGTGATCTAAACTTTGCTACTGATCCCATCTTAGACCTCTTGAACCCCTCAACTATCTCCCAGTCCTTCATTTCTAAATCAATTTCAGACTATATGCTCAAAAACAGGTTTATTGATCCTTGGAGATTTTAGAACCCACAAGCTAAAGAATTCTCCTTTTGCTCACATTTACACCTAACATATTCCCCCAATGATTATATTTTTCATTGACAGATTTATCCCAAAATTGATCTGCTCTGAATACCACTCAAATGTCTTTTCAGACCCATACTCCTCCAAGTGTAAACATAAAGTTTCTGGATTCAGCGCCTTCATCACATCCTCAATTGATGACTTTGTCGCCATCAATAAAAACAATTCTGTATCTTCATTATTACTGTGGGAATTACTTGAAGCTTACCACCATAGGCAAATTATTTCCTATTCAGCATATTCCAATAAACTCTAAGGCCAAGTTGCAAAGCTAACAACTAAAAATCCTGGATACAGACAGCCAAAATGCAATCTACTACACTCTCCCAGTAAGTATTGTGAGAATGGTGACAATTCAGGCAGACTTTTAGCCCATCAATTGAAATGATGGGCCACCCATCATAATCCTTCTTGATTGATTCCCCAAATCAAGGACCCCACTGGGACTTATTTCTGACACAAATGGTGAGGGAGGTGTGGTTTTTTTGTTTTGTTTTGTTTTTTATTTTTTATAAATAAATGTGTAAATTTTAATTAATAAGCTAAGTCCTCTTCTTATTTTGGTGTTCAATGAGTCTTTGGTGTCTATGTGGTTCATTGCTCTTGACCTTAACTCAGTCATCCATAATCCTTTTCATGAATAGGGGCAAGGACCCAACATCTTAAACTCATCTTAAAGTGCTTCTTCCATAATGGTTTCATCAGAAGGCCATCAACTGCTGTTCAACGGTCACACAAATCAAAATGTGATTTTCTAGAACACTACTTTAGTCCTTGAAGTTGTTTCCTTTGATGCTGGGAAAGATTCGAATAGGTTGAATGGAATATTTATTTTTTGCTGTACTTCCTAAGTTTGAAATTGAGAACAGAGACATCTATTCCTTGATTCGACTGGTTTACACTTCCCTCCAGGCCACCGTTCACACTAATGACACCTTATCTTATTTTTTGTTGTCACGGGGTACCTGGCAGGGCTGTACTTTTCCCCCTTACTTTTTGTCCTGGTCATTAAACCCTGGTCAATTGCATTAAGATCCATCTCTCTTCCACTGAATTTCCTGTGCTGGTATCAAACTGTTGCTTTATGAGGATGGCCTGTTTCTAGTTTTTTCATGAATGGGATTCTTTTGTAGATTACATTAACTCTTTACAAACCTTGCCCAAGCAAATCCCCCTCTCGGTCTCTTCCCTAACTCCTTTCAGGTTTATTTCTTTTTCATCTTATTTGTTTAATTTGTCTCTTGTTAAATTTTGTTTTTCTATTCATAATGTTATTTATAGAACTTCATTTTTTTTATTTGATTACTTGTAATTATGTATGTAATTAGTATGTTTTATGTATTTACATATTCATGCACACTAAACTACCAGTAGTAGTAGTATTTTCTGTATGGAGACAGTGATTTGCTGTTATTGTTTTCAAAGCCCTATTTGAGGCCTCTGTGGATGGATGTTATAATTTAAAAAAAAAATAAAAGGGAAGTACTTGTAATCCTATACCACTGTGTTCATTGTTAAATCCCTAATAAGTTTGGGAGAGAAAAAAATCAATGATGTGAACAAAGTTGACGTGCAAGTAGGCCAGCCAACATGAAATTTGTGGCATTGTGAAATTTCCTAGATATACATATTTTAGGCTTTAACTATATTTTAAATTGTTGCATTTTTGTCATAATCGTTCAGCCCTACATTGTGTGGCCCTTGTATTTTTGCACTGAAGAATAACTAACTTTTTAATATTTTTTTTAATGGCCAGTTTTTTTATTTTATTTTTTTTTTGTGGTGGTGGGTTTTTTTTTTTTTTTTAAATTAATTAATTTATTTATTTTTGCCAGAAACGTGAAGAGGGCTGGTGGGTTGTGATTGGAGACCCCAAATCTAACAGTCTTATCTCCATCAAGAGGTTGACTCTGCAACAAAAAGCCAAGGTTTCCTGTTACTACAATACTATATTAATAAAGCAGACTAATATTGATGCATTGTCTTTTTTATTTATTTATTTTTTTTTTATTTCTATGTATATGTAATTCTTTTTTGTCTTCATCAGGTGAAATTGGACTTTGTGGCCCCAGTTGTTGGAGTCCATAACTATACACTGTATTTCATGAGTGACGCATACATGGGATGTGACCAAGAGTATAAATTCAGTGTGGATGTGACGGAGGCAGACAGTGACAAAGACAGCGACTCGGACTGATCTTAGAATACTAAAACGTAATTATGAAGTTAGTCTGCTAATGAGGAATCGGTACAAGTTGGATTCCTAACTGTGTTTTCTGCATTCAACATGTTTCAAAGTGTATTTCATGAAAGGCATACCTTTTGGTGAGGTTTTCCTATTTTATTCATAATGCAACTCAATGTACAGAATGATTGCATTTTGTAATGATTTTTGCCAAATGATCAGGACATGTTGACTGACTGGATTAAATGTGTTAACAGTGTATTATTGATTGATCTTAACATATAAAGGCTTGTAAATTAAAATGTTTCTAGAAGGAAAATAAATGGAATTACATGTCAGTTACAGTGTTTTGCATGTAAGTGGGGAAAATGAATCTAATAAAAATCCAAAAAGCATATACAATGGCAATTGAGTGCATGCCTGATCCATTGTTTTCTCAGTGACCACAAACTCCACTGGTTTTTAAAATGTTCATTGAAGGGATAAACAGTGGCATGAAAATTCAGGGTTCTTTCCACAGGTTTATTACAACCAAATTCTTGTTAAAATTCAGCACATCAATAGAATAGAACTTTTTGTAGATTTTGTTCTTTTGGAAGCAATACAAGTATTAACTTTTTGTTGTGGTTGGTTCCATGGAAATATTAAGGGGTTTGTGTGATTTCTATAGGGGCTAATAAATCTGACCTTAACTGTATCTATGTTTAGGTCAGAAAAATAATAAGCAGTAAAAGATTAAAGGATTAAAAATTAAGTTTATTTTGATCCACAACAAAAAATATTCTATTCAATTTTATTTGTATAGCATTTTTAATAATAAAAAGGTGGCTTTGCAGAAATCTGAATGTGGACTTGGATCCTTAATTTAAACAGCCTTTCTGGACAGTATTTGAAATTTAAGGTGTCTTTCAAAATATCCTTTATTTCTATGCTGTCTGTATTGAAAAAGCATTTATTGACTTTTGGCAAAAGTAGCATTGTTTCATGTTTTCTGGTAGGAAAACATAGAAAAATAGGACCAATCTTTTGGATTTCTTGGCACAATCGGAGTTCAGTGCTGCCCATCCCATAAATTTCCACCATATTCGATTGTCTGCCATAGTGGATTTTATTAAGTCTAAAAAGTTTACAATGAAACTAAAAGTTTACTTACACCATTCTATTCTACCTTGGGTGGGAAGTGATTAATCAAATTGCAATCGGAACAGATATGGTTGGCTTCCAGGCTTTACGATTAATAATTAAATGTCAGTGGTGCTATATTTTGTTAATAAGGTGCAGGCATAACATGAAACACTTGTCCTTCTTCTAGCGGCGAAGGTCATAAACCTTCCAATATTCATTCTCGAGGTGTCCATGTTCAGATATCATAAACTGCTGAAGTCAGTACCATTTGAAATAGTTTAAGGACTAGGCCTATCCTGAGGGCTAAAACATACGGTCCATGGAATACCCTCATTATTACCCCCAGTTTAAGTTGAATTGAACAGGTTATTGCAAGACTTCTTTTGTTTGTGTAAAATAAAAAAATAAAAACATTCCCAAAAGACAAAAATGTTTTAAAGTTTTTCAAATTACACTTCATATAGTCCTCTTTGTTTCACAGTATGTTATGGTGCATATAGGTGGGGTACAGCTCTTAGTAAAGTTCCTGTCCCAAAATAAGCCACTTGTTGCCACATAGGCTCTTAATAAAAGCAACATACCTTTCATTCATCTACCTTTGCCCCTTATTATTTTTACACCACATACTTGTTGCAGGTCAGAGGTTGAGTTTACTAGCTCTTCACTCCATCCTCTGTTCCTTTAGGTGCTTGATCACCTCATTCAGGGCTCTAGGCTGGGCTACATAGACTGAGGTGCATCCTTTGGTTCAATCCATGTACCTTAACTACCCTAGCCATTGCTAGGATTATGCTATATGGTCCTCGAACTCTTGGTTCAGTCCACTTTCTCTCATGTACCATCACAGAGACCTAGTCATCTGACTTGGGCAAGTTCTCAGGCTTCACAAGTTCTTTGTGAGTTTGGTTGACTTCCTTCACCTGGTGATATAGGGACTGATGTAGAGTCCTTACAAATAGTGACTCAATGATCATTACTCAATAATAACTCATTTTCAAGTTCTTTCTAATTATTTTCTAGTTGTGGGCCTTGCCCACATGCAGGCCATGTGTATAATTCCACCATCCCGGATAGCGCCATTAGCTTGGACGGGCTAATAACATTCCGTGCGAACAGAAGTTGTGCTCTGACCGGCAAATCGCGGGGAGGCGCGATGCTGAAATTATCCACAGCCATTGCTCGGAGGATGTAGAGTTTTTTACGTTAAAATGCTGTCCGTTCTACCTACCGATGGAATTTACAGCCGTTAGCATCACAGCTGTTTTATTCCCCCCAGTGCCAACACAAAAGAAGCACTGTCCATACTTTACCACTCAATTAGCACAATGCAAAATGTAAACCCGGACTACTAAAGGCACGCAATGCAGCCTTTAAGTCGGGGACAAAGATGCTCTTAGATCTGCAACAGCAAACCTGAACCGAGGCTTGAGAGCAGCAAAACGGGCCTATGGTCAGACAATACAGGGTCACTTCATCGACTCGAAAGATTCCAAAGGCTTGTGTCAAGGCATCCAGTCTATCATGGCTTATAAGCCCGTCCCAGTTTCCTGTGATGACAACAGTGAGTTTCTCAACACAACCAATTCTTCACCCAGTTTGAGTAGACAAACATTCAGACAGCAACAAAAACACCCTTTAGCATGGAAGATGAAGTTCTATGTCTAGATTCAACGGATGTCTGGAAAACCTTACGCAAGGTTGACACGGAAAGCTACAGGTCCTGATAACATAAAATATGTACTCAGAGAATGTGCTGACCAACTGACACACGTCCTAACAGACATGTACAACATCTCCCTAAAACAAGCTAACGTACCTCAATGTTTCAAGACAACCATCAAATCACTGCCAAAAAAGTCATCAGCTTCATCAACTTTGAATGACTTCCACCCTATAACACTCACTCCAATTGTGATGAAGTGCTTTGAACGGCTGGTTAAGGACTATAAAACATCTGTACTTCCTGCAACATTTGACCCATTCCAGTTTGCATACCGCCCAAATCGCTCAGTCGGTGATGCCATATCGACAGCACTTCACCTGTTCCACAGCAGTTGATAAAGAAACTGGGTCCACTAGGTATCAACACCTCATTGTGTAACTGGATATTAGACTTTC
>JAQMYM010000039.1:16244293-16260857 GCA_030014255.1 Parauchenoglanis ngamensis
GGGTGACCCGGGGATCGAACCCAGGACCTTCTTGCTGTGAGGCGACAGTGCTAACCACTGCACCACCGTGCCGCACCTGTGCTTAATTAAAAGATAAATTTGGCTTGTTACACAAGTCCAAGGCATAGAGTAAACAAGGAGTAAACTGATCATTTCTACAGAGGGCTTGGCTTCTGTGGTACACAGAGAAGCTTCTCATCATTGTTATGTGTTTTTGCATAAAGCTTTTCTCGATCGCCTACACTCACATTCTCTGGCTTAGTAAGCTGCCCACTCTCATTGTCACTCTCTCTCTTTTACCCCCCGACTCACACACAGTTTCATTCAGTAGACCACTTTTGAAGTCTCCCTTTGGCAGAGAGTTGCTCCAGCATAAAGATTTCCATCACATAAAAGCATATGACATGCACTTCATTATAAGCCTTTTGGCAGGTTGGCAGGCTTTTTATTACTGTTACTTACGAGCTCTGTGTAGCTCAGCATATGACTCAATCCATGAGTACTCCAAAGGAAATATTATGTACCGAGTCGTCCATGTGTCACGTGATGGCATGTTTTTGTAGTGCTGGATGGAGAGCTGTGCCTATGTACATTCCCTGAACTGTACAGGAAAGCAGGCAGGAAGTTCCAGGCCCACTCAGGAAAAGGCCGAGAGGAGCAGGGCTCAGTCCAACAGGCCTCAGATACCGGCCAACGCTGTGTGCGCTGTCTGATGGTTCTCCAAGCCTGGGATCTATGCCATCTCACACTGGTGTATATTGGCCTAAGCTAACCGTTTCCTTTCCTTCAGGCTCTTTCATCGAAAGACGTAAACATTCTCGTAAAGAACACAGCAGAGTTATTATGTCAAACTTTCCTCAGATTATTTCAACTCATTACTGCTGGTTTAAGATGGATTTAAGACATGAACAACTGTTGCACTGTTGCATATTTCACTGTTGCATGTATATTTGTCTGTTCTTTGGAAAATGGACTGGACTATATCCGACTCCAGCGGACTAGCCAGCGCGAGTTCGCTAAAAGCTGTCTTATATGTAGCACTTGGTCCTGGAGAAAGGCTGTCTCGTTTCACTGTACACTGTATTACATGTATATGGTTGAAATGACAATAAAAGCCACTTGACTTGACTCAACAAGTTCTATGAAGGTAGGTGAATAATCAGACAGTTATAAAAAGTACAGTGTTCTCTGTAAAAGTCAAGCTATCCTACTTAAAATAAATTTGCCACAATTGGCTGAGACAGCAGCCTGGTTTTAACAGGTCTGAGAAAAGCATGCAACTCACTATTGTTGCATATAACCAAACCTGCAGTGTGACATTCAGATCTCAAATTGCTCTGTTACTATAAACACTGGTTCTTGAAAGTTTGTGAACCCTGTAGAGTTTCCTATATTTCTGCATAAACAAGACCTAAAGCCTCAACAGATTTCCAATTACATAAATAAGATATAAATATTATAACTTTGTCATTTACATTTTAAGGAGAATGATCCAATATTACACATCTGTGAGTGGCAAAAGTATGTGAAACTTCTTTCATACCCTGTTGTGCAGCAATATCTGCATCTAAACGTTGCCGGTAATTCAATTCAATTCATTTCATTTGTATAGTGCTTTTAACAACAGACATTGTCACAAAGCAGCTTCACAGAAGTATATAAATATAAAGAATATAAACTTATGAATCTATAAATTTATCTATGTATTTATATATCCATAATGAGCAAGCCTGTGGCAACGGTGCAAGGAAAAACTCCCTGAGACGATATGAGGAAGAAACCTTGAGAGGAACCAGACTCAAAAGGGAACTCATCCTCATTTGGGTTGCACTGGATAGTGCAATTACAACTAACACACTTATGTAACTGTGTGTTATATGATCAAAAAAGTACAGTTACATAATTAAATATCGTTTTAATATAAGGTCTGTTCTGTCTCAGTTCTATCTCACTGAGGGTAATTTTAATGTAAGATTTTTCATGATAATTTAAGGCAACATGGTAACCTATGCCGTTATAGTGGAATTTCCTGTGTCAACAGCAGTCCAATGCCATCTTCACAGTTTTAGGTGTACGTTGAGGTAGTTCATATGGTTCCATCCTCAACAGGACAACAGGAGCAAGAGGTTTTCAAATGATGACTCCAACCAGAAGTATGACATCAGGATGGATCAGGCAGATTCGGGAAAGTAGGGGGTCACAATCACTGATATCAATCCTGCATATCAGTTTGGAGGAATTTTGGCCCATTTCAACACAACTCTGGGATGTTGGTGGGTTTTTTCACATCAACTGCTTGCTTCAGGACCCTTCTATTGGAATAAGGTCAGGACTGAAGTAGATAGGATAAGGTTCTTATGCTAGAATGCAGTGTTTTCCTTTCTCCAAACATAATACTTCTTATTTAAACCAGAACATTCTATTTGGGTCTCATTCTTCCATAAAACATTTTCCCATGTGATCCTTAACAAACTGTCATTGGGCAGCAATGTTCTTTTTGGAGAGCAGTGGCTTTCTTCTTGCAACCCTGCCATGCACATCATTGTTGTTCAGTGTTCTCCTGATGGTGAATTCATGAACATTAACATTAGCGAATGTGAAAGAGGCCTTTAGTTGCTTAGAAGTTACCCCAGGTTTCTTTGAGACCTGGGAGTCAACTGGGAGTGCAGTGGTTAGCACCGTCACCTCACAGCAAGAAGGTCATGGGTTCGATCCCCGGGTCACCCAGGGTGCCTTTCTGTGCAGAGTTTGCATGTTCTCCCCGTCCATGCGTGGGTTTCCTACAGGTGCTCCAGTTTCCTCCAACAGTCCAAAGGCATGCAGATTAGGTTAACCGGTTACTCTAAATTGCCCATAGGTACAAAATAATCTGTGTCATTCAACCACCGGGGGCACTGCAATAAGCAAAAAAAGTGTTTTTCTAATACCTTTTGATGTGTTGGTCTAATAAAAGTGGTTGCTCTCTTTGGTTATGTCATAAGAGATGACAAGAATGACATGTAACAACCTACTTACCAAATTTATGTGGTAGTCATAATCGATTTAATCAATTAAAAAAAAACTTTGGCAAAGATGATATTCAGACCAAACCTCAAAGATATCAGACATTTTTTTAATTTGCAAAACCATTGGTCCCCTACAGCCTATCAATTTTGACAGTAAAGCCACCAAACAGGAAGTGAGCTCATATCTTGGCCAATCTTTGGTCAATTGACATGAAACTTGCTGTGAGTGTGTACAGCCATAACAAAATAGCAAAATAGTTCCTCAGGTATGCCAGGTATGCCCCAGGATGAACTGATGAAATAGTGTCTCAGGCAGCAGATGACAGAGGATGGCGAGGAGGAAGAGAAAGCATCATGGAAGACCAAGCCCCTCCATGGTATGTAGGACAGCACAAAGGCTCTGATCATGGTAGCACAAGAACAGACCCTAAGCACCAGATCTTTGGAGGCAGGGGTCTTTTACAGTAGGCAAGGCCCAAAGCTGTCCAGCAGTAGCTAGTAGCTGGGTGTAAGATGCAAGCTGGGACAGCATACAGTGAAAGGCATAACCAAGAGGCAGGTTCCAGACAGATAAGCAACTGCTGGCCAACCAACTAGACAGTGGTGGTTGATAAGGAGCAGAAAACAGCAGAAGGGATAGATGTGGCAATCCCAGCTGACTGTGACATCAGGAAATGGAGCATGAGAAGACTGCGACGTACCAAGGCCTGAAGGAACAACTGGAACAGATGTGGAAAGTGAAACCCAAAGTGGCCCTGTCATTAGGGGCTGAGACTCCCAAACTAGAGTGGCACCAACAGATTCCAGGTACATCAGATGAGGTCTCTATCCAGAAATGTGCATTTCTAGGAACGTCTAAGATACTGCGTAGAACCCTCAAACTCCCAGGCCTGGTAGTGGACCCGAGGTTGAGGAAGACATGCACACATACCACCCTGAAGTTATGGAGTTGAGAGGATTTTTTAAATATATACACATACTCATATATATTTAGATATGGTATATACTGATATAAGTATATGTAAATATATATGTATATATAAGAAGGTACAAGAAGAAAAAGCTAAAAGAAGCAGAAAATTTTAAACAACTGACTACACAGTTAGAACCCAATTGAGTGTAAATATGTAAGATAAAGAGAATGCTAAAACAAAAGGTATAATAAGTATGTATTCCTGCATAGAGGAAGTTTTTCGGCTCCTCCCAAAGCCATGATGTATGTAGGATGTAAAAGACATTCAAAGCCAAGCTGTTGCACTCTCTACTGTCACGGCTGCTGTTTGAGGACATGCACGGTCACGGTGTAGAAGACTGTTTTGGACTCTTGCTTCTTTTGCTGTGATTTGCAAGTTTATGTTCATTTCACAGCAATGCACAGTAATTTGCACTGTTCAGGGCTTGCCAGAATAGGTCCACCTTTCTGCTCTTGTGGCTACCACTCAACTAAAGGTCGAGCACTTCACTGTTCATGGTAGATCTATCCAACAGGCAGTGTACAAGTAAATGTGTTTTGCTAGCTTCCTGTTATTCCAGTTATCGCTAGTCCAGCTGACTGCTCAGGGAGGATGTAAGTAATCAATTATTGTACATGTATATACATACTGTACATACAATAGAACCCTATTACTATTAATCAATCAATTCTTTTTTTTCGTACATTCACTCATTTCAAGCACGTGCCATGCTTAAAAACTCACAAAACTTAGCACACATCATACTTGCAAGAAGTCAGAAAGTTCCATAGTGCACGGGCTTGGGCATGGTCAACAAGCTCCAGAGCAATGCAAGAATAAAGTTGCTTGCATAATCGCAAAATTTGGTTTGGTCATTACCCTCATCTTATCAGACAAAGAGCTCTTGGTTTTATGTAACTCTGCCCAACAAGAAGTCAGTCATGTTGAATGGAATGTGATTTTTTAAATTTTCCCCACAGTGTTTTAAGAGGCTTATGATGGCTCAAAATTCATGAAACATTACACATGCATTTGTCTTATGACACCTTTTGATTTGGTATAGATTTCCAATGTAGGCATGCCTCATCAGCTCCATAGTGCCACCTAGACTGAAAATGCATAGCTGATACCTTTGGAATGCATAAAACCTCAAGAAGTTTGGTACACTCATCAAAGAAAGGTATGACAATATTTTATTAAAGTATGGTCATTTGCCTTGGGTGTGGATAGAAGACTCCATAGCGCCCCCTAGCATTTCTGAATTTATCCCTGTAGTTTACACAAAGTCAATCTGATATTCGCAATTTTAAGTAAGGACAATTTCCATATCATGACATACATATTCCCCATTGGCTTGAATTCGCTCCACCCAACAGGAAGTCAGCCATTTTGAAATTTTTGCATTTGTCACATATGTTTTGCAAACTCTTTAAAACTCCTCATAGAAAATTCATTGGATTTCCTTGAACCTTGTTTGGTATAAATTTCAAACATATGGGATGTTAAATTGTGAAAGAATAGTGGATACCTTAAACAATGATATAATGACAGGCAACTGATTTGGTTGAGATGCAACACTAAGCCATATGAAAGCCAGAAAACTCATGAAACCCTACATTTGTCTTATGATAACTTGTAATTTAGTGTTGTATTGATAATTTGTAACTTATCAGCTCCATAGATAGCCCCCCAGTTTGAAAATACATATTTGATGCCATTGGAATGCAAAAAATTTTGTACACTCATCAAAATTTTGTATACTCATCAAAATTTGATTAAGTAAGGAATAATGGATGACCAGCTGTTTCAATATGCAAAAATTGGATGAGGCTCATGTTTCAAGTTATGTTGTTTTGAACTCATCAATGTCAGAAGGCATGCTAAGTTATAATGCCTCCTGACATCAGTTATAGTGGAGCTCGTCTAGATTGCTTGCAAAGGAGTTTTAAATGGCCTCTTAAGAGAAGCAGGCATTGTATTTTGTAGTGTGTTAGTGTGTTATTGAAGGTTGATTGACTTGATAAGAAAACATTGGACAAGGCACAGAGAAGCTAATTTGAGTCATAGCGTGTGTTAAAGCATTCACTCTATGTTTATTGCACTTGCGCCTATGTGTGTACAAAGGAAAGCCTGCTGCTAGCTCATTTGGCTAAGTGCTCAAAATGACAGCCAGTTACACAAAATGGCCTCAAAGTGCTGAAAAACAGATGAATACAAGTGAACAGATGAACACAGCGAGCAAAGAGAATACTGAATGAGGACAATAAATTAAATATTCTTGTTGTTTTGTATTTTTCCCCTCAGTAAAAAGGCACATTATTTTTTTGATGATGGTGAAACTGATGATGAGGCAATCTCCTCACTTCCAGCAACTGTAAGAGATGTTTTCACTGTTTTGAATCCTAAATGTCATTTTCTTATTCATGTTGATTTGACTAGTTTTTGACATGGGGGATATGCTTTTGACAAGGACAGAGTCACAGGGAACTAAATGAGAACAATGCCTTCCGAGTTGTCAGAAAAAAGCACGAGCGAGATGTCTCACTATGGGGATACACCCCCTCTAATATTCACAGAAACACTTACAGCCCCAATGGCTGGCAGTCATGTCTGCATCAGGGCCCTGTGTATTTATATATGAGTGGAGCATTCTAGATTTCAGGTGAACAGATAAACAGAATAAAGAGGCTAGAAATAAAAGGCATGAAGTGCATGGCAACTTCAACAATCAGACAGGGAGTAAGTGGGTAAGACCTAGGTAAGTACTGCAGAGCTGAGGAGAGAAGTAGAAACAGGTGTGAAGATAGGTGGGTCAGTCAGGTGATGGATAAAGGAATGAATGTCAGAGGGGATCTGGTAGACAGCTCAAAGTTGGTAGGGGAATTGGAGGAATGTACATGGCCTCCTAGAAGTGTGGGCTGGAGACAGGGACAGATAGTAATCCAGAGGGCTGAGGAAGAGAGTGTGGATAAACAAGCAGATGCTGAACTGCAGAGCAGAACTGGGGAGCAGATTGTGACAGACACGGACACTGAACATGCAAGGGGCTTATCCTCATAGCAAGACATTGGAACAAATGTGTTTTTATAAAAAGTGGAACAGATCAGTTAGTGTGAAAGAGGAGTAAGTAACTAGTAACTACAGCTGTTAAACAAATGTAATAGTCAAGTAAAAAGTACATTTCGCTCTGAAATGTAATAAAGTAAACGTACCATAAAATGAAAATACTTGTGTATAACTTTGCACTTGGATACACATTTTAATTTTTTTACTGTACATTTAAATTTCAATTGATGTTTTCTTTCTCAGATGCTGTAACAAAATGCAGCCAGGCCACAGCATCCAAAGCGGAAGCTTTGATTAAGACCTGGATGGGAGAAGCAGCAGAAGAACGAGAAGATAAATGGCAGAGATCCACTAGCACCAAAAACTTTTTTTCAGTTCTTCCCCTAGAATGTTTGTCCAATTACCATAAAATTTAGAAGCAAAGATTAGGAGAAAAACCTGCATAAAACATCTTATTCAGTTTTGAAATGATGAATACTTCATTCATAAAGCACAAACAAATTTCACAGCAAGGCTGCCAACAGGAAGTGGGGGCAAATTGAGGGAAGCAGTGTGAGGCTTTCTGATCAAATTTTGTAGATAACTGAAAGGTTGTTCAAGCTACACGATTTTAAGGCTGTTTTTGAGTCACCAACAGTTTGCCAACAAAAGCCCTCGATTGGGCCAAATCCACGTTTGATTGATGATCAACAATCGCTGTGTGTGAACACTACAAAGATATTATCAAACTCTGACCAGCTATCTAGCCTGTTAAATATCTGGGCCAGTCGCCAGCAAGCTATAGCCAATGAGAGCACAGGACATGGGTCGACAGAAAGAAGCAGGGGACCTCACCAAGCAAAAAAATAAAATAAGTGCTCAGTACCATGCAGTTAATCCATTCCTTGACCCATATTCATTTCCTTTTCTTTTTGCTTGGTTTTTCGTAACAAATCATCACGCAAACCAGTCGCAGAACTCGTTTTGTTGGACATCCATTTTGAAATTCATGATTCACGTGGATTGTGTAGTTGGTGACCCCCTGTCACCACTCTGTTCACATTACACAAATGTATGACTTGTGATGAGGAGTCTCCAGGTTGTGTAGTGTGAAAAGTACAGTGATTTGACAACTTTCAGAATTGTATAGTGTGAGCAAGGCTTTAAAGGCTTCCGAGATTTGTCTAAATTCACAATTGCTAATAACTTTAAAACTGCTCAACATCAATTCAAGATTCGAAAATATAATTTTATTGATTCCCTTGACAATGGGAAAGTTTTCTTGATGTAACCATAAAACAAAGTTATATTGATGTAACAAATTTGTGATTTCTCAAACAGGAAGTTGACCAATTTGTATTTTAACAAATGCATTTTTTTTCACTTATTCTCCACCACATTTTGTCACATAACTATGAAATGTGGACGATTGAATCAGGAGACCAACTAGATCATAATTTGCTTCAGATTTTTGAAATGGTGGACAGTTTGTCCATAACACACAAATGAATTTGATGGCACTTTTGAAGATTTGAAGTACCCAAACTGGAATTGGAACTGAAGAACTGCTTAAGACTTAATAGATTAATAAAATGGCTCATAACTTCTGAAAAACTTAATATGCACTCATGATGATTCTTTCTCTTGATTCACTGTAAAGTGTATGTAATACATTTGTGATTTAGCAAAACAGGATGCTAGCCTTTTTAAAATTTAACAAAAAATGTTTTTTGCTTCCTCACATACAAATTTCCTCCAATCATCACAAAAATTTGGAGCACAGAATCATGAGATCAGTCAAAAAAACTTTTCTCAGATTTCTGCTGCATGTATGTGACATTTCATCCATTACCTGCAAACATCAAACTTCTTGATATCAAACTTCTCACCTAAATTTAGCAACATAATCTAAAGTTAAGAAATAAGACAACCTTATTCACAACTTGTCTACTGAAAACAGGAAGTGAACCAATAACTCAGTAAAGGCTTGATGCTTTGCATTCAATTTTTGTATATCTTATTATTCCTCCTTCGCCAAGATATGGGCACAGAAAATGCTTGGCCCCCTTAATTGCTGCTTGCAGCTACATATATTACGTCAAATGAAACACAAAGTAGATTTTCTGCCTAATTACTAATGCTCTGGTGCACCGATACAATATTGATTTATGGGTCAATAATAAATAGTCATTCATATTTTTCAGTGTGGCATGCTTAGCCTATAAGAATACAAACTTCAATTTAAGAACAAATTATCAGTCTGACTTTGTACAGATAAGCATTTAATATTTGTCATGAAAAATGGCATAGAAATGACAAACCAGAAGTAGAGATCCATCACATTTTTCATTAGTACCAGTAGTTCCATCATTGTGTGTACACTCGTGTAACGTTATTATATTTGCCATCGGGGGCCTCTTGGTTTGGAGTAGGTGGTGTATAGCAGGGACCATGGTACTGGAAAGGGAAAAGACTACTGTCAGGGCTGAATGCTGCTTTGTAAAGCTCTTCTGATTCCAACTGAAGCTCCTTTAAAGCTTGTGTCTGGGCCTCCAGAACTTCTTCAATAGCTGCCATCTCAGCCTGGTGCTGAGAGTTTTTGTATCTGGACCATTCCTTAAGCAGCATTGCCCTTCGCTCCCTTTCTTCAAAAGATAACTTTGGAGAGCTGCGGACTCTGAAAGAACACAATAATGAAATTATTTTATGCAAAAGTTCAGTTTCACACAATCTAACTTTTATCTGCTGGAAAAATTCTGATTCTGATCTGCCATTTGGGTCTTTATTTCTAAATTTATTTCTGAAAATGATAACGGAAGTACAGACATTGTATTTTGTGGATGGCCATAATAAGAAAGATACCAATACCAATAAAGGTTCCCTTAAGTGGCACTAAAGTTTGTAACTAATGACTTTACCTTTCAGACCAAACAGTCCCAGGGACTTATTGAGAGGGACAACCCCTGGAGAAGCTCCCTTGAGCACTACACACCTTCAAGGACCTTTTTCTGTTTGCATTTGCACCACAAGTGGGAAGTGATGTAAAATCGCACTGTATTTCCTCCATTGCTTATAGGCTTAATAAAGTCTAGAATTCACTTCTCTCCATTTACTAATTTTTTTATTGCTTTCATTTTTAATTCTAATGTTAAGAGCTGTTGTTTACATGGCTAATGCTTTACATTGATTTAAGGCTGTACCCGAATTTTTCCAGTTGGACTTGATTTGGCATGAAGACAGACATGAAGATTTTTCATATATATTATCTGGCAATTAGAAAATTGGAAAATTAGAAAAGGGGATTTTTCAGTGATTTTAGTGATGATTTTGTCACGTATTCCCCCTAGTGCTGTGTGCTTTCTCTTTGTTTTTAAATTTTTACCATTTAGACTTGTCAGAATAATGAGACAGGCAGCATACATGCATTTCTCTAGCCCATTTGTTTAGTTTCAGTTTAGTTGGCCAGCCACTCAGGTTTCAGTTTCTCTCATCTGTTGAGCAGAGCAAACTGAATTTTTTAGCAAGTGCATTTGTGGAAGTTTCTATTCATTTTATCCTGTAATTGTAATGCACACGGACTCATAAAAAGAAAAAAAACAACAACTACTTGACTGAAAGAATCTCACTACTCTTGTCTATGTCTATCTCTCTTGACACTACTATGTCTGGATCATTCACTGTACACATACATCTTTCGTAGTTCCTGTTGTTCTGAGAGAGTACCTTCCCTGAAAAAAGTCCCTAAGAACAGCGTTCTAACAACTGTAATCGTTCTCAGTTCCTGCGGTGAGAACACACAAAAAGGGGGGCTACTTTTTCTAAGAACTATGAAAAGTTCCTCCTGTCCAAAATCTTATTTAAATCCTATTCACAAATCTGCTTAGAGGAACTTCACTAATTTCTAAGGTAAGACTAAGTGGGATCAGCCTCATTGCTATGAATGTATTTCCTGAGTAAATACTAGTGGTGATTAGCTGAACTAAACTCTTAAATGTAATCTCAATAAACTCACATAATCACATAACAGTCACATGATCACACTGTTTTGCTAACTAACTGCTAACAAATTAAAGTGTTACAGTGCTTACACAGTTATTCCTCATGCATCTTATTATAATACGATCTACTTCGATCACCGACGATCACACGATCACCGCAATCGGGGCAACCGCGCCGCAGCTGTGAGCCATGCTTAAAAGACGCGAAGCTACACAGCTTGGCGCGCGGACAATACTTGTTGCCACGCTACCGGAACTTTATAGAAAAGAGAAAAGGAAATGAAATGAAATGTTAAAAGAGAAGGTTTTTGGGTTTCAAAGAAGAGCAGAAAATATTTTGGTTTAAAAGAAAATGAAGTAAACATTTTGGTTTAAAAGAAAGGAAAAAGGGGATAATATTTGTTAGAGAGATTGTCATTCCTCATTATATAATTTGCTTTATGTTAGGGAAAGCTTTATTGAGGGACAGTCTTGTAGCCACAATCACTCCCAGTCTTAACACAGGAGCAATAGCTCGACTGGTTAAGTTCCAGTGCATGGAGACCCAGAGACTGCCGGTTCAAATCTCCCACCTTAGCAAGCTCATTGTCTAATCCTGTCACACAAGCACTCTCTCACGAGCTCATTTAATTTATTCACGCATCTTGGTTCCATTTACATCAGGCTCTTTTGGGCCAACAGGCTAGGGTTCCCTACCATTTACCACCTCGGAAATCCTCCCCCATAACAGTCAGGTGTTTCTATGTTATACTGCAGTATGAGTACAAGCATTTCATAAGTGTCAAAAGACTTTTATTAACAATTACATTAAGTTCATGCAAAGAGTCAATATTTGCAGTGTTTGCCCTTCTTTTTCAAGACCTCTGCAATTCGCACTGGCATGCTGTCAATCAACTTCTGAGCCAACTCATGACTGATGGTAGCCCATTCTTGCATAATCAATGGTTGGAGTTTGTCAGAATTTGTGGGGGTTTTTTTGTCCACCAGTCTCTTGAAGATTGACCACAGGTCTGGGGAGTTTCCTGGCCATGGACCCAATATTTCGGTGTTTTGCTCCCCGAGCCACTTAGTTATAACTTTGTTATTGCATTGTTCATCACCAAACTGTTCCTGGATGGTTGGCAGAAGTTGCTCTCGGAGGATGTTTTGGTACCATTCTTTATTCATGTCTGTGTTCTTAGGCAAAATTGTGAGTGAGCCCACTCCCTTGGCTGAGAAGAAACATGAATGGTCTCAGGATGCTTTACAGTTGGCATGACACAGGATTGATGGTAGCGCTCACCTTTTTTTCTCCAGACAATCTTTTTTCTGGATGCCCCAAACAATCGGAAAGGACATCCCTGATGTTTTTCTTCGGAAGAAGCGTCTTCTTTGCTGCCTTTCTTCACAACAGGCCATCCCACAGAAGTGTTCGCCTCACTGTGTGTGCAGAGGCACTCACATCTGCCTGCTGCCATTCCTGAGCAAGTTCCCAATCCCACAGCTGAATCAACTTTAGGAGATGGTCCTTGTGCTTGCTGGACTTTATTGGGCACCCTGAAGCCTTCTTCACAACAATTTAACCCCTCACCTTTAAGTTCTTGATGATCTGTTAAATAGTTGATTTAGGTGCAATCTTACTAGCAACTTGCCTGTGAAGCCGTTTTTGTGCAAAGCAATGATGACTGCAGGTGTTTCCTTGTAGGTAACCATAGTTAATAGAGGAAGAATTTGGGTATTATTTATATTTGTGTCATTCTCAAAACGTTTTGCAAAGCCTGTATGCCCAGAATGCACATATACAGATTATAGCAGTGAAAGTAATGAGACACAAAGGTATACAAGGCTATTCTATTTAAGGGATTCTGAAAATGATTACCCATCTCCTTCCATCTTATAGGACTTTCATTCAGTCAATCAGTTTACTGTATTCAAATTGAAGTATTTACAGGAATTATTTTTAAATTCTAATTGAGCTCTCAGTCAGATTATTTTAGATTAATGACAGAGTGCATGTAAATATAGCTACTGACAGAATGAGCTTGTTTATGTAACCATTTTGGTTTGTTTCAATACCTTTGCATAAATCTATGTTGCTATGTCTTTTTTTCCGCAAATGTAATATGCAAGTTGTGTAAACCAAAAATTTTTGTACAGTTAGTTTGTCTTTGATAAAAGTTTTTCAAATGTGTGCTTACAAAACTTTATTTTGCGCTACTGAACTTACAGCTGCTTATACCAGTGCTACCACTTAAAGTGTACAGCTCTGCTCTGACTGCTAATTATCCAACAACCTAAATATAAATACCTATGCCTGCTAAATGATCCCAATCCCAAAAATGCATACCCCCTCAAAGGTAAATGGCCCAAACACAAAAGCAATTGTCCCATCACACACTGTTTAATGCCTCAAATACCCACCCCAACTGCTAAAGGTCCCAAACCCAAATGAGAATACCCGCACCATGTGAAATTCCGCAAACATAAAAATACCCCATGACTGATAACGGACCACCTTAGCAACCAGCTGGAATACCACAGAAACACCGTAGCAACATAATAGCAATCTTTACCCTGTTATGTTTTCCCTTTTGAAACATTCTTTTAAACTTTTAAAACTTACTTTCAGTTCTTGGCAAATGCTGTGTATTTCCTTCATTTAGTGGGCCTATTTATTTACAGAGAGATCTTATGACCCTGGCTATGTAATTTTTAAACCTCTGAAGGAAAGCCAACTAAAATTTCAAACTATGTGCAAGAGAAGGCTCCAATGCAGGGTCCTAAATGAACTTTTTGGTCTGCCATTTGTCAAGGCCCAGTAAAATGAAAAACAATTTACCACCCAAATTATTTTTCAACCAGCCATAGAACTGCATAAGATGTGAGGTTATTAACAACAATATACTAATTATCCATCAACTGACGTTTTTCAACGGAACTACCAGTGATCCTGACCCCTTCTGCTCTCTGGACCTGCCTGGTCCATTTTGATGCCCTACTTCTCATCTCATCACCTCACTCCTGCTGAGGATGGCCCCATATGAACCGCCTTAAGATACATTTAAAGTATGCTATGATGGTTTAGGCCTACAACTGCCATGATAACTTTATGACCGAAATTGCCAAGAACAGTTTTGCACTCAAGTCTTCATCACTTAACAGTCAATAACTTCAGCAAAATAGACTTCATGTTAAAACTATAGTGAATTTCCTGGCTACACTATTGCACTTTTTGACCATATAGCACACAGTTACAGATGCAAGTTATTAACAATAGCACTAACCAGTGTCACCCAAATGAGGAATGGTTACCTATTGCTTCTGTTCACTCTTAAAGTTTCTTGCTCATGTCATCTGAAGGAGTTTTTCCTTGCCACTGTCACCTCTGGCTTGCTCATCAGGGATATATTTATAAATTCATATGTTTAAAATTGATATCTGGAATTTATATATTTCTGTAAAGCTGTTTTGTGACAATGTCCCTTTTTAAAAGCGCTATACAAATAAACTGTAATTGAACTATTATAATGAAAATTTCAGATACTGTTGTCAGGAAATTTGACTTTATTTTAAAATGTTAATTGATAATTGACTCTGAAAACAACATGTGCGTACTCAACTACATGTATTTAAAATGCTCAAAATTACTGTTATGGTTGTGTACTTGCAGTTCTGCATATCATACATAACTTATTATGACTTCAATTTCACATTCCACAGAAATAAGCAATCTCTCTCTCAGACCAACACTCAATGAAATTAGGTCTCCAACTTCTGAGGCAGTCAGAGTGCCACAGTTTGACAACAGAACTAGAGTCTTACTCGGGAATGCCTGCTTTATTCTGGCAAGAATTGAAAAGTGTGCGTGATAAAGCTCAAATTCTGAGTTTGGGTGTGATTAGTGAGAATGAGAATGGTATGCAGTGATCACAGTAGTCAATCGAACCACCCCTTGGGGGTCAAATGCTCTCATTAGTGGTTCGGATCACCTAGTGTGATTACGCCCTTATTTTTAAACAGAAGACAGCACGGTGGACAAAGATGACATGTGGCCAGATTTACTAAGCAGGACAAATTAATATGAGGCCACAATAAAAAAAATGCACCTAAGGGAGTGGCCAGTTCTGCAGGTGAATGAAACAATAGCAAATTAATTAACACAGATGCAGTACGTTCATTTTAATAATGTCCAACACAATCTCCGAAGAGCAGAGCAAATTAGCATAAGGTCACAAATAGACACATAATAACATGCCTCGGTAACAAATATGTTCTGATAATGTCTTGCTCTGGGGTTCCAAAAAAAGTTACATGAGTGGAGAAAATTCTCTCCCTTCTACTAGAAGGCATACCCATGCTTTCTTAAATTAATTATTAATATAATATATATGATTAATTATTACAAACATTTTAATTACCAAGGACATTGAGACAAATAAATAATTCACTTGGATTAGCAGTGGATATTGACTAGCAGCTACATACAGCATGCTAAGCTTGACAACCCAGCTGTAAACTAAGGTCAACTTATAAGCAAGCTCTCCTTTCTATCTAGGCTCCTTCAATGCTTATTCACAATACTCATAACTTATTTGAAGAGGTGGGTCTCCAAAATCATACATACATACATACATACATACATACAAACAAACAATACACATATCCTCCTCTCACCTCCCCTAATTGCAGGGAGGGGGGGTGGGTTCTGTGTGTCTTCCTCAACCTCAGGTCCTCTACCGAAACTTCGTGAGTGGCTCCAACAGATCCCAGGTACAACAACTGAGGTCTCTTTCCAGAAATATGCAGTTCTATGAACAGCTAAGATACTGTGCAGAACCCTCAAACTCTCAGGCCTAATTCTATAATTCTATCGAGCTTTAAAATCAATATTTTGTATGACCGCCATAATTCATCACTTAGCAGATTTTGGATAGTTTTTTCGACTACTTGCTGCCAAATTATGAGGTTGCAAAGTATGGATTTATATTACCTGATTTCATCAAAGCACTTGGCTGGAGGTATAAAGTCTTCTATAGGAATAAGCTCAGGTGGGATTTTCTCAAGCTTCTTCACCTTTTTCCTCAGACGCTCTTTTACCATAAGCTCACGGCGCACGTCAACTTTCTTTTTCCTCTTCGGTTCTGCTCTGTTCAGGATGAGAACAGAAACAGAATTGGAATCACAAATAAAATTGGCTTTTAATTTCAGTACTAACATCACTTCACTGACCTCAGAGGAACTGAAGACTTCAGTGATAACACTGAGGTGATCCAGTGGCTGTTTCTGACAGCGCTTACAGGCCTGCATCTGAAGACAGAGTTAGAAATAAATGTGTAATGGACATCACAACTTCAAATAAGAGGTCGCCCACACTACTAAAAAATAAATAAATAAATAAATAAATAAACAAACAAACATAATATAATATAATATAATATAAATATATATATATACACACACTACCGGTCAAAAGTTTGGGGTCACCTACTCTTTTTCATAGGTTTTTATTATTTTTTTTTGCTTTCTATGTTGTAAAACATTACTGAATACATCAAAACTATGAAGCAACACGTATGGCATATAC
>JAQMYM010000039.1:16263959-16279345 GCA_030014255.1 Parauchenoglanis ngamensis
TGCACAAACAACAGTTAGGACCCGTCCCCCCACCCGAAGGCGGAGGGAGGCTACCCTCTCGTCCACCGGGGTAAACCCCAATGTACAGGCTCCAAGTCGGGGGGCAATAAGTATGCCCACACCCGCTCAGAGCCTATCACCGGGGGCAAATCCAGAGTGGTAGAGAGTCCAGCCCCTCTCAAGAAGATTGGTTCCAGAGTCCAAGCTGTGCATCGAGGTGAGCTCGACTATATCTAGCTGGAACCTCTCAACCTCAGGCACTACCTCAGGCTCCTTCCCCTTCAGAGAGGTGACAGCAAAAAACCTCCTATGATGAACAATAAATTTGGACGGCGTGTTCCCTCGCCCAGACACAGGTCACTGGGGCCTCCCTCTGGAGCCAGGCCTGGAGGTGGGGCTCAATGGCGAGCGCCTAGTGGCCGGGCCTGCACCCATGGGGCTCGGCTGGACATACTCCGAAGAGGCAAAGTGGGTCCCCCGTCCCATGGGCTCAACACCTATGGGAGGGGCCAAAGAGGTCGGGTGCAGTGCGAGTTGGGTAGTGGCCGAAGGCGGGGACCTTGGCGGTCCGATCCTCGGTTACAGAAGCTGGCACACAAACACTTTTTCAATTAACTTTTTGTAGTATATTATATCATGGTATTATTGCAAAAATAAAAATTCACAGGTAAAACACATCACAAAACAGGTCAAAAGCCTACCTGTATCCCTCCAGGATTGGAGTCACAGAGAAATTCCAAGGATTTTATATGTTTATTTTTTAAAAGCTAGGGTTATGGATACAAATAAAAGGTAAAAAGTTTTCATGGCACACGTTGGCACAAGTGTAGTTGTATGGTCTGGCAGGAGAACCTTTTCTACATTTTGGTGAAAGACTTTGCCACAGAACTTGGACTGCTGAGTGCACGAAGCCTTAGATGTTAAATTAAACATTTATGCAAGTGCTTATTTTTCTGTTTAAAAACAGGCACCTGTGTTAACAGTTAATTTATTTTTAACTCTTTATTTTTGTGGTTGATGTGTCTGTTAGAACTGTGATTCATGTAATCATAGTTTAGCAAGTATTGTCTTAATATGTTGTGAGGCCTCTGGCCTGCTTGTGCGCCGAGTGTGGTAAAAGCTGCTTCATTCTCACTTTAGTTTTGCTGATGTGCTTGTTGTACTTTTAAATGAGGTGGTGGATATCAGCTCAGATCAGTCTGAACACAATGCACCCTGTGCCTAAAACCCACATCTGCCCATGTATGTATACTGCATGATAAGAGGTACAGAATTTGCTCATGTGGTCATCATTGTGCTTTCTTTATTCCCTTTGCCTATCATCCAATCCATGTATATATATATATATATATATATATATATATAAATTAGAGTAATTAGAATCCTGATACTGAATCCATGTCTGGGTCTTACTTCTCTCTTAGTGGTGTCCCCTGATGCAGAAACAGACAGCTTTGTAGCAGAATGATTTAAGTGAGACTGGGGCTTTCTAGCCAGGAATTGAAGACCAGTGTCTTAAAATGGTACACTAGTACACTAGTACACTAGAGTCTTAACATGGTACACTAGCAAATTATACAAAATATCCCCCAACAGTGCTTTGCACTGATGCAAGTAATTATTTACCAATTTATTTTAAATAAAAACTCACAAGTCTCATACCTTGAATTATATTATTTCATTACTTAAATCATACCAGGACTGTGCGAGGTAGGACTATTTTGCAAATGTGTTATGAATATTATATAGTGCAAAAAAGCATTAGGCCTACTCACAGTGCTTTGGTTTTGAGAAATGTTAGTTAGATGCTGTGTATGAGAATCTAAATATTAAATACGTCTACCCATTTCACCAATTTCATTGTTACAGTTAAAGGAACAATTTTTTACATTTTCTTTACAGTTATTGAGGTTAACAATTGTATGTAGGGATCTTTTCCCTGTTGTCAGACACTTATAATAACATTTTGAGACTGTCAATGGTGAAAATAAGCAGTTTATTTTGGCATGGGTGCTTGCTCCAAAAGATTACATTGTAAACCCATTTTGCAGTTGCCAGATTTAGTGTTCAAACTCAATACTGAACAAATTTTAATCATTTTTGTCCCTAGTAATAATTTAGACCCAAAAAAGATGGGAAAATAGGACCCAGGTCAAAAATTCCCAAAGTTCCCCTTAAACCCCCAGTTAAAATTCAGGACCAGATTCAGGCACTTTAGTGATTATTACAAACTGTGATATTTTTGAAAATTTAAGCAACTTTAAATTGTGGTTCCAAAGTGAAATGCTTTTATTTATATTCAGCCCAGGTTCAGGTGCAATAATATGTATTTGTATAATATAATAATAATAACATACAATATAATGTGTATAATATGTATTTGAAAATATTTCAATGATTACCATTGTTAAACATTACTCCCAACTCACTCCATGTCTTTTTTGCAATAATGTCCATGTGATGGGTGGACAAAAGCATCATTATATCATTACACAAGATAAATAATATTTAGGATATCGGTCCTGCCATCTTGTTACCCAACAACCGTAGGCTACTATATGCAAGTTTTTTTTGTTACTGTGTATCTGATGGATGGCTTCTGAGCACCTGTCTGGCCCTCTGGAGATATTTGGCTGTGGCTGATCTCCTCGTAACCTCATCCTGATTCCCATTGGCCTGTAGGATACCAAGGTAGTTGTAGCTGTCCTGTATATCTATATCATATGCGAAAGTGACATTATATGTAACCTCCCCAAAACTGATGTCCGAGGCATCCACCTTGACTATAATTTGGGCCTCGGGGTCGGGCATATGGCGGCCCGAAGCCATGGTTATTCTCTCCCTGAGGGTATCGAAGACCCTCTTCACCTCTGCTATCCAGGAGAACCCCTTTGGGGATTTCTTGTTCAGCATGCTGAATGGGTAAGCTAGAGTGCTAAAGTTCCTGATGAACTGACGGAAAAACAAACTGTTAAACACAGTACATTAAACTGCTGATCAGTAATAATTTCATTAACAATAAGCACTTTAGATGCAAGAGATCTAACATTTAACAGTCCTAGCTTTAGATCAAAGGTGCTGGCTGCACATTCAGTATAATCCAGATTTATTGTAATTAGGTTATAAGAACAGATTTTCTGAGCATTTCTACATTTTTGTTTAATTCAGGGAACAGACACAGTGTCAATATGGTGGAACCTGACCACTGTAAAGCAGAAAAATCTCCACTCACATGACAATCTAACAGAGTCTATATTTTGAAGGAGTGATCTCACTAGGGAACAGCATGGGAAAGGTTGCTGGTTGAATCATCAAAGGCTCCAGCAATGCCAAAAACCTATGTTGATAGGATCCAGGCAGCAAGTCCAGGCAGCATTTGTCAGGTCTGAGATTAAAGGATATCAAAATCCAGTCCTACAAAACAGAATGATCTTTAGACTGTCCATTTGGGGCCATCCTCATCAGCAGTAAGTGGTTTTCAGGTGATGAGAACTTCAATCAGAAGTAGGGCATCAGGATGGATAAAGCAGGTCCACAGAGCAGAAGCAATCATGATCACTGGTATCTAATGTGTACATGTGTAGCATGTGTACCCTGAGAGAAAGAGAGAAAAAAACACAGATTATTAGTTATGCTCACATTGTCATGTTGTGGTTACAGAAAATATATTTTATGAAGAGTTCAAGCATGGACTCCAGAAATACCTGCTGTGACAACATAAAAAAGGAGAGCCAGATGGTAACACAGACATCAGAATGCCTTGGGACATAAAGTGGCCAGCCATACCACTATCAACAAACCTGAGTATTCACATGACAGTGTGGGTGGGGGGTGTTTTGGGGGGATCATGGGTGATAGAATCCAATCGTTCCAGTTCACCAAAACACTATGCCCATTGAGTACTCCAGGGCTGCTCCTTTACTTAATAAAACTATTAAAAACGGCCTGACTAAACAATTAGGTTTTCACTTTAAACCTTCTCCAGTTTTTGCTGTACATTAACACAGTCAAGCACTCCAGACCTTTTGATTTGATTTGATTTTTGATTAAACTTTGTCATTACACATGTATAAATACAGGGTAACAAAATACAGTTTAGCATCTAATCAGAAGTGCAGAGAGCAGCAAATGCAATAAGAGCAGATTATGTACAGATAAGGGCAGTGTAGAAGGTGGTAATAGTTATGTACAGATTATGTACAAATAAGTTAACTGAACAGATAAGGGCAGTGTAAAAGGTGGGGATAAATTAACATTAGTATACAGAAGAGGTGTACAGATGATGAGGGCAGTATATAGGGTGGGTGTAAATTAGCATTAATATAAAGAATATCATAAAAGTCATAAAATGTCCAGATTGTCCTTCATGTACTGCACACCATCGATCCAGGAGCCCCATCTGATTAATAATACAGCATCACGGGAGCCAAACCCAGAGCCTGCATGGGAGCCCGCAGCACCAGCTGTTGCTGAGGCGCCTTGCAAAACGCCCTCTTCTTGAAGCCACACATCCATTTTGAGGTCCTCAAAAGAATCAGGGAAGACCTCGAGCACCAAGTTAAGCAAATGTGCCAGGCATGTGTTTGGAATTGGAAAATAGGCTTTGAATAATTATGTTGAAGTCTTTCTTTATGTGGTTTCTGAGCTTGTGACAAAAGCCCACACATCATTAAAGTTGTTTTTTTAAGTGTTTAGACAAAAAATAACTGTCTGAGAAACAGTGGTGAAATTAACTCTTTTGAGGAATATAAGATCAGCTGCTAGAGGAGGTCTGTCTGCAGGCTGTAGAAGAATGGCAAGGACACAGTGGCCATAGGCATTGGTTGTCTCATCCAGAATGACATAGACAGCCTTTCTCTTGTTTGATGTCCATACTGAGGGTATAGCTCTGGAAAGTAGTCAGAGCACAAGGGAGATGAAGCCGGAACAGGCCCTCCTTGCTTGCAGTATTTCTGCAAGAAAATAGCCAGCTTTGGGGCCTTATTTAGGCTCCAGGGGAGTATCTGCCTCACTAAGAGCTTTGGTAAAGTCCAGTACAAACTCCTTACTCTCAGTTGTAGATGGCATCTTCGAGAGGCAAGAAGCCAAAGTCTAAGTTCTAGATTGCATTGCAAATAACGGAGACAAAAATAGAATAGTTTTATTTCATCTTTTGCACAACTTGAAACACCATATCAGTGATTTTGCATGTTTAATAACCACAGGAAAACAAAAACACATACATGTACACACAAACGTGTGTGTGTATGTGTTTTCATGTCATACAGAGAAAGTGCCCTGACCTTTATCTTTTACATTGATTGCTCATATTTTGCGTGGTTAATACTGTTTAAATAGGTCAGACTGCAATAGCAAAAAAAGGCAGCTGCTAGCTTGGTTTCAACGAGATTAAACTTGTTGCAGAGTTTAGCGAGACTAAATCATTACGAATTGTGCTTACCTGTGCCACTTGCCCTCCTCCTGTTTTTGTGCCTGAGTGACTTAAGGTGCTCCAGCAGGGTCTGTCTCCTCAGGTGATTCATGTTAACAGACTTTGCAGAACTTCTCCATCTTCATAAAAGTCATTGAGAAATTCTTGCGCTTGATACCTCACTGTTATTTTAGTTGATAAAGGTGGCCTTCTCAGTTCTTCCTCTGTAAGTTTGATTTCCAGCATATTTTCAGGTAAGCCTTTTCAGTCTGATCAAAGTCACAGCAACATACACCAACATTTGCCTAGTAACACACGCCTCTTCAAACTCCATGGGAAATTGGCAGAGGTTTGTCAGAACTCAGAAGTTTGTCAGAAGGTGCTGATTTCATGTGGGCCTGCTGAACAGAAAAGCTATTAAAACTGCATTTTAATAGTACACATTTTAAGGCTGTCTGAGTCAATAAGAATTGAGAAGTTGGACCATGAAGGGTTATTTCACAGCTGTAATTTACAACTGCTACTAACAAGTTACTCATGATTTCTTTGCTCTAGGTGTCTTTATTGTTTCAGCGAAGAGGACTCCCTTTGGGACATATGGTGGTGTTCTTAAAGACCACAGTGCTACAGACTTGGCTGAGCATGCTGCTAAATCTGCCCTTGTTGCTGCTAATGTAGCTCCACAACTAGTTAACAGTGTCATCATGGGTAATGTCATGCAGGTCAGTTACTGATATCTGTTTAGAATGAACTGCTGATAACCTCACAGACTTCACCGAGATACTTCTTTATGACTGTATAGCATTAGCATGAATATGTATATGTTCATCTGTGGTTTCTCCTTTTCCTACAGAGCTCCGCAGACGCTCTCTACATTGCACGACATGTGGGCCTCCGATGCAGTGTTCCAATACAAGTTCCTGCACTCACTGTGAACCGTCTTTGTGGATCGGGGTTCCAGTCAATCATTAGCGGAGCCCAGGTAAGAGTACACCAAACATGATCAAACCAGCATATGCACACTTCAACTAATTCTAATACTGACTATTCTAATTAACACACACATTCAAGTACATGTTCATTATCTGATATTTTGTCATTCTGTTGAATTGCAGAACTGAGTGAAATATAATTGGTGAAACTTGGATGTGAATAATTTCACTAAATATTTTGTAGGAGATCTGCCTTAAAGATTCTGAGATTGTACTTTGTGGAGGGTCAGAGAGCATGAGCCAGGCCCCTTATGCTGTGCGCAACATGCGTTTTGGCACCAAGTTTGGCACGGATTTAAAGGTATGTTTGCAGACAACAGGGTTGAATTTATTGTATAGAAAAAGTAGATATAAATAAATAGGTCTCAGTATTTTGGGTGGAAAATGAAAGCAAATGTCATAAGAGAGTAACACTTTTCCACTGAGTGGCACAATAGAAAAGCATTCACACTATTCTTAGTTGCAGGTTTGAATCTTAATGAGTCCATAGCCATCTGTGGCTGAGAGTCAAGAGCAAAACTGGCCATACTCTTAAGAGATGGCATTACTCTTTCTTTCCCCATCACTACGAGCGAGACTACCCAATCATGGGCATCTGTGAGCTCACCTGTCATCTGCAGATAGGTGATACAGGGCAGATTACAGATACAGGTGTTTCTTCTAAAAGCATTGCCCTGCCCTGTGATGCAGCAGTTCAAAATGGTGTGAAGATTGGCTTCATGTCCCAGGGGAAGCAGTTGTTCCCATCCTTCCAAGTTGTAAGTTATTGTGTGATAGAGGAGAGTTAGCTTGTGGGTGGAAATTGGCAAGACCAAAGAAAATGGGGGAAATCCAAAAAATATGTTCCTGTTACAAAGGTTCCTGTTACAATTGAATGGAACATGGAACGGCCATGCACATGCAGCAGAAGTGAATTTTCATGAGTCGTTATGCCAAGTGACCTCACACTGTCAACATCGGGACCTGTTTTAAATGACTTTTTTTTGTGACGATGTACACGTGTGTATTTGCAGTTTTACTATGGACCGCAAACATCAAACTCTGTGTCAAACTTGGGAAATCCGCAATGGTGACCCTTGAAATGATTCACGAGCACAAATTGAGTATGGAAAGTACTGTACGGCAAGATCATTTGGAATACCCTGATTTCTGCCTCTCTTGAAGCGCGAGTGCCACTCAAAACACCTCTCTCAGCTCATTGCTTCAGTCTCGTAGGCTTGTTCAAGCATTTCAAGGGTTTCCGTTGCCAATTTCCAGTCTTCATCACAGAATTTGATGTTTGCTGTCTGCATAAAATCGTGAATGCACGTGCACGTTATCACAAAAACGCATGTAACACGGGTCCTTGTGTTGACAGTGTGGCATCACATGGCATACTGACTCATGCTAGTTACTTCCTTGTGCTGCATGCACCAGACCGTACAGTGTTCCATTTGTTTGCAACAGGAGCAGTCTCTGAACTTTTTATTCAGACCTTGTGAAGTGAAACACTTGCAGAATTAATTATACCTGTTGTTTCTTCACTCGCTTTAGCTTGAGGACACACTGTGGGCAGCACTCACAGACCTTCACATAAAGACCCCTATGGGCATCACCGCAGAAAATCTTGCAGAAAAATACCAGATTACAAGAGAGGATTGTGACCAATTTGCCCACCAGACACAGCAGAGGTGGAAAGGTGGTAAGTATGCATTAATCGCAATTTTCAACCAGGCTGCATGGAATTCTCACCTAGGATTATTAATTTTGTGATCAAGTGTGTGTTCGTTTCTCATCATATAATGTTGCCAGTGAAAGTAGTTTCATTGAGAAATGTGGGACATCGGTCATGATGAGCATAAAACCGCATTAAAACTTACAGTGCCACTAGAAAGTTTCTGAACTCTCTACAATTGTCTGTTTCTGAATAAATTTGACCTGGAGCCCTCCCAAGTGTCAAGAACATAAACTTGGGTCTTTACTATTTGGTCTTTAACACACAGGTTTATGGAAGTGTGCCATGCCTTGATCAAAAGACATGCATACATACACTCACTGCTGGGCAAAAAAAAATGGGGCAAACACAATTTTTGCTTGTTTTATGATTACTTTTCTCGTTTAACAAATACAGGTGAAATAAGTAAGTGTTTCACAATATTATATGCATTGTCTGTAGCCATTGTACAATTTAGAAGTAGATGGCTTTTCCCTTCTTTTTCTTTAGAAAATTCAGCCATTTGGGGAAGCTGTCTTACAGGCTTTCACAGTGTGCTGCATCAGTGCTGTTCCATTCATGTCTGATTGCTTCCCACAAATAGTCAGTAGTCTTAAATGATCTGCCATTGAGTGTTGCCGTGATGTGTACCAGTGTATAGCTTAATTGGACACTAATTAAATTGAGGTTAATGACCCTACAAATAGACACTGCCTGGTCTCATCAGTGCCTTAAGTGTTTGTATTAACCACAGTATTCACTATTGTTATGAAAAAATGTAAAATGAGGCTGTTCCACAAAGAACAATTACAGGACGGCTCAAGAAAGCTGTTTTTTCATCAAAAAGGTGTGCAAGGTTGGATAGATCACCTGCTTCTAATCACTTTCCTCCCTCCACTGTCGCCCTAAATCAGTTTATCGCCAAGTTAAACTTGGTGGATGCCTGGCGAGTTAGAAATGATAACACCAAAGCTTATACTTTTTATTCATCTCATTATAAGTCATCGTCCAGAATTGATTACATATTTACTAGCTCTAGTCTGCTTGATCAGATATGCGAAGCAGATATTCTACCCAGACTGATATCTGATCACTCTCCACTCCAATATCATATATCAATACCAAATTCCGCAGGTGGGGCTTCAATGACTCTATTGTACAATACTGAATTTGACACCCTTCAAACGTAATTACAAGAATTTGTCAGCTTAAATAAGACTGAATGCCCCAACTCACAAGTTCTATGGGAGACCACAAAATGTTTTTTGAGAGGTTTCTGCATTGCATTTTCCTCCAACTGAAATCACAGAGTGTTAAGAGGATGTCACAATTGGAATTTGAAATTAAAGCACTGGAAAAACAACGGTCTGACCACTTCAATGAGAATAAAGACCTTTCTCTCCACTTTACGTGGCGAGTATAACAGACTGATTTGATCGCCTTGAATGGGAATACTTGTGGTTACTTTTGGAGCACTACAGGTTTGGATCAACATTCATTGGAATGGTTAAAGCTCTCTACTGCTCTCCCACTGCCTCTGTACTAACTGGCTTTTGCAAATCTCCTCATTTTGAATTGCAGCGAGGCAAATATTAATCAAACAGTCCCCTGTGTATTACAGTTATTTGATACATTTCACAACCTATCTGGCTAAAAGATAAACTCTTCCAAATCTGAATTAATGCCAATTGGTCATGAAAAAGACAAGATCTCACTACCTTCATTTATTCCAATTGTGACTTCCTTTGTTTATCTAGGCATTAAAATTAATGGCTCCCTGTCAACCATTCTGCGAGATAACTACTCTGAGCTCATGCAGAAAATAACTGCAGATCTCCAAAGATGGAGCTCTTTAAAAATCTCTATGCAAGCTAGAGTTACCATTCTTAAAATGAACCTTCTACCTCGTTTTAATTTCCTATTTTTTATGCTACCTTTGCAGCCACCTCCCAAATTTTTTGAGAACGCGCACACAGAATTTTATCTGAGCTGGTAAACAGGCTAGGATTCGTCTTTCTACTCTACAGTGACCTAAAGAAGAGGGTGGACTAGCTGTCCCCGATTTAAAACTTTATTTTCTTGCCTTCCAGATCCGATCCATACATATTTGGATGGATCAAGGATCATGGATCGCATGGCATTCCATAGAAGCTAGGCTGACCTATCCCAACCAAATTACAGATATACTTTTCATTCAAGTAGGATGGAAAAACACACAGATGTGGTACTATTTTCTCTACTACACTGAAAGCTTGGCATAATGCTGAAAAGATACAGGGCGGCCCATTCAAATTTACTTTGTCTTCTCCTTTATGGAACAACCCTTGTCTAACATCAGGTGGGCGACCTTTATTTCTCCTATGTGGTCATCTAAAGGCATCCATGTGCTTAATGACATTTGTAATTATGGCACCTTACGTACATTCCAAGACCTTCAACATCAGTATGTACTCCCAGGCTCATCTTATTTCTTATATCTCCAGCTCAGATCTGCGATGAAGACTTATGGAGTACCCTGGCACTCACCGCATTCACATCCCTTATCTGTTCATGTTTGCCCCAGTAGCAGCAAGTGAGGCCTGGTCACGAAACTGTACAATCTTCTATTAATGAGCTCCATGAAGCCACTCTCTGTTACGTTAATATGGGATAGGGAGCTGAAACCGATGGGTGTCCAGCCTAACTGGGATGTGATATGGCCCAATCCATCACAAACATCTAAATGTTTAGCACACCAACTAATTCATTATTCAAGATGTTCCACAAAGCTTACACAACACCATACATATGTTTTAAAATGAATCTCTCTCAAAATCCACATTGCACTCTTCACCAGAATTCCACAGGCACCTTTCTACACATGTTCTGGGACTGTCCTGCCATAACTGTATTCTGGAAATATGTTATTGACATGTTATCAAAGTTTCTTGATATTAATCTTTTGTCAGAAGCCTGTTTATGTTTATTGAATGACGATTCCTCATTGAACTCTCTCTACGTGGAAAAACGTCTGGTATTTGCTGGCTTTACTGCTGCCAAAAAGGCAATCCTCCAGCTGTGGTTTAAACCTGACACCAGTTTAAAACATTACTGGATTAGATCTTTATTTGACATTGGTTCTTTAGAGGAGACCACAGTTCAACTGAACAATGCTAGCTTATCCACAGTAAATGCCTGGAAGGGACTTTGCTCATCAATTAATGACACTTTATGCAGTTAAATTCCTGTCATTAGTATGATGTCCTTGCTATGTCCTTTTTTGTTATATTTGCTTGTTTGTTTGTTTTATTTTGTTTTAATTATTTGATCTGCCCCCATTTTATTTTATTTTGTGTATTCTTGTGCGCACTTTCAAGCTGCATTTATTTGTACACATTCTTTTAAAATAAGTGCAAATAAAATGTATAATAATAAAAAAAGGTGTGCAAAGAAACCATTGCTAACAACAATGAATGTTGCAAATTCATGACTCAAATTCCTGGCACTTTATGGTCACCACAATTCTCAGTGGTTTCAGCGAGTTCTCTGGAATGATGAGTCACGTTTTGAGCTGTGTACTGATGCTCCCAAACGCTGTTCTTCATAGGTCAAGTGAGAAATTCAACCCAGAATGCCTGTCCACTACTGTGAAAGGTGGTGAAGGTGGGATAATGGTATGGGGGTGTTTTCTGCATCTGGTATTGGTGAGCTGGTGTGATGTGAAAAGCCCATTAATGCAAAGCTATACCAAAGGATATTACAGAAAGGGTTGCTTCCAAACTTAAACAAGTTGTGTAGTGGAAATGACCAACAAGAGGCCATGTTCCTAGAAGATAATTCACCAGCACGCAGGGCAAAAACAACAAAGTCATGGTTGGAGTGGCATTCGCTGACTGATGTTTTAGCCTGGTCAGTCACCAGATCTACCCCATAGAGAATATATGGGCACATATCAAGGTCAAACTTGTTGGCAGAATATTTAGGAGCAGTGACCAGCTGTGGGAAGCAGTCAAACATGAATGGAACAGTATTGATGCAGCACACTGCAAAAGGCTGTCAGAATACTTGCCCAAAAGTTTCTTAAGGAAAAGCCATTCCATACTAAAATGTGCACTAGATGTATACTATATTGTGTTACATGGTTGCTTCCTGCTTACACTGTTGCATTTGTATTTGTTAAAATAAACTGTTCGAAGAACTGCACTTTTCTGGACAGAGGCCTCAGTTGTTGTACCTGGAATATGTTGGCCATTAGTTTCCAGACATTTATGTGTAGAGGTGTTCCTGAAGTGTGTGTATACAATTTTTATTTTATTTATTTTTTTCTTCTTTTTATTTTTTTTGGCTGACTCTGTATGTGTGTGTATATATAAAAATATAAATACAAACCTAGGATTTTTTTCAACTTTATGAAGGAACAAAAAAAATGAAAATCAAAAATTGTGCATAATGTAATTGAAAAATTATGCAATTTATGAATTTTTTGTTTGTTTTTTTTGTAATACAATAAACTTTTGGAAAATAGTAACAGTACCATCTATAGCAAATCATGCAAACAATTCTTTTAAATAAAGTATATTTAAAGAAAGAATATTGAAGAAAAATGTTTTTTGCACTACTTGCTATAGATGGTGCAGTTACAGTTTTTGCACAGCTTAGTGAACCCTTCTCTCTTGACAAAGAAAATTTGTGACATGCCTTGGGGTAGCTAGGGGTAGTCTTTTCAAATCTGAGTTCCTACCCTGTTTACGGAATGTTGTCAAATTAACATGGCTGTGCAAAGCAACAGAAGTGAACAAAATATTATTTGCATAAAGTATGAAGCAAATGAAAGATGGAAATCTGTTGATTTGACAAGGAATAACCCTTCAAGGTGTTCACTTGGCCTCCAAATTCCCCAGATCACAATCCAGATGAGCATCTATGAGCTGTACTGGACAAACGAGTCCAATCAATGGAGCTTCCTTCTCACAATTTGCTTGACTTAAAGAATCCATTGCTTATTAGCAATAAATAGATTAAGTCACATAAATCATGTATTGGTACCAGATACTACAGTACATCTTCAGTGGTCTTGTGGGTCAGAGCTGTTTTGACTGCACAAGAGGGACAAACACAATATTAGGCAGGTGGTTTTAATGCTGGCTAATTAGTGTTTGTGTTTAGATTTTTTTTAATTTTTTTTTACTGCCCAAGTCTTAAACACTTGTCTGTGAACACAAGTAAACACAAATTGTCTGTTGTAAACATGTCTATACATGTCTTGTATAGTGGGCCCCATAGCAAGATTTCCAGGTTTGAATACTGGGGAAAAATCCTTCCAGAACAAGTATCATTTAATTTGATGCAAAATTTGAAAAACTACAAAGGTTATGTGTGGATATGTGGGTGGGAGGTGGAACTGGGACAGTGTTGACTAGAAATTACTCTGTGACTCGTACTGAATTTCCTTTCAACACACTTGGCACTGCTTCAGTCTTTAGTACACAGTAATAGAAGAGAAATGAACCAAATTACACTTGGATCATTAGAATTTTGGTCAGAAAATGCTAGCATTCTGCTAATACATTAGCAGAATGCTAGCATTTTATGGGCAAAATTGCCTTGCCTGTAATAGTATTATGTCATTTGAATTCTTATATATTCTGTCTGTATTTGCAAAAACTAATTTTTTTTTATATATATCTAGAAGCAGGTGTAAATAATTTGAACAGTTTAACTCTTCATTCCCATTTATTGAGGACTATCTTGTAGGCACCCCTACACAACTGGAAATTCTGAGAGTGAAAGGTCTCCCCTATTTATAAATTCTCAGATTGCATGCTTACATTTCTTTGCATGGTACATTTTAAGCCTGAGCCACATCATCTGCATTGTGCAAGTGTGACACCTGCATCACTGAAATGTTGCGGCTCTCGTGCACATGTCCCCACACTGCCAGTTGCGGCTGTGGTGCTAGCCACACCAGCCCTGTCTTTCTACACTGACGTATGCTTTTGATAATTGCCATCGTTCGAGCAAGCACCAGAAACTACTGTCCTTCACCCAATGCTCTGTTAAATTATCAACATAATGTAATTATAGCTTACAGTGGTTTTCTGCAAAGACTATGTAATATACATGTTGCCTCCACTTTCTCCTTTAATAACTTGCAATTGCTAAAATGGTTAAAGAAAAAATAATTATTTTTTCATGTCTGTGACACATATTCTAGACATTGAAACTATAATGAAAGGTGTGAATTTATTAATCTTGCTGGTATATCAATATGACTATCAACAAAGCTATTCATTGTTTTTGCTCAGAACTGCTTACCTCACGTGAAAAATAGATGGCACACTGAAACTGTAGATGACTCGCCGCTGTCATGACACTCAAGTTAATATGGCCGGTGAAAGGAAAATCAAGATGTTCTGCGGCCGTCACACACACGTGACGCAGCTGATGGCCCTGGCCTTACTCATGATCCCCCTCTCTGTGTCGTATAGCAAATAAACCTGCAGCTAACAGACAAAAAATAATTTTCTCACCTTTAAACAAAGTTTGCACAGTGATAACTGCTGAGAATGACACACCTTGTTGCTGTTTGGCAAGAAAATGACACTGGAACCATTTATTCATAAACGATACAGTCATAAGCTAATTTGCGCTTAACTCGGGCAAACGAAGTGGACATTAAAATGATTGGTGTAGAGGACTCAATAATGGCAGATAAAAGACCAAGAGACCAGGGTACAAAGATAAGATGCTTTCTTTCGCAGCAAAAAATGAGTATTTAACTGAGGACGTTCTGGAAGCAGGAGACATGCACTCATACACTAATTTCGACAAGGCTACCCCTACCCCTGATTCCAGCTCCATGTACACCAGAAAGGAAGGAAAAATAGAACCTACACTGTCTGAATTACAAGATAACATTACAAGGCTTCTGGCTGAAAAAGTAAAAGAAAATGCCGATGGTTTTCAATAATCAAATTCAAATTTTATTTGTTACATACACAATCATACATGGTACAACATGAAGTGAAATGTTTCCTCTGCATTTAACCCATCCAAGCAGTGAACACATACCTGGAGCAGTGGGCAGCTCTACAATATTTAATTTGTATTTTAATATATATAAATAAATTAATTATATTAATATATAAAATGTTAATTTTATTCATATTCAATATTGATTTTAAAAAATGCTGATACCATTGAGGCTTTGAAGGAAATGTCAGAGCTCCTTTTCTGTCTGAGGGGTCTGTGGTAGCTCAGTGGTTAAGACGTTGGACTAGTGATCGGAAGGTCGTGAGTTCAAATCCCAGCA
>JAQMYM010000039.1:16307000-16321319 GCA_030014255.1 Parauchenoglanis ngamensis
GTATCAACAAGAAAACAATACGGTTGGTTATCAATCAACAGTTCAACAACAGGCAGTTCAGAGTGTGATTTAGTCAAAACAGCACTAAGAAATAGTTCATTTGGAGTTCCGCTCTGTGGGCAGCCCTATTTACCGTAATTAGAGGTATTTGCAGGCCATTTGATAGGAAACTGAGTTACCTGCGACTCAGTGGGAGCTGAAGCAATATTAGGTTCAGAAGCTACGGGTGCAGCAGCCTTTATGTTTCCTTTTGATTCTTACCAAACACAAGCACACACACACACACACACACACACACACACACACAGTGAGAGCGAGATCTCTCTTAGGCAATGAGAGGTAAAACTTTTGTTGACATTATAGCTACGCACACACACACACAGTGAGAGAGAGAGATCTCTCTTAGGCAATGAGAGGTAAAACTTTTGTTGACATTATAGCTACGCACACACACACACAGTGAAAGAGAGATCTCTCTTAGGCAATGAGAGGTAAAACTTTTGTTGACATTATAGCTACTCTGGTTAACCTTAGTACTGTGTTATTTAACTACACTGTAGTTAATCCATATAAAGTTTAAGATCACCATCATAATTGCTGTCAGATGGGTTAGCCTACTGACAGATACCTATGTTAGTTGGTTTTATTACCTCACTACAATAACATCTGTCAAGGGGTGTGATATATTAGGCAGCAAGTGAACAGTCAATGTGATTAAATCAATGTGTTGGAAGCAGGAAAAGGATCAAGTTTAAGGATCTGAGCAACTTTGACAAGGGCCAAATTGTGATGGCTGGATGACTGGGTCAGAGCATCTCCAAAATGGCAGATCTTGTGGGGTGTCCCCAGTATGCAGTGGTTAGTACCTACCACAGGTTCAAAGAAGGACAATTGGCACCCAGGGCTCACTGATGCACAATCTGATGAAAGAAGTGTAATGCTGGTTATGGTAGAAAGGTGTCAGAACACAAAATGGCTCACGGCTTGCTGTGATTGGGGCTGCATATCTGCAGATCAGTCAGAGTGCCAATGCTCACCCCTGTCCACCACTGAAAGCACCTGCCACAATGGGCATGTGAGAATCAGAACTTGACCATGGAGCAGTGGAAGAAGGTGGCCTGGTCTGATTACTCACTTACCTGGGGAAGAGATGGCACCAGGTTAATGTGCCCTGCAACACTCCAAAAAATTATTCAGGAATGGTTTGAAGAACCTGACAAAGCATTCAAGGTGTTGGCTAAAGAGTCCTTGGTGTTCCCCATATTTCAATCAAATCAAGCATCTGAGGGATGTGCTGGACAAATTCAGAATCATGGAAGCCCCACTTCACAACTTTACAACAGGATCTGTGGCTAACATCTTGGTGCCAGATACCACAGCACACCTTCAGAGGTGTTGTGGAGTCCATACCTTTATTGTTCGGTGATGTTTTGGTGGCACAATGGGGACCTACACAATATTAGGTGGTTTTAATGGTATTTCTGATCGGTGTATATTTTTGTTTGGGGAAATCAGAGATTACTTTTATTTTTATGATTTGGGGCTATTAGCCATCATGGTGGTATTTATATTTTCTTCTGAGGAAATTAGAGATTGTGGGGGTATTTATTTTTTTATTTGTGGAATTCAGGGGTTTATTTCAATTCAATGTAATTCATTTTTATTAATATAGTGCTTTTAATAATGGACATTGTCACAGAGCTGCTTTACAGAAATCTAAAATTTAAATTTAATTTTAAATTAAAATTTTTATTTGTTTGGTGGGTGCAAAATAATCCAAACATCCCCATTTACCAAAACACTCTAGGTCCATAAACCCTCCAAATCTATGCCTTTACCTAAGAGGAAAGCTTAATAACAAAAGGCTTGACTATACAAATATGTTTCCAACAAGCATGCACTCTTTGATCAAAGCAGGCATGGCAGATCATAAAATACCAGAAGTTCTCTTAGGTACTGCAGCATAAGAGCATTCAATGCTTTATAAGCCAATAGTAGTAATTTAGAATCGATGACATTTTTTTTTACTGCCAATGCATTATGGATAAGATACAGGTGATGTGATCATACACTGTATGGACAAAAGTATTGGGACACCCAACCATTACACCACCAGGGACTTTAATGACATTGTATTCAAATACATAGACTTTAATATGGAGTTGGTTCCCCCTTTGCAGCTTTAACAGCTTCCGCTCTTGTTGGAAGGCTTTCCACAAGATTTGTCCTGTTTCCAAAGTGTCTCCTTGGGAATTTTTGCCCATTCATTCTGTAGAGCATTTATGAGGCACTGATGTTGGATGAGAAGACCTGTTTCACAATCTCTGTTCCAGTTCATCCCAAAGGTGTTCGATTATATATATTATAATAATATATATATATATATATAGAGAGAGAGAGAGAGAGAGAGAGAGAGTGAGAGAGAGAGAGAGGGAGAGAGAGTCCCGGGCTCTGTGCTGGCCAGTCAAGTTCTTACACACCGAATTAATAGAATGGTTGATATGTATGTAACTCACAGATCTGCTGTAATTAGCTTGCCTCCCCTTAGTATAGTAGGTCTCTGTCCATGACATGTGAAATTCCAACTCGAACACAGAACAATACTCAATCACACAACTTGATTACAGAACATGAATTATGTGAGCAGGTATGTAAATCTGTGATCAGATTAGGAACTACAGCGATGGTGTTAATTATTATTATTACAATTAATGATTCCGGTGTGAAGCTGTATCCTCCATGAGATTTCCACTTCCATTCTTTGGCCACTATTGGCTTGAAAACTAGAGATGTGGCCTTCAGTGACAATTTACATGGATGCAGTCAGAACAAAGTTACCAAATCCAGGAACATCATATTTTGACACCCTTAGAGCAGCACAGAAAGATCCTCTCATTATGGAAAAACTTGTTTTGTCACAAGGACCTCAGTAATTGTAAACATTCAAGTCAGCAAATTTTGACAGATATGCCCTAGGGGTAAATTATGACAGGTTTGATAAGATCTTTTGACCCCTAGCCCCCACCCCATCGCCCTCCCAAATACACGCATGCACACAAACACCCTAAACAAGTCATCAAATTTTGACAGGTGTGCCCTAGTTCTCGCCATTTGCCTAATAGCTTCTAGACTCAGATTGGATCTGTAAAACATTGTTGAATGACTGTAGGCAATGTCGGTTTTCTTATCTCTAACAGAGACCCTAGTACCCTCAGGGTGTGTAAGACCAAAATTGACCCTGCAACTAGGTGCGCGCGCGCACACACGCACGCACGCACGCACGCGCGCACACACACACACACACACACACACACACACACACGTAGCATGTTATGTTGTTGATAATAGTGAAACTGAGGATGAAGCAATCTCCTCACTGCCAGCAGCTGCAAGAGGTGCAAAATGGGATGGAAACTTGTCACCTTTCAATAAAAATAGCTGTTTTGAATCCTATAATTTTGCAAAGACTATGGATCATGCAGGGTCACTAATTAAATGACTGCAACTAGATTCCTTTTGAGATTATATCCCATCATGGTCCAGAACAGAACAGAACAGAACTTTACTGCATTGTTATTACCTGCAGTTTGCGGTTTTTTTGAGTTGTCAGATGAATTGGCTACATTCAGTATGTGATTTGGGAAGTGCTGGGATTGACACAGTGGAACTGAGGAAAACTAATGTTTGTGAAGTGACAGAATAAGTGCTACATGGTTCCATTTAATGCAAGAGAAAAAAGACAGCATGGAACAAATGGTTAAAAAAGCAGGCAACATGAGACTGAAAATATAGAGATTGAAAATATAATTACAGCTAAATCTGTTGCTCACACACAGCAATGCAAATCTTGACATTGTGGAACTATATCGGAGATTTAGATTTAGGTTTGTTAAAAAACAAATTTTTCATTGATTAAAAAAACTAAACTAAAAAATAGAAAATTGGCATCGACATATATATTGAAATGAACTTTGAGCACTATAAAGAGATTCTCTGAATTAAAAGACAGTCATTAAAGAATTCTAAGCTACAAATAAAGAACAATTATAATTAAATGAATCCACTCTATTTTCCCCCAATGGCAAACCTAAAGTCTCTAATTTAGCTTCATATGAGACTAACATGCAGTGTTAATTTTATACAACATGGTAGGCTATTAGCTAACCCATGCTAACATTTCATTCTCAACAACACGTTAGCGCTCCATTTTGGCATCGTCTAATAGGCTATAAGATTATGTGGGGGAAAACATGTAATACACTATGATGTATTCTCAATTGAAATCATGAATGAATTTAGATACATGTGTACTATGTGGCAAGGATGCATCTCTTGGGCAGAAACCAAAGTAGCAGCTTCTGATCTGTCATTTTTGGCGTAAAACAGCGAAATTATCTGGGACATCAGTTTTTTCTGACTTTCTTCCATCATTCTTTCTTCAGGTTATATCATGTTATGATCATTTTCATGATTTCTGAAGGTATTCACCATGTCTTTCATGGGACAGTCAGTAGGAAAGACATCACCAAGCAGGAGCATCTTTCACACTGGTAAGCTTTTCACCCTGATTGTGTTGGCTTTTTCTAAAAAATAGAAATGGCTAGTATGTGTCAAACTAGCAAGTCAAGCTAGCTTACATAAGCTCAAGACATGAATGGTGATGCTGAGACCGTTGTAATGCCCTTTTCCAATCGTTCCTGAAAGAAGTAGGATAAATTTTTAGCACAGTTTAGTTTATATTTTAAAAACATAAATGTGAACAAAATCCTCACATTCTATGTGGTGCTTGAGCCTGATCCTGAGCCATCAACCTCTGCTACAGAGAAAACCACCTCACCCAGTTCCTTCAGTCCACATACAAAGTCTGGAGCAAGAATGCAGTCCCCAAAGGGGAGGAAAAAGAGAGAAACCATTGTCCTTACAGAGCCAAATAACTGGAGGCTGAGAAAAGCATATCTAACGCTATAATATAAGAATAATAAAATAAAATATGTGATTGCCCCCACAGACTGCCTTGCAGCTAAATTCTTCTTTTGATTCTCTGTTGAAATAAATTGCGCATACCAAACCTAAAGACTTAAGTCACACAGACATGAATCTTGGTCAACAGGTAGCACTCTGTGCCCAAAAGAAGGCAAGTAAGATAGGCCCAATACACCTGATGGTAGCACTATGGAGCAAGCATTAACCTTTTGTCCTATAGCTCAAGAACCATAAGTCTGACACTCAAAATTCTTTTTTTTCTCTGCTCTTTTTCTTTTTCTTCTTCTGTAAGCCAAATTAATCTAGGCCAGAGGTGTCCAATCTTATCCAGAAAGGGACAAAGCAGTAACCACACCTGAATCTATTGAAAGCCAAGCTCAACTGATTAAACTGGTGGAATCAGGTGTGGATCCTGCTTGATTGGACTGAAAACCTGCACCCAAAACAGCCCTTTGTGGATAAAATTGAGCTCTGATCTAGTACCAAACTTGGACATGTGCAGTACCATATTCTGAGGACATCTCCAAGAGTTGGGGTGTACTGGGGTAGTGGCTGGAGTTAAGTCCACTAGCTGTCCCTCAGGAACCAAAAGTCTAGCTAATTGAGCTGAAATTTGGTGTGCTGCATCTGCTAATCTGTAACTGAATCTTTTTTAGTAATCCCCAAATTACTTAAAAAAAATATGACCACCTTCAACCACTTATATTTTAGCCCTTTCACACAACTAGCATTAAGCTACCATCAAAAACTTTATAATTGTTATACTCCATTTTCTCTTTGTTATTTTATGTATCTTGGCAAGATCTGGCCACTATAAAACAAATAGCGAATGTAACAGTCACACAAAGAATACCGTTTCAAAACTCTGACATTGATTTCTGAGACATTTTTATATAATTCAAAATGTCTGATAGGTTTTTAACTTTTTTGCTGCATAATGCAGCAATTAGCAACAACAGTTATTCATGTGGAATTATAAACTAAAAAAAAAGTTTAATAGTTGATTAAGAAGTAAATGCAGGATTATATTAAATCACAGGTAGTTTTCTCCCATGTGCATAATCATGCACATCAATCATACTGATATCAAAAGAACAATGAGCGCATGCTTAGGGAGTAGAGAACAAAGATTGGTTAAAGATTATAAAGGTTTTACATAAATGTGCAGGATGTTTTCAAGTCAAACTTGTTGGATATATTTTACAATACAATTATTTTTTTTTTAAACACCATCCATTTTTAACCTTCTTCTGTAACCATCTTTATTATTAACCCATGGCAAACCATGACAGTAAAATGCATTATGGAGCAACTAGTTTGTTTAAAGAAGATGAAAAGGTTTCTGGAATCAAAAGATTGTGACAAAAACCCATTAAAAATATATATTTTTAATGAACATTCAGGTGTGCTGCATATGAAGGTCTTTGTTGTAGGTGGCAGTTGCTTATCAGCATTTGCTAATCTGTGCATAATAAGCTAAATCAGAAATCTAAGTTAGAAGGAAAACAGTTTAAAAAACATATTGGTAGGACTATAAAAGAACAGAAGGCATTATAGGTTTTTTTTAATCTTTCTTAAAATAATTATAAGTAAGACAAGTAAATAAGACTTGTGAAAAATGTTCTACCTAAATGAAAGTTCCTTTAAAGTTTTTCATTCACTACGTACAATTTTGTTTTGGACAATTTTACAATTTTGGACTATAAGTCCCTGAAGTGACATGGGGGGAAAAAAATTTAGGAGGGGGAAAAAAAATTTGGGAAGGGAAAAAATTTTATTTGGGCGTTTTGATTCACAAACAAAGGTTGTGATTGGTGTGACATCACAGAAGTGGTACTGTTGTTATTTTTCAATTTACTTGACTCCTGGAATCTCACAGTAAGCCACCTGGTAAGTGTAAATCTATTTTGGAATGATAAGGTTGATTGTTCTGTCACTTATGATGTTAGAATAAAATTTTTCATTTTCTATGCATTTGTACTGTCAGTTACAAATTAATAATAATGAACATAAAACTATTAAATATTTATGAAAATTAGATTTAAAGAACTGGCCCATTCAACCTGGCAGTGTTGGATAAAGTGGGACAGGGCTGTTGCCAATATTAGTAAACACAGTACAGCCAATTCATGAATAAACAAACAAATAAATAAACAAATTAATTTTTTGTAAGAATCATCTCTGATTATGAAATTTCTTAAATTCATTTTAGAAAATGGCATCCGTACAGAAAGGAGGAGGGCAGGGAGAGAGAGGAGTGACAGGGGAATACGGAGAAGGAAAGGACAAAAATGTAGGAAAGGAAGAAAACTCAACCAGTGGAGGGAAGAAAGAATGGCAGAGGCTATTCAGGAGTATCGGAGACAGGTGACTGATGGGCGGGAACCTAAGTTAATGTTTGTGGCCACGGCATGGAATATCCCGAATCAACATTACAAAGGCGAGTGAAAGGGTTGGTGAGAGGCTACCGCCATGCATCAGGAAAGAGCTCCCTGCTCTCAACTGAGGCTGAGAGTGAGTTGGCTGGCCTGGTGAAACAGTTGGCAGAAAGGGGGTTTCCCCTAGAGCCTGGGGATATACGCCGTATTGCGTATAAAATGAATGGCATTACAGGATTTTCAGAGCACAAGCAAAAAGCCGGCCACTACTGGTTTGAGGGTTTCTTGAAAAGAAATCCAAACATGAGTCTCCATAGGCCAGAAGCCCTCTCAGCTGCAAGGGCATCTGGTATGAATCCTACGAATGTGGAGAAATGGTTTCAGACCTACATGTCACTCCTCAATTCCTTTCAGATCCATGACATGCCATCTCACTTGTGGAACTGTGGTGAATCGGGGCTGCATGAACTCTTCATCTCAAAAAAGGCTGTAGAGGTGACTGGCAAGTCATGCTTCCATGTTACATCAGGAGAAAAAGGAGAAACAACAGTAGTTTTGGCCGGCTTCAATGCAGTTGGGACTTTCACCCTCATAATGGTGATTTTTAAGGGTAAGCGGCTCAGGGCAGAGTGGCTGGAGGAAAACCAGAAAATGCTATCATCAGATAATGGCTGGATGAACTCCCAGCTGTTTCTGGAGTGGGGCCTGTGGTTTGTCCAGCAGCTGCCTAAGGAGAGTCCAAGGCCTCATGTCCTGCTTTTGGATGGCCACTACAACCATGTTTTTAATCTTCAATTCTTGGAGCTCATGAAGCAAAATAATGTCCATGTGATGAGCCATCCTCCCCACACCACCCTTCAACCTGCAGACAGATCACTGTTTCTAAGCCTTAAGCACCACTAGCAGGACGCAAACGGACAAGGAAGACAGGTGGGAAGAAACTTCCAAAACAGCTCTTCTTTACTGTGTTCACCCCTGCATGGAAGAAGGCTGCCACAGTTGAGCATGCCAAAGCAGGTTTGACTCTTGATTAATAATTGTCTTGAATTATTTGTATAAAGCTTTCTGAAGTCAACGGATCATTATTTTCACACATTACATTATTACATTATGAATTTTACCCTTCAACAGGTTTCTGAGCCTCTGGAATGTTTTCGGTCATGGTGGAAGTCATTCCCACTGACCGTTTCTTGCCAAGCCTAACCACTGAAAGGGTGAATGGAGAAATATCAGAAAAACATTCTGTTGTCAGAAGAGGACATGGCTTTTGGTGTTGTGGAAGTGGTGGTACCCAGCCAACCTGATGATGAAATGCATACCTCCACCCTCAAAACAAGGCCAGCATCCAATGACTCCACCTTAACAAGTGGGCCAGCCCCCCATTCCTCTACCCGGAAATCTGATCCAACCTCTCTACCCAAGGCTTCAACAGCTGAATCGGCCTCCACTGTAAGATTCTCAGACCTTAGAGATGTTCCTACAAGGGAGAGAAGAAAGAAGAGGATGGTGTCGAGGCCACCAAACTACCACCTAACAATTCTGGAACACTTCAACTTTGTCCAGGCCAAAGCAGACAAAAAGAAGCTAAAAACAAAAGTGTACAAGCCTGCTGCTGTGTGCCCCAAAGAAACTGCCATCCGTCTCCTGAAAACAGTACAGGGAAGTGACCTCTGTACTGTTTGCAAGGGGGTCTATGGGGATGTAAGTTACCTAAAGGCCATTGAGGAGTCGGTGGCTTGCAGCCATTGCAAACAATGGTATCATGAGTCCTGCGGGGAGCTCAACGGGCTTATGGATGATGATGACTTCATCTGTCATGGATGTGTTCTGTGAGGTCATTATGAGTGGTAAAAGCATGGGATTGTGAAAGTTCCATACATTAAATCTTCACAAAAAAATTGTTTACAATGTTGGCATTACTTCCAGAAATGCAATAAAAAATCCCTACTTAAATAGCTTAATATTGATTAGGTGAAGACATTTTGCCTTGAAACTACTCTCTAACCTGATTTTTTTTTATGTATTGTTGAACATTTTGAATTATGTAATATCTGTAATTTACTGTACACATGAATTCATTAATAATTGTTGTAAAAGTTTTTAAAAAGTATTTATCATGTGTCAAATAGTTCATTTCAATCACAATATAGCTACTGTCCCACTTTACCTGACAAAGTGTCCCACTCAACTGGACCACTTCCATTTTGCTGAACTGGGCATCAGTTGGTGTTTAAAGATATACAATTTATTAATGAATAAATAAACCAGCTTAATTTCATCATAGATGTGTTCACAACAACCTCTTTAAATAAAACATATATAATTGTAATACATTCTAATTGATTTAGGTTTCTTAAAAAGCAATTTACTTAAAAGTGTCCCACTTTACCCTACCTAGTAGCCCTGCTGAATTCATTAGCAACCAAGTGCAGTACTCTGGGCAGCTTCACGTTACCGGTGTTGTGCACTAAAATGCCCCCCCCCCGAAGGCTTCCCGAGGCTTCGTTCATCATCGGTCACGTGGTTTTCTCTCTAAACACGCGCCTCGAAGCGGGGCTTCATTTGGCATGCGCCCTTATACTAGATATACTATATACTATAGATATACTATATACTATAATTACGTCTCAGACAGCAATGTCTCAAAAATAGTACATCCCTTCTAGTAACTGAAGGTGACTGAACTGTACTGAAAGGAGCGCTGTTGAAAACAAAAGCATTACTATCGTGTTTGAATGAAAACGTTGTTACTATCACATTTGTAACGTTTCAGAGAAAGTTGTTAATCTTACTCTTTTTGATTGTAAAAGATCATAATAAATGAGTGGAGTTTTTTTGGTCGCTTTTTTGAGTGCCGAACTGACCCGGAAGTACATCGCCAAGAATGAAAGCATGTCACTTCGGGGGCTCCGTAACAATTTATAAGTCAAAAGCCAATTCTAGATATTTTTCTATCAACCACTATGTAAATGGAAAGTGTTTATTAAAAAGAAAAAAAAACCTAAATAAACAAAACAAAACAGAAAAGATCACAGGTAGATTCAGATCACAGATTTAGGTATCAATGCTATCATAAGTACTACTGGCTGCATCTTGTATTTTATATTAAGCACAGAATTTATCCCACTCTAAGAACACCAATACTAAAACTAAATTACTAAAATTGAATTAAAATAGTAAATAAACCCAGATATTTGCAAAGCAAATAGTTATACACAGCATTTATACACAAATTTATCTGCTCATACAAGGAAACCCCATTTTGTCAGTTCTCAGTATATTTCATAGCATTTGAGCAATATTTCTCCACAGTACCCATTTCATTAGTCTCATCCAATGGCCAATTTCAAAAAAATAACATTACATATAAAACAAAGAATAAATATAGTTTTAGTTATTTAAATATGCATGCCCTTACTTGTCAAGGAAGAGAAATAATAAATGAACATGACAACCAGCATACACACATTAAACCAAATGCCTTTAGCTTTTTTTTTTTTTTTTTTTTTTTTTTTTTAAAAGCTTATGCAAGTAACAATCACAAAAACGTCAATATGGTGATATTTATCATTATGAGACTGTATTATGATAGTGGGTTTTAAATGATAAATGGTTGCAAAATACATACGAGAATGCATGGTTTTTGATGCTTCTCTTAAGCTTGCCTCCACTAATATAATTATACAATCAAAAAAAGGCTGGTCCCTTCTTCAGTTCACTGACATATTTAAATTTCCATGTTAAATACTGATTGTTAAAAAAAACCATAGTAAGTCCCACCACCTCACTCAAAATAAAGGCTATAGTCCAAAATTAATTTAAGGTCAATATATGGTACCCATTGCTCCTTTACAGTTCTAGCTACATCACCTCACATAATTGAACACGGGTTACATTTTTTGTTTTTAATAATGGCACTTTTCTTTCTTTTTTAAACATTCATTGCCTGTGTGGCTCTAACTACAGTTAAATAAGCTAGAGAAAGTGAAGCAGTGCCTTGTTGTGTGGAATTATTGAAAGACCGTGTAAGTTGGCTGTGAAGGTTTTTTTCTCCTTCAACAGTTGACCATACAGTTGGCTGTACTGCTTCACTTGCGCTCGTCGATGGTTTTAATAAATTCAACAGCGGCTGTGAACTGCATCCACCAATAGCACTCCTCCCCACTCAGCTGACTGGCATAGAAATTACAGATGTACTGAATGGTGGACAGAAGGCAGGGTGGGTTTGCCTGGAAAAGAAGTGCAAGTGACAAACATTCATACTGGAGAACCGATGTAGTCATAACATAGCAAAAACACTTAGACTGTACATGAACAGTTTTAATGTTACAAACTTTTGATACCTCTAATGTATTAGGTATGGAATAACACAACAGATTCAAAGCCCCAATCGCTGCACTATATGTGGAATAACATACTTCAAACAATGGTGTTAAAAGAAAATAATCCACACTGGGGTGGTGTCTTATGGCTCCGCGCAAACCTCAAAGTGGATTATTTTTGAATAACAGCATGATGTCAAGTGTGTTTTTGCCTGTATAGCACAGTGATTGAGGAGCAGTACATTTTCGATATTGTCCTGCTACTAATCAAGTCTAAGTTACAAACTGCATAGTGTGTATATAAAGGGTTATATGGTAACAGTCAAGCTTGTCTGTTTTAGTTAAGATGTAAAGACAACAAGCTTACAAAAGTTTACTTTCTTTCATCCTCATCCATCAGAAAGTGTACCAGATTTATGAAATGGAAATTGAAAAATTTACAGTTCCATTTACTGTGACAGAAATTAAGGCCACTATGTCAACATATCTTTCAAGCAGGAAAATTGAAACTAGGTGCTTTGGAGAGGTCTCTGGTGGGTCAGTTAATACTGGAGAGTTCAAAAATCCTACACAACTGTCAATCATTAAAGATTCATATGTTGGATTCATATTCATTCGTATGTTTTTTTTAAACATATCTTTGAGTGATACATTTTAGCAGTGTACTCCCCTGTTAAAAAGTAGAGTTTTTATGCAAAATGCATATAGGGTGGAAAGTCTGTGAAAGTGTTTTAACACCTGTGTATGCTTGTGTGGGCTTTTTTCATTTATTTTCTTTTCCACAGTATCTTCTTCTAAACAGCAAATCATGGTGGCCATGCATCACCATGTATGGCAGGGTGATAAAAACCCTAAGCATATAAAGAGTAACGGGTGCCTCCAATAAAATTCAATTATGTTGGTATTTTGCAAATTTACAAATTTTGCAAGCCTTTAACTCAGCTCACCTTTATAAGGACAAATACAAGCACAGGGACAAAGTCATCAGCTCCAGGCACAGCATCCTCATTGGCCAAGCTGAGCAGATTCATGATGGTGGAGCACATGCGCAGGATGCACTGCATTTTGTCCCGCGGCGTCTTGTATGCACTGATCGTCCTGATTTCTGACTGTGCAGAAGGCCATGGAGCCTCTTTCAGATAAACCTATAGGAACATAGAGCACACTTTTATGTTTGAAGGGACAAGTTTATGAGGTGTGATACATTTGCTGTTATGCTCCTATTATCATAAATGTCTTGATTTTTTTTAGTTCTTGGGTTGAGAGAAATTTGTTTTGCCTCACGCTAGGTTTATTAATTCATATTACTGAGTTTATATATTAAACCTGCAGAGCATAAGCTAAAATTGAAGGAAAAAAAAAAATCTGTTTAGTCAGGAGGAGAGTTTTTTTTTTTTTTCCAGTTCTTGCCACTGTTGGCGTTTATGCTATACATGTTTTTTCTCTTTTTCATCAGTAATTTCGTGTTATTTTATTTTTTGCAGTGTTTTTTCCTTTTTTCCTTCGGTTACATTTTCTTTTTTCTTCTTTCTCTTTGGAGAATACAGTTTTTCTCTTTTTCATTTCTCTCCCTGTCTAAACGCTGCAAGTGGGGGCCATCCCCGTCGGATCTGCCGAAAATATTATCAATAAAACTTCAACTAACGTACGTTAAACATTTACTATGGCAAACATTCAGCTTGTTCAGTGTATGGAGTGCTGGATGTTTAGTCATTCTTCCTCTGTCACTAGTAATAACTTTACTTGTGATAAGTGCACAAAGCAAGAGCTATAAAGACATGGTTGGATGAGTTTGGCGTGGAAGAACTTGACTGGCCTGCACAGAGCCCTGACCTCAACTCCATTGAACACCTTTGGGATGAACTGGAATGGAAATTGTGATCCAGACCTTCTCGTCCAGCATTAGTGCCTGACTTCATAAATACTCTACAGAATGAATGGGCACAACACCAACTCCAAGACCAACTCCATATTAAAGTCCATGTATTTGAATGCAATGTCATTAAAGTCCCTATTGGTGTAATGGTCATGCGTCCCAATACATTTGTCCATATCCATGTCCATTTGTACATCATGGCAACCTTTCAGCTCGTTCAGTGTGGTGAGTGCAGGATGTTTAGTCATTCTTCCGCCGTCATTAGTAATAGCTTTACTTGTGATAGGTGCATATTAGACAGCTCACTGACGGAGAAGATTGCAGCATTAGAGGTGTGCATCCAGTCTCTAGAGAGAGTTAGTGAGTGAGAGAGCGGTGTAGTGTCTGTAGGGGAAAGTCTGGATGCCTCTGGCGGAGTTGGTAATCCCCCAGCTCTGGCATTAGAGCCCTCACAGCGGGGCGAATTGGTGATGACTCGGTGGCATAATCGCAGATCCAAAGCTAACGCTAAGGCTCGCCCATAGGAGCACCACTCCTCTCCCCGTCACACGTCTAATAGGTTTGCTTTCCTCAGTGAAGCGCCCGCTGAGAAACCTGCAAGAGCTCTAGTTATAGGAGACTCTATCCTAAAGGCACATGAAATTAGCTAGGCCTTTAGGGGCACCAGCAGGTACAGTTAGGTTTATACCGGGAGCCAGGGCGCCGGACATAGCAGGCAATCTTAGGGTCCTAGGCAAGCACAGGTTTTCTAAGATAGTTA
>JAQMYM010000039.1:16368170-16379543 GCA_030014255.1 Parauchenoglanis ngamensis
TAATGTTTATCAGTACATTACAGAAAATAATGAACTTTATCACAATATGCTAATTTATTGAGAAGGACCTGTATGTAAGTAGCTCTGGATAAGGGTGTCTACCAAATGCTGTAAATGTAAATGTGAAGAACAGTCCTATATGACCAGGTACACAACCTCTGGCTCTTCCTGAATTCCTTGTCTTGACACAAGTGGATCATTGAAAGCTTAAAAAAGGCAAGGAGGTGCTGTATAGTAGGAACTCAGCACAACCTTGTGGTATGTTAGGCTATGAAATTGATGTTCCCTCCTCTTAATTCAGGCATGGATCAGTCTCTCTCTCTTTCTCTCTCTCTCTCTCTCAAACACACACATACTCACACACATTAGTATTTTGATAATGCTGGTGCAAAGCATGTCTTACATTTGGTTAATTCTGAGCACAGTCACATGCCCCATCACAAAAGGGTGTGAACGCTTATGCAACCAGGTTAATGTAATCCCCCCCTCCCAAAAACAGGCCCATATGTATTTGTTTTAATTTTGTTGGTTACTTTATCACATGGGAAAAAAATCTGAGAGGAGTTATCTTGTTTTAATTATTTTTACATCACAAAACCCTGCAAATTTATCAGGGGTGTATAGACATTTTATATCACCAGTATGGTGGCATGTTTTTAAATACCATGTGACACATGAGGTAAACACATTAGTCTTGATATAAAATTCTATAACAGTATAATAATCAGTTTTTAACTAATATATGATCTGGTGTTACATTTATTTAATGTATTAACTAGTTTATTAAGAGTACTCAAATGTTACACTGTACTGGCTCTTCTTTAATTAAAAGACTCTTGCACAAATTAAGTTTTATTCAAACTATTAGCCTACATTTCAGTGATGTGTTATACACTGTCAGTCAAATGTTTTTGAACATCTGGAATTAATTGTGTTTTAAAACAGTTTTTTTTTAACCCTATTATATAGTTTTTTACAATATAATCACTATTATTGCCAGAGACAAATAAAATGATCCAGAATAGTAATAAGGAAACCTTTGTGGAACTTAACTGCTCACTCTCAGATCCAAAGGGGACCCTAAATGTGTGCTTTATAAAAGGCAGGAGCTTGGCAGGAGGACTTAAGCCATTAGTCCTACAGATAAAAGATTTCGAGTTAGTATTAACTGTAAAACATATATATGTAGTGTACTACAAGTGACTAATTAGACATTTTGACTTTAAATGATATCTAGATTGTTCCAATAATTTTTTTTATTTTCAACCTCAATTCAGTAAAGATATAATAATCATCATCATCATCAGCAGCAGCAGCATCATTTCACATATATCTATTCATCAGTTAGATTTTAACATCTTTAACATCTTCCAGTTTTTAAGCTCACAAATTTTCCTGGAAACACATTGAATGGAAACACAACTGGAAATATCAGCAGAAATATCAGCATTCATTATTTTATGTCCACTGATCTCTTAATGAATATAAAGCAAGACTTAAGCTTTGGGCTTACTTATTTGTCTAAAAGTTTTTTCTTGTTTATTTTTTAAATCTCCTTTGGTTTATTTTGCATATCTGAATCTTTGTTCTTTAATTACGCAGTGGAAATACCCTTTGTTGTGTGTGAATGTGATGAAGGCTCGTGTTAGAGGATCCCTAAGCGATAGTCACAACATGGCTTTGCTACATACTAGAGCATTGGAGTGGTGTCTTTCTAACTGCCTTATGCTGCCTACAGACTGTGAGTTTTCAGCAATCATATATGTTTATTGCAAGCCACACTGTTCGATATGGATCTAATGAACAATAAGACATCAAGTTTAATGTATGTAGACTGTACAATGATAACTATTGATGAATAGTAGGCCACGACGCAAGTCAATATACAAGAATAAAATGTTAGCAGCAGGCGTCATCCATTTGTGCTGTGCCAGTGTCATGTTGATCAGCGTGTCATTTCATGCTGCATTCCTATTGGCCGGTTGGTAGATATAGGTCATAGTAGCAGTCACATTGTGAGATGGACATCCTAAATTTCTGACACTGTCCAAATTATGTGCCATGCTATCTTTTGTTACAAGACAGTGACAACAGCTATCTTTGATCCTCTCTCACAATGTGATGTCATACCACCGTTTTGGAGCCATGACCAAAGATATTGCCATGTTTCTCTCACATTGGTCATCTTTCATCTGGGACAGCCCAAAATTGCACAGTGTATATCCACCATTAGCCTTTCTATATGCTTTGTTTCCAGTGCCTATTAGTCTTGGTAGTCTGTCCCTATTCTCTTTTAAGCATTCATATACTGAACTTTTGTGTAATTCAAAATAACAGAAAAAGTAACAGCTTGGACTTGAACTAAATAGAAGTATAGACTGTGTGAAATTATAATGTCCCAAATCACACACACAAGACACAAAGTTGTTACTGTATGCTGTTATCATATGTAGATGTGGTGACATTTCAGTCTGTATATTGTTGTAGGTTGTATATTGTAGAAGTTAGTGAAATATAATAATTGTACAACAATATGAAGACAGAAGACAGTAGACAACATTTACACTTATGTTCCAACAATTTTGAAATTATGTTTAAAAAAAGTATCGGATCAATTGAAACAAGACACACGGAAACACATATAGAAAGAAGACAAACATCCTCTTCAGTCCCGGTTTTAAAAAGTAATGGAAGCCTGAAAACCACGAAGCATGCAGGAAAAAAGCGTCAGTGGCAGCAGCGTCAGTAGCTCTCTAGCGCGCCCAGCTTACAGACTAGTCTGCTACCATAGCAACTGCAGAGGAGCTCTGGGCAGAGCCGCCTTCTTATGCCGTGCGTGTCACCGTAGCAACGACCAATCAGAAGTTGTTATCCCTCAACGCAATAGTACCACAGCGCTAAGGCGGGTCCGCGTGGTTTATGAAAGTGTTTCATTGGACGTTTTGGCAATCACTCAGATGGTGGAAACACTAGGATTGGTTCCAAGCATTTTCTTTCCAATGTTATAAACATGTCCTCTGCTCTGCAAGCAAGGCTTGGTAGAAGCGACCATACTTTGCTATAGTCAAAGGAAACGAGGAGCTAGAGCAATTCATTATCAGTTTAGCATCAACCAGTGTAAAACTTCGGGTACGTCTTTTCTATATTTTATTGCAAATGTTCTCGTCATTCATGTTGTGAGGGCATATTGATAGTACGGGAGCGCAACGCGCAAAGTGGGACTTCGTTGGTTTTTTTTCCAGTGTTCTTGACCATTGTCATCACTGGTATGATTAATAGCGTCTCGCATCTTGTTTTGGGTTTCTGGCGAGAAGTGACAAGAACCTAAACCCCTCCCCGGAAGGCGGAGCGTGCATTTGTGTCGATTTTTTCGTGCTTCAGCCCTGAGCCGTTTACACCGAGAGAATGGCATTGGCACGTTGTCAATTGCTCACTACCGCTGCCATCAACCAACATTAAGCACACACAGCCCAAGCGCTTGTCTTATAAATCTGAGCGAGCAATTTTTTGCGCATCGTTTTATTGCGCTTAATTATTTTTCGGGAGCTTTCCTCTTTCTACCCAATCGTCACAAAAAAAAAAAAAAAATTCAAACAAAACAAAAACAACGACAAAAAACCAAAACATTTTTTATTTTTGTACGGTTTAATATTATTGTTATTTTTTAACCTGCCGTCACATTTTAGGTTACACTGATGTGCCGGCACTAATAATTATTTTCTTTTGATATGGTATTTTGGAAAAAAATTCGAAAGACACCATTTTGGACGATTCTTTCTCATTTTATGTAGCCTATATTTATTATTAACTGTTCAGACAGTTTATTATTTTAACCTGTTTTCTTACCGTCAGACTAAATTAGTGTTTTCAGTTGTTTCTCTTTTTCATACATTTGAGGGTGGTTCGGTCTGAGCAGGTTTTCAAGAAGTTAAAAAGAGATGCTAAAAAAAATTAAGTAATCTCCAAGGAGCTTCAAAGAGAAAAGGCAAAGTCAATTTGGCATGCAGATACGGACTGTCCACTATCTGCCGTTGTCACCCGAATCCTGAAGTTTAAACTATAACGCTGAAATACCACCATTGACTTTTACCGTAAGGAACTATTCATCCCGGGATTGTAAACGGTGATTTTTTTGGGGGAATTCCTTGGACTATCAATTCTGGTGTGTCGCTGGCGGCAATTCATGCCGTTTACCTTCCCGCGAAATTGTTTTGCCTGCATTTCGGAGGCGATATTACCCGCAAAACGCTGCTCATGCTGTAGTCAAGTGGTCAAGTTGTATGTGGTCATTCCCTTCTCAGAAACCCATTGATTGTGTTGCGGCGAACTGATGGACGAGCAAGCCCGAATCATGCAGACTCTCGGCGGTGTCACTCTGGCTGGCCACACGGTACAGGGGGGCATGGCAGTTCCGCCTCCACATGGACACGATAGCTCCGACGGGGACGGAAGGAAGCAAGACATCGGCGACATTCTCCATCAAATCATGACCATAACAGACCAAAGTCTGGACGAGGCGCAGGCAAAGTTGGTGCATTTATTTTAAATTGTTAATCAATACGGTTCTAAACCCCCTAGGCCTTATTACATTGGCTTTGTACTGCAAACTAGACTGTTGCACAAATTAATATTTTAAAAACTTTTGTTTTTTCTTTCACATTCTAAAACACATGAAACTCTTGCATGCTGAACTAATCTCAATTCACTCATTTATAGGCTATGTTGCACTTTGCTCTCCTACACAAACCCCTTCTTTGATAATTCTAATACAAATAACATTTAAACATTAGCTAACTAACAAACAATATGCACATTTGGGCAACACGTGCACTTGATCAATAACAGTTTAGTTTTATAATAACTTTTTTTTATTGCATTTCATTAAAAGTTTCTGCATGACTATCCGGTTAGTATAGAATTATGCTTGCACTTGGGGTGAACCATTGCTGTTTATGCATTAGATTATTATCGATAAAATAACATTGAATTCCGTTTTACGAATATGTGTGTAAAAGATCCGCGGTATCTTTGATGTCATATATTTAGTTCAGAAATATCGCACATAAAAAAATGTAGAAAGTCATTAAAATATAAGCAACACATTTATTCATTCCAACTGACCATATATCGATCTTGTATCTTCCACGCTAAAACAGAAAGCATGGCCTGAACTGCCACAGAATGAAGCCTGCCCTCTTCAGTGTGCTTTGCGAGATCAAGGAGAAGACAGGTAAGAGTATATGCGTTTTGAACCAAAGTGCAACATTACACCCGCACCTCTCGAGGAAAATTCAACTCCAAACACACCGCCATCTTTACAACTCGTCTTCTCTCAGATTTTCTCCTCCGAGTTTTCTTTCGGTTGCCGCTGTGTTTCATTCAAACCCCGCACATCCGAGAGCAACGTCGCGGATGGTTGCACGCCTAAATAAAGCGCTAATTTGCACCTAACTGCAGTATTTGTTAACAAGATGTAACTAGGCAAAAGCGTGCTTTTACCTCCGCCAGATCCATCTCTGGCGCAGGCTGAATGGTCAAGAAATCAATCGCTTTATTTACACAACGTCACTCCCATGGTGCCTTATTATAACCTAAAAAGAAAAGACCGAAAACCGCTTGGCTGGACTACAATGGTATAAAGTGTTGATTTGTGTGTGCGATCAAGCGTACACATGCCCGTTGCTGGAATTCATTTGCAACCCGTTTGCTTAATTGTAATAACCTCCTGCTTACGGCTTACACAGTGTGCATCGAATGGTGGTCTGGAGAGCAGTCCGGTATTTTTTGGACCCAATTATCTGTCCAGTTCACTGGATAATTATCGACACAATTGGCGACCAATTATTGTCTTTATTTTATTATGCAGGATGTGTTCTGAAACGTTACTGGAAATAGTAAGTCTACTTGAAAATAGTATCCAAAATTGTCTTATATGTAGGAGGTCCAATAGGAAACTACAAAATTAGGATGTATTATGGAGTTAATGTATAATGTCACAACGTGCTGAAAAAAAATTCTGAAATATACTTTAGGTGGACCTCATGAACTTAGAGTTTAGAGATGAGTTTAGAGAAAGATACATATTTTTATCATGCAATTCATTTCCTGTAAATATGTGCAAACATTTCTTATAAGACAAAAAAAAAAAAAAAAATAATTGATCTTATTATGCACTATATTCTTATTTGTAATATATGTTCATTTTCTGTTTGCAACAGTGGGAAAAAAAAACTGGTCTTACTTTTTTTACTCAATCTACCTCACTCAGACTGTTCATGTCAAATTCAGCATTACCTCATCACATCTGTTAACAGTATTATATGGCATGCTACTGTCTCATAAAAAAGCCACCTAACATGTTATTGAACTGATATATAGCATATAAGGCTACTTCAGTTCAGTAATATGTTCAAAAATTAAATGCATGTAATTTAGTGTTCTTTCCCTTGCCCTTCTATATATGATATTAAATCAGCTGGTGTCTTGTGTGTAATCTAAATAGAATGTCTTTAAATATGCAAACATTTTGTTGGCATGCAGCACAGAAGGTTTACAAATGCCTCAAGAACTAAAAAAGTACTTAAAATAGCATAGAATTTGCAAAGGGGAAAACCAGGTGAATGAGTTAACCATTAAGACTACACGGTTCAATGTCTATGCAGCTGGTATTTATCAAAAAGTGAAAGCTTTTTCTGGGTAATTAACATGTTTTGTAAGTTTTACCTCTGAATAAGTTGTGGTCTTTAAATTCAGCTATTTGTTTTGAAATATTTAGTTTTAATAATAGAAATCATGGGGTTTTAACAATAAGTCATAGTACATAGTTGTGGCATCTTCAAGTATCTGCTTGTATGTAAAGTTTTTCAACAGACTGGTAATGAAGTGAACGAAATTGTGATTGATTGTGAAAGGCCAGATTGGCGGCCTTTGTGGGACTTATAAGCAGACATGACTCAAGGAAGATCATAAAATTTAATGAACTTATGTGTGGCTGAAGCATCCCACCAGGGGAGAGCATTGATGTGCTTTGCTCCCCCCTGCCTGCTTGAATTGTTCTTTATGCTTGTCCAGTATAGAGAGTGAAAGGTGAGACTAAAGGTTTCAACGATAACTTTACACCCTGCTGATAAAAAGAGTGAGCACCTTCTGGAGCATAATATGTTATATTAATATATATATTAATAGATATTATATCAGTACTAATAATTTTATTTAATTTAATGTATTCTAGCACTATGTTCTTTACATAAATTGCATATACAAGAGATTTTTTAATTCTAATTGATTTATTTTGAATATTGAGTCCACATGTAGATTTTGTGTTGTTCTCTATACCTAGTCTGTAAAGTTTAATGCAGTTATGACACACATTTTATTCTATATTTAGATAAATATGCAGGCAGTATCAAGCTAATTATTTAGATGAGCTTGTTTGCCCTCGCACTTGCTTTAATCTTTCAGGTTTTTTGTTTGTGTTTCTCTCAACACACCTAACCTAATTTACGAACAAGCTTCTTTGTGCCAATTTGTATCATAACCCACAAGAGAACATCTGCTTCACATTTGCCATTGTTCTACTTTTTTTCAGAAATAACTCCTTTTGGTCAGGAGATGTTAGTGCTTTAAGCACAGAGACTTTGAAGTAGCCTAGGTTTAAAAAAATATATTGGAATTTAACATCAATATTGGAAAGAAGGACATAATTTTGGTAGTGTTGTACTATTTCCGCAATGTATAGGGTTGTTTTATTCAGAGAAGCCGCTCATAGTTTTATTAGACATTTGTGTTTTTGTAATCAGTTTGTAGAAAGATATTGTCTCAGGGTGATAACTGAGGCTTATACTGATAAACATTCTATTTTTTCACCACCAGAAATATTGTCCATTTGTTTTTCCCCACTTTTTTAATCATACTTATAAATGTACAGGAGCTGAGTGTTTATCACTGTATGATGCATGGCGATAGTCTGACCTGTGTGTGTGCATGTGCAAGATTGATGAAAATGTACAGGATTTGTCTTGGTGAAATATCAGTATAAAGATAGATTGGTAGGTTTGTGATTATATGTGGCCATATGTGATTATAAGTGGTTATGGCTGCATAAATTTGGGGACTTGATACATTGAAACTCATTTGCTGACTTTGACTATGTGAGCTTGCACATGTAAATTCCCTTTGTCTAACTTTTTGCTAACTTTATGCTTATGTCTCTTGTGAAGATTGAATGCATTATGAATTCTGATAAGCACCAGGATATTTGAACCAATACCTGGTTGTCTCTGCCTTGAGGTTAAAATGTAAAAAATACATTCAGATCAACGTAGAAATATTTACAGTGTTTGCAATTAACATCTTAATGAAGTTTGACAGTAATTCTTGAGTTGTCAAACACTGTATGCATTTGAGATTATTTTGTGGATGTACTTGTATGCAATTTTAATAGCTGAAGCTACAAAATGTAAACCCCTTGTCAGTTAACATTGGAAGTTCTGGCTGTGTGAGAATGAGCAAGAGGCTAACAATTATAACACAATGTGAATGTGTGTGTGTGTCGGTCTGTGTGTGTGTGTCGGTCTGTGTGTGTGTGTCGGTCTGTGTGTGTGTGTCGGTCTGTGTGTGTGTGCGCTCCTGTGCTTAGATGTACTGATAGTCCTTCTTGACTGGCCTGTATTGGAGCATATCTTGACTTTGCCTCTCTCCTGCTTTATTTACTACAGCTCAAGTGGCTCATAGGCCTATTGCTTTAAGCTTGTCAGCATCTCCACAATCTAGATTTTGCTTTATGGTGACTTAGCTAGATTTATGGAGGAATTCTATATTTATCATCACTAAGACTATCTGGCCAGATATGAACATTTTCAAAAGGTTTGTATTCTTTTTGTAATAATAGGGTTTCATTAGCATTTGATTAACACTAAAATTAGCAAAACTGGCTATTGTTACATGCAAAGATTTTAACAAAGTTTTTGCCAATTTGTATGAGGTCATTGTGTTCACACATTCCAAATGAAATTTGTATTCTAAATGGGATACTCTGACAATCTTTAATTATCTCTGTTACATGCAATCTTAGTTAGAGTACAATACACTTGTACAGTTGCAGTACAAGTCTACATACCCCTGTTAAAGCTTCAGGTTTTTGTGATGTAAAAAAAGGTTAATTTAAGAAAATCACAGATCTTTTTCTGACTTTAAGCAACCAACCAACAAGCTAGCAACCAAACAAAATTAAAATGAAAAACAAACAAAAACATGTCAGGCAAAAAAGAAAAACATAAAATAACCTCGATGTGTAAGTGTGTACATTTCTTAATTTATACTTAAAGGCCTATTTGCAGGACTCAGTCTTTTGGATAAGAGTTTATCGACTTATCCCATCTTGATTTGGCAAATTTATGCCACTCTTCCTTGCAAAAATGCTCCAGATCTGTCAAATAAAAAAAATCTCTCTAAAAAAGGAGCAGTGTAAGAGCACCTGAAACGATCAAAATCTAGCCACAAATTACAGAAAAGATGAATTAGGTGTGACATGAATTATGTGATGAATTAAGTGAGGTGACAAGAAAATGGTGCGACACAAAAACAGATTATAAAAAAGTCACCATACCCACGTGGTCATGGACACCAAAATCTGCTATTTTAAAATTGTTTTAAATGTCTCAACCGATGTACTGGAAGTGTTGCACAGCATTTGAAGAAGATGCTCTGGCAAACACAACTGAATTATAAGCCAGCAACTGAATATATCCTCTGGAAAAAAAATCATATCAGTCTTTAAACATCCTTTTCCTCACAAATGCAACCTAAATCTTCTGTCATCTGTGGTATTTCTTTTGCAGCTTACAGCTATGTGCGGACCAGCCCATCGTCCGGTTATAAGCCTGCATTTCTTTTGTTATATAAGAATAACTAGTTACATTTGTCTTATTTTATGGGTTTGTGTTGGCTCAATTTCTTTATTTTTTCATATTTTAATTATTTTTTTCATAATTTTATTTATTAGTGCCTATATTATGATGACAAGATACTTTTAGTCCCTGGTTTAGTGAAGGCCCTCTGGATATGGGCATCTGATAAATGCTGTAAATGTAATAAAAATAAGCAATTTAAAGTTGACAGTATAGGAGATATGTAAGTGTAATCTATGATTTATATGATTTGAAACTGATCACAGCAAGGTTTACATTAGTTCATCTTTTTATGTGTAAGTATACACACTCAGGAGCAGAATTATGGTATGAACGTTGAAATTATGGGATTATCATGAATATCTAGTTACTTGTGCTTCTACAAATGCATGATAAATCCATTCATATACAGAATGATAAATAAAGCTCAGTGTTTGTTAATAAAACAAAAGTAAAGTTTTTTTTTTCAAACCCATTTAACCCCAATATTTTAGTGTGCAAGTTTTTTTTTTTTTTTATCCTTGCTGAATTTCTTGAGAATATAATTTTACTGAGGTCAGTTCGCATCCTGCATCTGCCTCAAATGTTAGTTTGATGCCCATCCACTGCCTATCCAACCTGATAATAATTAGTAGATTAAAATCTGTAACATGAACAGTGTTTTCTTACAGGACTGTTTTATCATGATTCAGCTGCTTATGTGCAGGACATACATGTAGATTGTGACAGTTTGTTTGGATAGAAACTTCCCTCAGATTGGCCCCAGTTGCTTTACTCTGTTCCTAGTGAGGTTTTGAGATGTTTCCATTTAGATTGAGCTCTCAGTGGGGTTGTTAATGGATTGTTAGGCTGCATGTAGCACATAGCCTCTAACAAAAAGATATGAGAACCCTGAAGTTTGCTGTATTTGGTTTCTCTATTCAGCATATCTGACCCATACATACATACACAGTACAGTGCAAAAGTCTTGAACCACCCTTTTTTAGTAAAGTAAAGGTGAATTTACTACTAATTTCTACTTAAAAAATATTTCAACTTGCATTATACAGTAATAAAGTAAACAAAGGCAATATTTGGTGTGACAACCCATTGATTTTTTTCCCCTTAAATAGTAGTCCCAGGTACAATGTGTACAGTTTTATGAGGAAATGGTTAGGGTTAAGTTTTACTAAGAATTCTTCTGGAGAAGCACTTGCTTCTGTTTTTTGCAGCAAAACCCAGGAACCTTCATTATGTTTTCTTTTTTTTTGTTTGTTTGAAAAATTGTCTTTCATAATATATTTCTTGCTTCACCGATATACAAATGTTTTTTTATATTTGAGAAAAGTAATGTTTGACAATCTTAATTATTTTTGTACTCACTCAATGATTCAAAAGTAATTGCGTGTGCGTGTGTGTATCTATATATCTATATATCTATCTATATATCTATCTATCTATCTATCTATATATATATAATCTATAT
>JAQMYM010000039.1:16384192-16395122 GCA_030014255.1 Parauchenoglanis ngamensis
TATATAAATTTTGCTAAAGTAGCCTATTGAACATAAGCATATATTTGATTATTGGTTTTATTTGGATATTTTCAACTTTCTTTTGCTGTTTATGAAGGTTATGTTGGCTACTGCTTTACCAAAACAGATGTGGATGTTCCATTGTTGGAATGGAATGAGAGTGAGGACTAATTAATATATGTGGAAAGATCAGGAGAAAAGAAAGGGAGGAAGAAAGAAAGAAGAGTGAGAGAAAGGCAGTGGGCCATGAAAACAAACACATAAGGCATCAGGCAGAAACAATGCAGGACTTCCTTAGTCTTCAGTCTCCTTTGAGTATTGTCATAATCAAATGTACATCTTGAGATAAATACTTTACAATAAGAGATTTCTTACCCTTATCATAGTTCAAACATAATGAGTTATCCTTCTCTTTCATATTGATCACATATTTACACATGGAACAACCAGCTCCTTTCTGAGAGCGGAGATACATTGTATAATAATGCTTATAACACAAACATAACACTACTTGTGCCACGCTCATGACACGAAAAGAAAATTAAAATGTGGCCATGATGTAACTAAAATGAGGGAAAGAATGATTAAAACATGGCCATGATTATATACATGTATACAATATATAATTTTTTTCCTGCATCATGAGTGGGGCTCTGTATTTGCCATACTCAAGGCAGTCGAGCAGCAGGCAGACACATAAACACACACACACACACACACACACACACACACACACACACACACACATTCATTCTGTTTACATTCCATTTCGTTGTTGAGTTATGTTGTCAGTTTTTGTATGTTGCTGTTATGTTGTGTGGTAAGTAAACACGTAGTATCTGCTTTGTGGTATGTAAATAGGAAAAGGCAGCCCTTTGAAATAGGGAAAACATATTCATACCCACTGGCTCTTTCAGGACTCCCTCAGCACTACAAGCCTTTCTTTGTGTTGTCTGAGAGATTTCTCTGGCTCAGAGATGATTATATTTTTATAGTTATATTATCCTGCATGTTTTCAGCAGTATCATCATTCTGAGCCACTGTTATATTGCATTTGCCGGATACAGGGCACTCACGCAAATGCTCATCTTACTGCCTCAATTGTAAGAAATTAACACTATTATGCGAGTCACTCTTTACTTTTAATAGGGTATGATATCGGGTCTCAGGCATGCATTTTGGTCTGTGTCTCTGCTTATTTTAAAAGGATTATAAATAGGAGATCCAGTCCAAGTGCCCTAGAACTCCTTCACTGCATATTTGTTTTTTGCATTCTCTTTTTTTCTGACTCCCTTTACTCAGCTCATGGACTGCCTTGTTAATTGGAGCATAATTTGCATAAATTGTGTTTTTATAGCACACAAAGTCACCACACTTATTTTGAATGTTAAAAATCTGATGAAAGAAAGTTATATGTTCTACAGCACCTTTTAAGTATAATACTTAGAAAAAGTTTGGCTGTAATGCTCTCTGCAGATACACCAGATGATTCATTATGTTGGTTCTGTCTTTCCAGGTCTGAGTATTCGAGGGGCACAGGAGGAGGACCCTCCTGATCCTCAGCTCATGCGTCTGGATAATATGCTGCTGGCAGAGGGGGTGGCTGGCCCGGAGAAAGGTGGTGGATCAGCCGCTGTGGCAGCAGCTGCAACAGCTTCAGGAAGCCCTACTGACAACTCCATTGAACACTCAGACTACCGGGCCAAACTCTCACAGATCAGACAAATTTACCATACAGAGCTGGAGAAATATGAACAGGTCAGGGTCAATCCTACAGGTAACACACCAGACACAAACAGTTAAAATTTTGTTTGCTTAGTTAAGGTGTCAAAGACAAATAAAGACAAATATACCATGTAAAAATCCCAGTCATCATGAAATTTAGAATTAAATAAAAAACAGGGTACACTATGCAGCTCAAAGAATAGTAGTTGGATAAAGCCATTCCCTCTGGGGCTGAGCTCTTGCCTAGTTGCCAACCACTGACTGTGGTTGACTGATGAATGACCATATATAAAAATTATCTATATGGCTTTTAACATGTGCAGTCCCTTCCAAAAGTATTGGAATGGCAATGGCAATTCATTTGTTTTTGCTGTACTCTGATGACATTTTAGAGTAGAATTTTTAGAGCTTTCATTTCCTGAAATTTACATCTAGATGTGTTAAACAACTTTGCACCTTTTGTCTGAGCCCACTCATTTTCAAGTGAACAGCAATATTAAAACATGTGAGTGAAAGGTGTTTCTTGTTGCCCAAGTGCACCCTGTTAGGTTGATGAAACAATTATTAGCTATGACTGTCTACTCTTGGTTTGAACTCTGGGTTTTGCCTGTGAAGAATGCATTGCTGTTAAAAAGGATAAACCCACATGAAGACCAGAGAGCTCTCTATGGGAGAAAATAAAGTCATTTTGAAGATGGGAAATGAAGGTAAATTGATCAGAGCCATAGCACAAGCATTGATCATAGCTTATACAGCAATTTGGTATGTCCTGCAAAAACAAAGAAACCACTGGTGTACTAACAACCAGACAAGGAACAGGTTGAAAATAACAGCGGTTGATGGCAGAAACATTGTGAGAGCTTTGAAGAAAAACCTAAAAACAATCAGTGACATCATCTTATGATCCACAATTCGAAGATGACTTCGAGAACAGAAATATAAAGGCCTTACCACAAGATGCAAACCACTTTTTAGTATTAAGAATTAGAAGGCCAGATTGGAATTCACAAAGAAGTACAGAGATGAACCAGAAAAGTTCTGGAACCAAGATTAACCTCTGCCAAAAAGATGTAAAGGCCAAAGTGTGGAGAAATAAAAGATCTGCTTGTGATCCAAAATATACAAGCTCATCAATTAAGCACAGTAGATGTAGTGTCATGGCTTGCATGAAAGTTCCTAGAATTAACTCTTTATTGATGACTGGAAAAACATCACAATAGAAGAATGCAACAGTTGGTTGATGTAAGTGGGTTGCCAGCTTGATGCAGATATTGCAAGCAGTGCATATGCAAACAAATATTAAGTGTTATTTCCTTTCATTTTCTTTAAGACCATCTGTTCCAATACTTTTGTTCATCAAAACATTGAGTGGTCTGCTATCAAAAGTGCCATGTTTTAAGTTGTTAACACATTTAGATGTAACTATCAGGATATGAAAGCTGAAATTCTTCTCATATTCATCTTTTGATGACCCAAAGGTCTTCACTTTATAGCAGATACTGTATATGATCAAAGGTATGATAGAGTATATGACTTTTGTCAGCACAGCTGACATACTGAAGGCACATGATATTTGACAAATGTAAGTAGACAGCCAGGACAGCCCTCAGCTACAGATTAGCACAGGTGTCAAAGAGCAAAACCTGAGCAAGCATCTCCTGTTTTATGGTGATATTTATCACATATATTTATGATCTCATAGATTGTAAGCAGCTGTGATTTGTAATTATTTTTTTGTTGAATGCCTAAGCTGTACAGACTGCCTCACAGTAGGTGCCTAGACATTCCCTCATTAAAATTGAGCTCATTTTAATTCACAGTATGCAGAGGTTGTGAGAATGTTGATATAGAGGGCTGCCCTCTCCTCCTTTGTCTTGTACTGTATTTTTCAAAAAACAAACTATGCCCAGAATTCAAAGTGATATTTTGGCATTTTCAGTGTGAAAAGAATGACATCCAGAACTAAATGCATCCAGTTTTTTCCCCAATTAATGTAGATAAAGGAAAAAAGTAGTGTAAAATGAAGAAAACCTTTCTATCAAGTGTGAATATATATTTCTTAAGTGTGTTCCCCTTTTTTATTTAATAAAGCTAATAGATTTACTTTAAAATTAATTTAACTCAGGCTAATCTTAAATGTTTACTATCTATACACTACACGCCCAAAGGTTTGTGGACACCTGACCGTCATACCTATATGTTGGGCTTCCCTGGTGCCACAAAGCTGGAAGCATACAATTGTATAGGATGTTTTGTATGATGTAGCATTACAATTTCCCTTTACTGGAACTGATGGGCCTAGCCCAAATGTTTTCCAGCATGACAATGCCATAGTGAGGTCCATGAAGACATAGTTTGCCAAGGAGTGGATGAACTTAAGCTCCCTGCACAAATTTCTGACCTCAACCCCACTGAACACCTTTGGGATGAACTGGAATGCCAACTGCACACCAAGCCTCCTCCCTCAACATCAGTGCCTAACTTCACTAATGCTTTTGTGGCTGAATGGTCAAATCCCCCCAGCCACATTCTGAAATCTAGTGGAAAGCCTTCCCAGAAGAATGGAGGGTATTAACAGCAAAGGGGGCACTAAATGTAGAATGGGTTGTTCAAAAAGCACATATGGGTGTGATGGTCAGGTGTTCACTAACTTTTGTCTATATAGTGTATAATAAGTGATTGTGTATCACACAATGTCTACCACTTAAAAAAAAGAAGCTATGCAAGGTCAATGTTACTGACTGCATTTTTTTTATCAGCCCACAATTGTCCCAAGCAAGTTTCATTGTCCCTGGCTTACTTTGAATGGAATGCAATTAAATTAGAGACCTGCTAGGCAAATGCTAAATGCCAGTTCAGCATTTCCATTTATAGATTACTTAATTTACTAGCCTGCTAAAGTAATCAGCTATGCCACCAACAGTGGTGGAATTTCACAGCTGAAATGAATGAAATCTGTGAAAAATTATCATTGCATGTGTATTGACAGAGTTTAATCCATTCAGCAAAGGAATAATAATCTATAGCATAATCTATATTTCTTTTTTTATAATTTTTCTGCCTGAATAATGTCGAATCCCAAAGCTAGACACTGAAATACACTATATGGCCGAAAGTATGTGGGCACCTGACCATAACTCCCATATATGGGCCTTTTTGAAACCGTTGCCACAAAATTGGAAGCACAGAATTGTCTTAGTATGATGTAGCAAAAATTCTCACAGCCATGTTCCAAAATCTAGTGGAAAGCAGTTGTAGCAGCAAAGGGGAACAACTTAAAGCCCATGTTTTTGGAATTGGATTCAATACTCACATGTCCATGTTTACATGTTTATGGCCATGTAGTGTATTACCAAATCACCACGGTTGAAACAAAGTAAAAAGCTTGAAAATTCAATAGCTCATTTCCAAACCTAAAGAACTAGCTGTCAAACTACTCATAAAAAAGTCATAAAAATTGCAATCAGGATTCTCTGACCTTTACCCCAGGCATGTAACGAATTCACAACCCATGTGATGAACCTGTTGCGGGAGCAGTCACGTACACGGCCCATATCACCCAAAGAGATTGAACGTATGGTCAGCATCATCCATCGCAAGTTCAGTTCCATCCAGATGCAGCTCAAACAAAGCACCTGTGAAGCCGTCATGATCCTGCGGTCTCGCTTCCTTGATGCCAGGTCTGTTTTTGAATGAAGCATATTAAGTTTGACCTGCAGAGTGCATCTGACTTCTGTTTGTCACTGTCTGAGTTAAAGTAGAACCCCCCCATACACACTCATACATACATACATACATACACACACACACACACACACACACACACACACACACACACACGTTGATATTCCTATCCTTGTGAGGACCTTCCATTGACATAATGATTAATGCAGCTAATTAATCCTATGCTTGGACTTAACCTAACCCTAACCTTAATCTCAGCAATCAAAAGAAAACTTTTTGTCTTTTTTATTCTTTTCTTATTTAAAAAAAAAAAAAAACTAACACGAAACGAGAGAAAGATCTGATCATTTTGGCCTTGACATTTGTATAGTCCCCACAAATATTGTCAGATCTTTTTCTCCTTGTGAGGCCATTTGGTCCCCATAAAGTTCTAAAAACATGGTACATACACACACACACACACAATTGACTATTTGTTACTGAAATTATGTAAATGACAGAAAGACATGGCCGTGCTCAACAGATGGCCTGAGCATTGCCAAGCTATGCACCTTGAAAGCACTTTAGTTTTGTACAGTAAGAAGATGAAGTCATTTGCTGGATTGGAGGCCATCAGCAGGCACTCTAGATGATAATCACAAACAGTTGGTGCAAGTGTTAGAGAGGACAATAGTAAGACAGAGAGAGACAAACTGTGAAAAGTGAAAGTGTGAAAAGAATGCTTAAACGTCTCCTGGCCATATCTGGTGCTCATTTCAAAGGCCAAAGGTGACAGCAAAAAGCCAGTGTCAGTATCATCAGTAAGCCTAAAAAAGGGAGAAGAGAAACAGAAGGAAGAGACAACAAACCTAAGCACATCTCATTCAGTCAATTCTATCAATGAATTAAACAGCGGAGAAATACTCGGCTGTACTCAGGCTGTGATGGCTGTTTTTTTTTTGCTCTATTGTCATGAGATATACACAAAGTCATTTTAATCCCACGATCAAAGAAAGTGTAAGAACCTGCTTCCATGAACACTGCACATTACAAGCTTGCACTAGAGCTTGTCCAGTAAACTAAATGTTTGTGTGTGTGTGTGTGTTTGTGTGTGGGCACGTGAGAGATTCAGTGAGCTCAGTGTTTTATCTTATGAAATCCTTGTCCTCTCATTATCCTTCAGTTCTCAGTCAGAGCCAGTGCAGCTATCACAGACCAATCTAATATATTTCTGTTATTCTTAAAAATCACCTTTCTCTTCTCTTCTTCTCTCACCTATCTCAGACGAAAAAGACGTAATTTCAGCAAGCAGGCCACAGAGATCTTGAATGAGTACTTCTACTCCCACCTCAGCAACCCCTACCCCAGTGAGGAAGCCAAAGAAGAACTGGCTAAAAAGTGCAGCATTACAGTATCCCAGGTGAGACCTACCATTCCATTCAGTTCCCTACTGGTCTAAACATACAGACAGCTAAGATGTACCAAGGTTCAGAGACAGAATAACTAAGCAAAGCCACAAATGCCAAAGCAGTGTGTTTGTAGTAAGTAAATATATGTAAACAATAGTGATATCAGTTAGTAACACATTTGAAGGCTGGCTTGCTTGAAAGTGTGAGTTTAAGACTGGACCCCAAAAGTTCACTTTCTTTGCTGTCATCATTGAGCTGCACTAAGTTTTGAGGGAAGGCCAGCCTGTAGCCACAGCATCCCATGCACCATTGTTAGTAAAATCCCATGTTAGCTGCTATGCCTTTCAGTAACCATGTGAGTGCATCCCTGTATGTATGTGGCTGTTTGTAAAAGTGACCAAGCAACAGAGGTGGCTGGATGAAATGTCACAACCAAAGTGATTGTCCCACTCACTCAAAAACACTAAGTTAACCTATACCTGAAGGCAGTTGTGCCCCCCTCATCCATTTCCCCACAGACAAAAATTGTTTTAGCATATGAAGCCACATTGGTGGGCTTTTATGATGTCAAATGTTAGCCAGCAGGACTGAGCATGTTCTACAGAAATTGTTTGTCATATGTAAATGTCTGTATTTTTTCTGTGGGGAGGGGGTTGTGGAGGGCCACTGAGGAGTCAGATACTGTAAAAGCCATTTTCTTTGCCTTCAGGGGGTGGGAAGCACCATCACAGTGGCACAGGTATGTCAGACTTCTCCTGTTCCACTCTTGTTTGTTTATATATATATATATAATTTTTTTTTTTTGTGTATAAACCGAAACTCTGTATTAACCAAAGTCTCTCAACTGAGACTTTTTTGGTTTAGTAAATGTCTTTAGTGCAGCATTAAATGGACCATGCATTTATGGACGGTCCATTAGCACAAAACACTGACCCTCATTTTGTGATCGACCACTTGCTGATCTTTTCATCAATTCAGGTTAAATTAGCTAACAAGTTCTAGCTTGATCACATGCCCCAGTTTATGTTCCATCTTAGGTGTAAAATAAATCTAAGTTGTGCTTTTTCCAACGCTACTTGCAGTATATTTTAATATTCTTAGTATAATGTAAACATACTTTCATGTAGTTTCATGTAGGCCTTTTTCAATCTTGACCACTTTCTTGACTTCTCTTTAAATAGTTCTCACTATTGCACTTTCTTCTGAGTATAGCCTTGACATCTGACGGAGCAGTCCCAGGAAACTGTGTTTGAATAGTATCTGCAATTGTAAAGAAATGAATGGTTGTTACTTTAGAATTTGATATCATTTCATTTAATACACTTAAAGGACCTATATGTCAATTAAGGGAGTGCAGCTTTATTACGGATGCAATTAAATGTTAACATTACCATAGTCAAATGTAATTGCGGTCTAATATTGGAATATCTGATGAAGTGATTAGTCAGTATATTCATGTCAAAAATTAGTTTGAATTGTGTGGGCTGGCATGGGGATGGGGGTTGGGAGTGGGGGTTGGCAGGGGGCCAGGGTGACCTTTTCAGAGACTCATGGAAAAACAAAATGTAGTAGGGTTAGGGTTAGCTTACTGGATATACTATAGATATGTATACATGAAAAGCACATCACTGTGTATTGACCTAGTCTGCACACTCAGTGACTTTCACATGATTTTATAATCTTTTGTGTTACTCACAAGAGTACTAATGTTTTTAGTTGTCAACTGCCACTGGACTTACAACAGTGTTTGTACCATTTCAGCTGTTGCTGATACAACAGGCTGGTTTTTCTGCCCCTAAATTCAATCTGAAGTTCTTTAATACTGAGTATTGGCTGATACTGAGTTATTTTTAAAACTAAAAACTTAAGACTTTTTAAGAGACTGTGGGAACCCTGAGCAAGTGATACATGTCTTGTGAGTGAGCTAGCTAGCTTGTCAATATTCCCATTATTAGCTGGGCAATGTTAGCTACCATAGCTTACAAGCAATGGCTCTTATAGAATACCAGCAAAAAAAATCGCATTAAAATGTTGTTTGGTATGGCATGTTTAAGACAGCTTACTTAACAGGTTCAACCTGCAAACTTGTGTATAAGTCAAGTTTAAATGGTTAAGTGTACATTTAAACATGGTCTATTTTAAAAACAAACTACATTATTAATAATAAAGTAATGATATAAACATGCATACTTTTAAACATTATTTAAAATTTACATTATACACTACAGATTACATGACAAGAATATACACTTTATTGCCTAAATAAATATAAAATAAATTCCATCCATCTATAGCACTTATCCATTAAGGGTTGTAAAGAAGCTGGTTGCCAATACCAACTGACTTCAGGTGAGAGGCAGACTACGCCCTTGGGAGGTCAGTTTATTGCAGGGCTAACACATAGACAAACAACCATTGACAATTTACATTCACACCTGTGGGCAATTCCGAGTAGTCAGTTGACTGAATCTGCAGGTGTTTGGGCAGAAACCAGAGCACACAGAGAAAACCCACACAAGAAAGGCCCCAGTCAGCCTGCAGGTTTAAACCCAGAACCTTCTTACTGTAAGGCAAAAGTGCTAACCACTGCACCACCGATAAAATAAATTAATTATTAAATTAAGTTGATGTGACAGGTAAATATACTTACATTTAAGCGCGTCAGTGCATGAAGAAATAAATTAACTGAAGCATATTTTAAGTTGCATTAAAACATAATTAAAAGGCATTTCTTTAAAATATAATTTTCAAATAATACACTTAATTATAAATATCAATAAAGTATACTTTTGTTTAAGTAAGTTTTAATATGTTTAGAAATACAATGATTAAAATGTATTCACTTACAGCATACTAAAGTGGAATTTAAAATATATTACTTTAAAATATACATTTATATAAGTGTGATACTTCACAGGGTTCGAGAGACTGAAGACATGGAGGCAAGTGTGTTACTTTGACTTAATTTTTACTTTTGCTTTTCAGCATTTTGTTTTCTTGTTTATTCTTGGGCCTCACACTGAGATGCATGCCAACATGAACACACAAATAAACACACACACACAGGCACGCAGTTCTGTGCTGGTTCACGACTCAATCTTCTCTTGGCTCTCTCTCCTCTTTATGCTTTCGAACATCACTACAACAGAGCACACACTCCTAAACATTAATCCGTCGCAGGTGTAACTCCTTTCCACGTCCCTGCTGTGGCTTTATTCTCCATTCACAGCCCAGCATTAAGTCTCGCCCCTGCCTCCACAATAATACACTTAATTTGAAATGACAATGTGTTACTTTACTTTATTACTACAGTCTTTACAAACTTCAAAAATAATATTAGAGCACTTAAGCATGTTTCCTTATCACAAGGAATGTTTTCTACACATTGATGATGGATGGTAACTGTGTTTAATTCTATTAGAAAATATCTCCAGTATTTTAGTGTTATGATTCATAGGCAGTCATTCTGTGTTGCACAAATATGCTGCCTTTTGAATTCTGGGGCCTGGGAACTGTTGCATTGTGGTTTGTGTTTTAATGGCTGTCGTTAAAGGCTTTTGTATCAGAGTATTCTTTCCATTTAAACACCTCCATAAAATGGGGTACCATAGAAACAAGATAGCCAATCAACATACATTAGAATTTAAGGCGGCTCAGACAAAATTCACTTGAACTTGAATGGCCCACTGGAGGATCCAGTAAAAGTGTTCTAAAAGCATTTATTAGATTTGATGAGTATACTCTTTTGATAATGTTTAATTCAGAAAAGCAATGACCAATATCAAAACTTACATCAAAGTTCATATCATAACTTATATGATATCATATCAAAACCTCTTACAAAATCTCCTCTGTGTTTAGCATTTTATGTTGTGTGTCCAAACTATTGACTGGCAGCATAAGTATGAAGAGTAAAAGTATATATATTTTTTTCTCTATATACTAAAACTATCCATCCATCCATCCATCCAGTGGTCACGGGGAAACTTGATCTTGAAACTTGAGGCGGGGTATACCCTGGGCAGGTCACCAGTCCACCACAGGGCAGACAAACAACCACACACGTTCGCATTCACACCTATGGGCAATTTAGAGTAGCCAGTTGACCTAATCTGCATGTCTTTGGACTGTGG
>JAQMYM010000039.1:16463053-16475593 GCA_030014255.1 Parauchenoglanis ngamensis
GTTTTTTTTACACTTTTTTGTTTACCACATAATTCAGTATATGCCATATGTGTTGCTTCATAGTTTTGATGTATTCAATAATGTTTTACAATGTAGAAAGCAAAAAAAAAAAAAGGAAAACCTATGAAAAAGAGAACCAACAAAAGTTACCCAAATAAAAAAAAATAATAATAAAAAAAACACAAGTAGATGTAAGCATTCCTTATAATTTTGCCTTGTGTTTCCAAGCCAGCCTGTTTTCTCCTCTCTCCTGGTAAAGATTCCTTCCCCTCTCTACTCATCTACCTCTTCATCCTAATCGGGAAGGCCTATGCCACATCTTTTTGAGGAGTGGGGGAACAGCCAAAAAATTTGACCATATATATTGTAAACCTTAGTATAAAATCAGACTCAGGTTTAAACTCAAGACTTTTGCAGTGGTCGGTTGTGACAATATCTACACGTATTGTGACAATACCTATATATCGTGCTTTATAAGTGCATGAAAAAAGTAAGGGAAAATTAGTGGCCTCTGTCTCTTTGAGATAGAACTGCATGTGAGCTCTAAATAAGTAGGCCTACTTAGTGAATTACGAATTGGTCAAGTTACTCGTAAATTTATGAACGAAGTAACATATTAAATTAGTTACGAAGGGATTCAGGAACCACTTGTTATAATTTAAAAACATTCTCAAGAACAAGATTACCAAGTAGGCTACTTAGCATTATGAATGTTTTGACAAATCCACCCCAGGCTCTCAAAGGTCTACTACATAGGATTCAATCACCTGATTGCCCTTCCCTTACCCCTTCCTTTACAAGTGAATAGTAGAATATACAGTAGACATCAGATGCCCATAGCATACTTCCAAATACGTACATTCACACACACACTTACTTTTTCCATGCTACATAATAAGTATGATCCTCCATTTTTCAAAATTTCGCTCAAACTTGTCAGCCAGAACCAGTAAACACTTATTCATTTTATTTCTTCTTCCTTGTCTTCTGTTATTGTACTTTGTCATCCTTCCTGCACTTCTTTCCTGATTCACCCTGCCACTTGTAAAAATGTGTAATGCGGAAGGCACTCTTTAGGTTTATCTGTGATGGGCTACTGTAGCAGCGCAACATGGTGACTCCATAGAGATGGACCTGTGCTCTTTCTATATGTAGCTTACTCTAAGCTTATGAAAAGACAAAGATTTGTAGTTATAGGTAATTATACACTAATTAAAGCATAATTATGAATTCCATAAGTATATTATGGAATATATTCTCTGTTTCTGTTAATAGATGGCCTCAAAACCCTACATAGTGGACCCTTAAATTCAAAGGTGCAGCTTTATATAAAGTTTTATTCAAAGGAGCAGCTTTATTAAACATAAACAAGTTATTATTAAATATTATATTACTAAATCTAGATCGTTTCTGTTATTAGTAATAAACGTCTCTTACTTAAAAAGTGAAGGAACATGCAGTTTAGAGTCTCTGCTATGACGTTATGTCTATGGATAGACGTTTTAATTAGTATTAGCATATGAGATATATTACAATTGCCATCCACACTGTAACTAACTGTAGGAGCACATAGATTTAAATCTCTTTATGTGTTTGGGTTTATTCCAAACGAAATTTGAACTACGCCTAGGCTACTTAGCCTACATAGATAATGTGCACAATGTCTTTAGATGAGCAAAAAGTAATCAAGATGTCAGAATAAATGTATTAAATTGCGAAGATAGCATAATTGAGCATTGAATAAAGTAGATAAATCTTGCTCAAAGGCTTGAGTTCATGATTCCGATTTATTGTCCCGTATCCACAACTAAACAGCAAATGTCTGACTGCATTGCGAGCAAAAAATCTACTGACATCTCCAGGCTTCGGTAGTTCTTGAATTACCCTCTCCTATTCTATCATTATTTCACTGATCGAGTCTCGATATATCGGCCTATGCCATTCCCAAGCAAAACTGGAGTGCGCAGTTATCTCAAAGTTTTCAGGTGCATGAAAATTCGGTCAAAGGACCGAATTAACCTGTTTGAAATGATCGCGGTTAATAAAAATGGCAAAAGTCATTTTAACATGGCTTTATTAAGCGAAGTACGAAAAACTGGGATAAGAAGAAGTAGAAAATTGCTTTCCCACAAGGGGGCGACGTTCACACCCAAGTGACCGGCAAAAAAGTAGATAAATGGGAAAGTAATAATAATAATAATAATAATAATAATAATAATTATTATTATTATTATTATTATTATTATTATTATTATTATTATTATTATTATTGTTGTTGTTGTTGTTGCTTTCATAATAATAATAATAATAATAATAATAATAATAATGTTGTTGTTGTTGTTGTTGTTAATGATCCCACATCCTTCATGATCATCACTGGTGGACTTTACTGGTAGAAAATTATACTGAAAACCCAAACAGATATGTTGCACGATGCTGGAATCCAGCTGGATGGACTCTAAAGAACCATTTTATCACATGTTTTAGAAGTAGTTGAACGAGTGCAGAGCTTCAGAGGAACTCTCATTAAAAGATCAAAGTGCATTCGGACATCAAAGTTAGTGCCATTGTAAATTACCTTAGGTCTGCGCGAGCCATTGCTATACTTCTTAGGATTTATTAAATGCGTTCTATAACAATTTTTACTTTATACTCATTTTTCATTCGATTATCCATTTAGAAACACCCCGGCATTGTAAATGAGAGTGAGTACACTACAATAACCAGCTAAACAAGCAAGCAGACAAGGAAAAGAAAAAACGAAAACAAATATAGCTAAGTAGCCTAAACAAAGACGACGGAACGGATTAACTTGAACCAGATAAAACGATAAATAAATGCTCCACTATAGTTTGAGTGTGTAACCTCTAATACGGCTATGGAAAGTGACATAAGTACTATTAGCCTATTTCTCAGTCAATATAGAATAATTTGTATAATAATAAACAGAAGTATTGAAGCTATAATTGCATATAGGCTAATTTAGCAAATAGCCTAATAGTAGTACAATAGTTTTGTCCTAATACGCTGCAAGTTCTATCTATTTCACTTTTAAAGTAGTGAAATATTAAAAAAAAAAAAAAAAAAAAAAAAAACTCGTAGCATCGTACAAGCGCCACAGGAAATATACACCACCCTTTTTGCATAGCCTATAGAATATTATAATCTTTATAATACGCAAGCAAGTAATGCTTAATTTTTTTTCTATCCAAGATAGATAGATAGAGTGAACTTTAAAGACAGTGTGTGAAGGTGTCTATTTTAAAAATATAACTGGGACAGATTAACTATTTAAATTAAAATAAATAAAAAATAAATAAATAACCCATACATACCATGTATATGGTTGCGTAGGCGCAAATTGCGTGTTTTAAATCTTAGGTTTCTGTATAAACTGGATTACTAAACATTGCCGATTTAAGTTTTTAAAACGAAATTTTATTTCTGGAACCTTGGTTATTTTAAACAGAAATGAACATGATCTCATTCGAATTCGTACGAACTGGATCAATCACGAGGTCGACGATGTTAGTTTTTATACGTATAAAGTCCTTAAAAAGGTACGAAGAGAAGCTCCGCCCCTAACGATATAATGAGTCGTTCGGTTTGTTACACATTTTCAAACGTGAGACCATGTTGGAAATTATTCAGTACCGGTCTATATGCATAATAATGCTCTTACCTTGTGGATTAGTAATCCATTTTATTTAAAGAAACCATCTTTCTTTATTAAAGATAGTCACATTTAAGTCTATATTGAATGTAAATTAGCTGCTCCATTCTTTCCCTTCATTCCCCGTCTCCCCGCGTGTGTGCGCTGGTGTCAGTGGCGCACGTGCCACACACCTGCACCTTAGGTAGCTCATGTTGTGTTGGGGGAGGGCGCACAAGAAAAAGCGTTTTTAATAATGTCATTATCTGACTTGCTGGTTGTATGAAGTTTCAGTGTGCTTAGTTTATACTATGCGAGCAAAATGAGAGCCCATATTTCCAGGGTTTAGGGATATTGACTGTGAGGCCAAAGTGTCACGAAATCCAAGCCATTGTTAGGCGTTTGCTTTGATTGTTTTTCTGCTGATCCAGTGAGGCCTGTCTTTATGAAACACTTCGTAAACCATTGACTGGGATCCAAAACACGGGCATTTGGCTGTACTGCTACATGCAAGTCACATTGCTGATTGCGTCGGACGTAATTCGGTACGGGTTGGGACAATATGTTTTTCGACTTGTCTTTATATTTCTTTCCTGGCGCTGGTTTAACGATAGCAAAACATTGGAACTTTGCAGTAGTTCATGAACACGGAGGCTAATTGGGATCATTTGAGCCATGGTACATAGGCATACTTGTTAACCCTGGTTACGTATACACGAGCCACATGCACGAATACCTACTAGTGAACATATCTGAGTGAAAGCTCGTGCATTGCTCCACGGCTACGCAGCCCTAAACAAGCTATGTTTTAAACGCCAGGTGGCGTCTTGGACAGATCAGACAGCTTCAGTGGCTTTTAGATAATGGAGCGGCTCCGGGTTTCTTCACACGCGCAACAAAGGACACCCAGTGAACTTATGACAACAAGGTAACCAATCTCTCTATCTTCTGATTGGTAGTGTCATGTATGAGATTTTTTTTACTTAACAAATAGTCACGTTCTACATGCTGTAGGTTCTCGTGAAGGCTATGACCAGGCCCTGACTATGTCCCTTATGGTTCTGAAATGTTAGAAGTGTTTTAACCCAATAATAATAATAATAATAATAATAATAATAATAATAATAATAATAATAATATTTGACGTTGTTGCTGTTATTGCCTATATGTAAAAATAATAAGAGGCATTTACCAATTAGACCAAATTATGTTTTGCATATAGTAAGCTTATATATACTTATAGTGTAATTTATTTTGCGAAATGATTGTTATATTTGCTGCGCTCATTTTGATATCTCCTTAAACAAACTAGAAAAATATGTTTGCAGTGTTTGCATTTAAATGTCTTTGCAATATAAACTATACAACCTGCAACGATTGTTTCCAAATCGTGTATGTAAGAAAATAAATGTTTCGAAAGAACAGGATACCTGCTTTCACTTTGCTGAACGAAATCAGTCTAAATTCATATATGAAGTTCCAAAAATATATGTTAATATAAAAAATGGTACATCCTCATTTACGTCCTTTAACCTAAGCGAATAATTTAAACAATGGTCAGTCTGAGTATATAATTTCATGTGATGACAGGTTGGTTTTCGTTTGATGCTAAATTTTCTTGCGTATACTTGGACATTTATCTATTTATTTATTCATTTATTTTATTCGTTTATTCATTTATTGATTTTTGTTTGAGCACTGCGATAAATAATAAGACTTAACCATAGAAAGAAACCTGGATCCTTCCCTACTTCTCTGGTTTTATATGAGATGTGGCCCATGTATCTTTAAAATGTCGACTTTTTTGTCCCTTAACATAGCAGCTTTGGGGGTTCACAAGACAGGAAAAACGAAGTATGACAACGATTTTGCGTAGAGAGCAGACAAGGAGGAGTACGATGGGCAGACTCTGACGTGTGAGAGTGTAGTGAGCACACCGAGATTGGAGGAGTGCGTGAATCTCGATTGTAACCGACAGTGTGAGACGGTAGAGTGCACTGGGCTGAGTGTGGAGTATACGGGTAAAACACAGAAAGTGATCCTTGATGGAATAGTGTGATGGATAAGCTGCGATAGATGGGCAGAGAGTGATACGGATATGTTTAGCATGGAAGTTTGTGGGGGGAGAAGTTCGTTTTTGCAGGGCATAGCTAGCATGTTTAATGTCAAGGCAATGTTGCATAATTCTAAGTTAAAATATAGCAGTTATATTATTTGAATTGATTACTGTTTTAATTAAAAACATTTTAAATAAATATTAAATTGTTGAGCTTTTTGTGGGGGTTGTGGTATACAAACAAACAAGCAAATAGGCTAATTAAATAAATAAAAATAGTGAAGCCAAAAGACACCTGAGATTAATAAAAGTCCGAAAAGCAAATTTTGTATTAAAGCAAACAGCCTAAGCCTAATCCGATTCTAAACGTAGAACCATTATGTTGTCATAGCTATTTTGGGTTAGACTTCGAATATTGTTAATTTCTTTACTGAATTTCAAAACGTGTTTTTTTTTTTAGGTTTTTTTTGTAATTATGATATATTTTATTTGCATTCGTTTTCAGTAGTAGACTACTAATGCTTTGATATCAAAATTGCAAAGGAAATTTGTATGCCTTTAAATGAAGGATATACTAAAATTTGTATAATTATTTCTTTTTGTAATAAGAATAGTTCATCTCCACGTCTATATAAAAGAATACAACTAACTAAAAAAAATATATAAGAAGGCCAGTGTTAAGATGTGGCTGTATTTCCCGTAATTTCGGAAACCTGCTCACGATATACTTTATATTATTTAGAGTATTCGTGTATTATTTGTTTATGTATTTATTTATTTGTATTTCAAGAGGGAGCACATTGTCTTTTAAATAAGTACCACTCCACCCCCACCCGACATGTTTATCAGTCTTGATTGCCAGGTGCATCTGACGCAGAAGGTCAGAAGGTTCGACGCTCCATAACGCACACAAAGGCTGAAATCGGGCGAACGGCCCATGCGAAGCTCTACTACATAATGTCAAAGCAAGCTTTCATATATGAAAAAGAAAGTAATGTCCGCACAGCTCGACAGTGGTTCAGTTCTATGACTAGGCCATATTTTAATGTACTTATTATTAAATAGGAAATAATTACGTCACTATTATTATTATTATTATTATTATATAATAATAATAATAATAATGTTGCAGTTGCGCATTTCTATTCGGTTAATTATATCTCAGCACTACTGGATTTCATAAATCGTGCTTAAAGTTTTTCATTAATTTTTTAATTGCTAAGGGAAGGTACTGATGCAGACCGTCGTTATAAATTCTGCTACGGCGTCATTGCATGTACTGTATGTGTCAATATCAATTTCGCAAGAATTTCACCTATAAATTTTCACACTCGACTCACTCTCTCCGCCTGCAGCTTTCCTCGTTAATTCCAGATTTTTCTTTCTTTCTTTCCCCCGTGGCTTTGACATTTTAGCGGTTTTCCCCGTCTTCGCTGGCTCTTTGCTCTGGTGGCGCGCGTTTGGAGGCGGACCGGCATTAGTTTCCACTCGGCACCAATCGCGTCCAGGCGGCAGTAAATAGGCTGAGGAGTGACGCGGCCACTAAGGGGAGGGCGTATTCTCTCACTTCTACCTCAGTTTAGATCTCTACTCGGCGCTGGGGATCTGAATGGCACACTGTTCACACTGTGACATCTCAGACATATTTCCTTGGATATTTTCTCAGATATTGTCTCTCATTCTAACATTGCGTTCATATTGTCGGTGTGTCGAAGCAATTTTCATGCGCAGTACAAAACGAGAGGATCCTATTGCAGTTCGCCATAACGCGGCAGGGATACAAACTTTGTGCTAAAAGCGCGTCTAACCTCCAGCAGCCCTAGCCTAATTAACAGGTGATTATCAGCGCGGATATATCAGGTTTGCTGTTCTCGTCGTGCCTTTTGTTGTTGTTGTCGCTGCTGTTTTTTTCTAGCCAAAAGTCGGCTTTTGATGCATCAATAATGTTGGCGTTGCTAACTACACTGAGAACTTTGAAAAGTTGGCCATTTTATCTACATGAGCTTATACATTGAGATTATGTGAGCTAAACACTGATGGTGTGGCCTTATATTGGAATGTTAAAGTTAGGGTAAGTCTGACGAAATATTTTTACGCATATTGCAACAGGTCCTAAGCCACAGAAGAGGCGCTTCTCAACCGGAAAAGAGTCTCACCGCTCAAGTATGTTGGACGGTATCAAAATTGAAGACCATCCGCTCCGAACGGGACCAGCCACTCTTGGAGTTATGCTAGGTAAGCCTTTTCAGACTGCTTTATGGAAACTAACTAAACACGTCTGTGAAGCGTGAGTACATGTAACCTACTGCTTTAGAGAATATGTAAAATGCTTCTATAATTAAGCACCTTCAAATCAACTTCTGTGCAGTTGGCTATCTCACAGGCTTTCAGACGCATCCTCACGTTCTCTCTCTTGCACATTAAAGTTAGTTAAATGACAGTTGTTTTATGGCAAGTTAGTCTAATCATTCTGTATATATATTCTGTATATATATATATATATATATATATATATGTGTGTGTGTGTGTGTGTGCGTGTATATATTGTACTATATATTATATCTTACACAATTATATATTATATTTTTATAATATATATTGTGTATACTGTATACGCTATATATATAGTGTAGTATAGTATAGTAATATACCATACATAGACTGATGTCTTGGACAAAAAAGAAAAAAAGGGGGAAAAAAGATGCACACGTCTGAAACATTATTTTAGTGTTGGCCTGTTTAATCAGATGTATCTTTTTCAATTTAGGAAGCATTTCTTAAAATAATGTACTTGTAGTTTGTATCTTACTTACACTTTTTACTTAGGCTATGAGAATAATGTAACGCTTTTGTAGCGTGAGTGCAACGGCGAGACAACGTCGGCCTTCAGACTGAAATGTGCGTGCCTATTTTTGTGATGGATTCATTGATAAGTGTATTTAAAAATGAACTGTTATTGCGCTATGTGCTTTGTATGCAGGGTCGGAGTGCCATCAGCAGGCGGTGTGTGAGGGTTGCCAGCGGCCCATAGCCGACCGCTTCCTGATGCGCGTCAACGAGTCCTCATGGCACGAAGAGTGTTTGCAGTGCGCCGTGTGTCAGCAGCCGCTCACCACCAGCTGCTACTTCCGAGACAGAAAACTCTACTGCAAACATGACTACCAACAGTAAGGGCAGATGGCTTATTATTTCTAAAGAAAAACACATTTCCAAACATTCATTAAGCAACAGAAGTATCATGGATTCTGATTGTCTGCTTGTTTCAGTCGAATGACTGCCGATCCCAATGAATGCCATTTTTCCTGCTTCTGCTAATTTGGCCATCAATTCAATAAGACGAATTAGCGTACTTGAGTCAGGAATGCGGTTACTGTTAAGGTCATTGCAGTGATTGGAAGAGGTGCTTTTTTGTTTTGTGAATTTTGGTCAAGTTAATATTTTCGTACTTGTTTTTCGTATGAACTGAATTTCATTCAATGTAGGCTAACTGAAATAACGGCCTACTGTACAACATTTCGATTTCAAAGGTAGGCCTATGCCTAGCTTTGCGGGTTAGGGGTGAAAATTCTGCCTTCTATTTGTTTTATGACCCGCTTAGTGCCGAATCCCGAGTATTTAACCAGTTGATCACCAGTAAACCGTTTGTCCACAGATTAACGGTAGATTTTTTATATACAGTTTGCGACTTTTTAAAATGATTATTTTCTGTTTTTAACTCTATTTTTAGTGTCTGTTATATAATAATAATAATAATAATAATAATAATAATTTTGAAACCAGTAATTGTTCGTTTTTTAAACATAATTGGCAGATCATGGTTTTGATATAAACTACCGGATGCACGACTTTCTTATGATTTCAGTCAAATAATCTATATAATGTTTATTTTCTATTTCGTATTACCCTACAATTTTAAGTGTGAACTTTCGGCTAGGGTTAGCCTACAGATAACGCGAGCGAACATTTTGAAGATCCTATTAGGGCGCTGTGAAGTAACCCATATGTTTCGTAATCATATTACACAAAAGGGAGAAAAAAGCTATTATAGTCCTATGCAGAATGTAAATAATACTTATTTAATTTTATTTCATTTTATTTTGTTTTATTGTTTTTTGTTTTATGTAAGGATTAGTAAATCCTACATCTGCCTAGTTCAAGATTTCTAAGACAAATATCACTGTGTACAGTTAACTGTACTTAACCCGTGTCCTTAAGCGCCTCATTTACTCGTGCATTCTTTTATACGTAAATTCAATTTACATTTGTTGTTCACTTAGGATAGGGTTAGGGTTAGTATGTAACATTAGATATAGAAAGTGCTTTTACAGTTAAATTTACCTATAAGCACTTAAAAACGTGTAATCAACATTTTTATGAAATAGGCAATATTTTTATAACCTTTTGAGTAAGTTGTTCATGCAAATGCATTATCTATTTAAATTTCTTTTATTCCACAAATGCTATTGGGTTGTCATAGAATAGGCTACCCACTTTTCTACTGTACCTTATTAAGTGGGACAATATAAAGATGACTAGATAATTAAAAACTGTGAAAACCTAATGTCACTAATTTAGACATATTTTAGCATTTTTATTATTAGTCCTATTGTTGCATACATATTATAGATGCAAATTCATTACAATTATGAGCAATATAATTTTTAACAGATTTGTACCTTTATGATTACTGTTAGCAAAACTCTAACTCCCATTTTGGTGTATTCATCCCGGTGGTGGTGCAGCCACGATACGGACACGTTGTCCATACTAAAATTTGATGACAGCAACGTTTAGAGCAAGATATTGGGACGGCAAAGCTAGTTGTCCCACATTATCACACAACCTATCACATCTTGGATATTTTGGCATTAATTATTTTAGCAACAACTACGTCACCACGTAGTCAGATATTACGCAAGTTCTAGGCCTGCGTTATGTTTGCTTGTTTGTTTTCTTTGCTGTCGCATAATAATCTGCGTGCTTAATAGATAGCGTTGCGTTATAATATCGACAAAATGAGCAACAGTTTTTCAGTTCCCATTCTTTATCCAATAAAACAAAGTGTGCCGAACAATTTGTGGAAAAGAGTAATGAAGATGAAGCACTGCAAGGTGCGTCGGTATTTGTTTAAGTGAATTAAAGGTTTAATACATCGCTGCGGATTTACGAGGAACTCTCGTCTTACCAGGCAATAAACAATCGACTACATGTATGGCATGACTTTTTAGTGGATCATTCTTCTAGCATGGGTAACATGGCCGTGAGCAGCGAGCGGTAACAGGAGGAATTTCATAGCTGAAGCTTTGCTGTCCATCGCCGTGGAGATGCTAGCAATGCGGAGACATGTCCTGTCTAACTCCCGAGGGATTTTTTTAAAGCAAGCTGTTGGTGCAAGGTGTGTGTGTGTGTGTGTGTGTGCAGGCTATTTGGTTGTATATGTGTTGCACTACTGCCAGTGTAGAGACCTTTTTTTTTTTAATATTCTGTGGATCTTTTATGGGCCTAAATTCCAAGTGCTATTAAGGACAGGGAGGTAATAATAGGACAGCAGCATAATTCGCTCTCTCTCTCTCTCTCCCTCTCACACAGACACACGCACACACACACGACACGTCAAGTCAGAACCAGTGGGATCTCTCACGAACACGTACACACGCGTCTCTCCCACATAGCAGAAACGTATTTGTTTATTTTATTCGCAGTTACCGACTACTTTGAGATGTAATTGGCACCTTTTTGACTTTTATTACATTCATTTAGGATGTAGGCTTGTCATCCCGCAGAGCGCCCGTGGCTCAGAGCGAAGCGTCCTGGCCGTTTGGTTGGAACGCTGCCTAATGACATTCCAGCATCAAACTGATTCATGCCCCGTAATCATCAGCACCATAAATCACAACAGTGGGCAAACGGTCATATTCACACCTCTCAGACTGCTTTTTACAGCGCCGAGCTCCACAGGCGGGAATTTATGGTTGCGGCCCAACATCTCCGCTCATTGCTATTAAGAAAAGAAAACTAGTTACCAGACGATTGACCGCATTTGGGCATTTTCCAAACGAAATATTACTACTATTATTATTATTATTATTAGTTGGCTATTTCGATTATATATGTAATCTTGGTTTTGCTTCCAGTTAAATATGCGTAATTAGGCTGAAATGCGGTGATTAGCTGCATGATTAATTAGCATTACAAGTGATCGTTACAGTCTAATATTATCTATTACACTGACTCCTCCCCTGCGCCATGAGCGGGCGCTAATAGACTAACGGCAATTATTGTCCTTATTTCTGTAATGTCGAAAACATATTATTAAAGTTAATATAGGTTATAGGACTATTTAGTTAATATAGTCTATAGCAAGAAATGTCAGCTTAAATAGCCTATGAATTAAAAGTGTTTTTCTGATCAGTTTCGGTGCACCTATTCTCAATAATAACAGTGACTTCCCTCCCAACATTCTGTGGGTTTAATTGGTTCAAAGGTCTTTTTTTTTAGGTCAGTTATTTCGAATTAAACTCTTCATCGTTTTTTTTTTATTATTTATTATCCTACACATGCATTTTTAAACCATGCCATCTTATACAACAATCACAATAAAATAAATAATTATTATTATTATTATTATTATTATTATTATTATTATTATTAATATAACCTACTAAGAAATATCTTTCCATATGCTAAAATACCCAGGTTATGTATTGCAACCTGTTGCATGCAAGGAAGTAGGGGGTTTTACCAGGGTGGCATCTGCAACCTGTGTGTGTGTGTGTGTGTGTGTGTGTGTGTGTGTGTGTGTGTGTGTGTGTGTGTGTGTGTGTGTGTGTGT
>JAQMYM010000039.1:16475693-16492459 GCA_030014255.1 Parauchenoglanis ngamensis
GTGTGTGTGTGTGTGTGTGTGTGTGTGTGTGTGTGTGTGTGTGTGTGTGTGTGTGTGTGTGTGTGTGAGAGAGAGAACTGAAGTTAGTAACCCCTAGGAGAGAATTTTGATTCAGTGTTGTGACTTTAGTTAATATCCCAGAGCAGTGTTTTGTGATTCAGGTTTTCCCTACAGTACAGTGCTGCAAAAATGGTTGGTTTATTATATCTGTTTGCATAAACTATATACAAAGGGAGCAACAGAATTTAGAACACACTGTTCTGACTCTTTCTTCTATCAATGATGATTTCATTTTTCATCTGTAGACATGTTTAAAACTGATTTTTCGTATGGTATTATCTGATACCATTCTTGCTATTAGTTACGCTGGACTTGTTAGATCCACGAGCAATTTTTCTAAGAGTGTGAAGTTGTGAATGCTGTTCCCTGGTGTGCTGATGGATGTATTTTAATGCTGAAGGGGTGTCCTCCTGCCTTGTGTTATTTTTAATTAGCCATGCTTGGCACATGGGACACAGTGTTAGCGCTGACGAGGATGGATTTAGGTGCTGGCTGTGTGTTTGTTGTATCACCAGGGCTCTGGATCCTTGAATCCTCCCAACACACACCAGGACACAACTAACCACACACGCGCACACACACACACACACACAGACACACACCTGCCATTTAAATACAGTGCACTTATAATACTATGTCATTCCTTTATGTCCTTTTGAGCATTTAGTAAAACCAGTAACTGTCAGAAATGTTACACATACATTCTTTAAATTAAAAAAAATTATTTTTACAGGAGAACATCAGTAAATAGTGCAAGCAATATGAGTATGTTGATGTTGCTGTAGCTTGCCTCAGCTCAGAGCTGTACTTTGGGCTGCAAGTTGAGGCTCAGTATATCTGTTCTGTGTCAACATCAGCCTAGTCTCTCCCCACAGCATTAACTAGTCTTCTTTTGACTAGTCTTCTTGTTTCTTGACTAGTCTTCATGTAAAGTCTTCACTTATGTAACACTTGCTTTTGGGAAAATTTGTCAATTTTTAAATCTGTTTAATAATAATGTATTGTGATCATTTTTCCATTTGAAACTGAGAGGCATTACTAGAAAAAAGACAGAAAATGTTATTGTAGTAGTCTAAAGCAGTAAAGAGATTTTCAAAATGAAAGCTCTTTTACTTCTACATACATTACAGGTTGTTGTAATAATTGCTAAGGTTGCTCCTCAGGGCATTTAATATGTGTAAAAATGTGCTATTTATATAAGCTTTTAGCTTACCATTTCCATGATATCTTTTTTGTTACCTACATATTTGGCTTGATCACAGACTTTTCACTTGGGCTTCTTGGATTTAATAGCTTAAAATGTAACATTTAATCTTGTACAATTTTGCATTAATTCTGTCACTCTTAACACATTAATCAGCAGGATTGATACATACGTAATTTTTAGGATTTCTGTTGAGGTGAGAAGTGTACAAACACAGACATGAATGTTATCATGGAAATGAATGTCATGGCAATATTTGGCTTTCAATGATTTCTTTGAACTATTCTTTTTCGGTGGCAGAATGATTGTACCACATACATCTTTCATAGGAAAAACCAAGAATTTGCTGCACAAGTATTAAATTATTTTAGATTTTCTGAAATAAACACCGGTTCAAAATTATACATACAGGGTCAAATATTCATATAGCACACTTAATATTTGGTTAAATGTCCCTTAGCAAGTTTCACCTTGACCAGATGCTTTTGGTAGCCATCAACAAGCTTCTGCCAGAATTCTGGTTGGATGTTTGACTATCTTGGCAAAATTTATTACATTTCAAATAAATTTGTGTGTTTCCTGGCTCAGACTCAACTTTTAAGTACAGTCCACATACACTATATGGACAAAAGTATTGGGACACGCCTCTTAATTATTTAATTCAGGTGTTTCGATCAGATCCATTACCACAGGTGTGTAAAATCAAGAACCTAGCCATGAAGTCTCTATTTACAAACATTTGTGAAACAAAATGGGTTGTTCTGAAGAACTCAGTGACTTCAAGCATAGTACTGTGATAAGATGCTACCTTTGCAATAAGACAGTTCATGAAATTTCATCCCTGCTGGATGTCAACTGTGGGAAAGTGGTTTTATTGTCAAGTGGAAATTTTTAGGAACAACAGCAACTCAGCCATGAAGCAGAAGACCACGTAAAGTCACAGAGTGGGGTCAATGACTGCTAAGGTCCATGGTGCAAAGGTCCAAAGGTCAGCAATGTTCTGCTGATTCCATAGCTGAAGAGTTCCAAACTTCCACTGGCATTAATGTAAGCATAAAAACTGTGCGGGGGCAGCTTCAGGAATGGGTTTCCACGGCTGAGCTGCTGCATGCAAGCCTCACATCACCAAGTCCAATGCCAAGTGTCAGATAGAGTGGTGTAAAGCACACTGCCACTGCACTGTGGAGCAGTGGAAACATGTTCTATGGAGTGATGAATCACTCTTCTCTGTTTGGCAGTCAGATGGACAGGTCTGGGTTTGGCGGATGCCGGGATAACGTTATCTGCCTGACTGCATTGTGCCGACTGTGAAGTTTGGTGGAGGGATAGTGGTGTGGGGCTGTTTTTCAGGGTTTTGGCTAGGTTCCTTACTTCCAGTGAAGCGCAATCTTAATGCTTCTGCATACCAAGCGATTATCGACAACGCTATGCTTCCAACTTTGTGGACACAGTTTGGGGAAGGCCCTTTTCCATTCCAGCATGACTGTGCCCCAGTGCACAAAGCAAGGTCTGTAAAGACATGGTTGGATGAGTTTAGTGTGGAAGAACTTGACTAGCCTGCACAGAGCCCTGACCTCAACCCTATCGAACACCTTTGGGATGAACTGGAATGGAGATTGCGAGCCAGTCCTTCTCGTCCAACATCATTGCCTGACCTTATAAATGCTCTACAGAATGAATGGGCACAAATTCTCACAGAAACACTCCAAAATCTTGTGGAAAGAAAAGTGGAAGCCGTTATAGTTGCAAAGGGGGAACATCTCCATATTAAAGCCTATGTATTTGAATGCAGTGTCATTCACGGCTGTTTCAAGCTTAATGCTAGCTTGATTTATCCATTCCACAATCAGCTCTGATGTGTGTTTGGGGTCATTGTCCTGCTGGACCCCATAAATGTGTCCAGGTTTCACCTTGTCTAGGTGATGGCTTGAGATTATGCTGAATAATTCTGAGGTTCTTCATTATTTTATCCACTTTGTATAATGCACCAGTTCCAGCAAAACAGCTCCAGAGCATGATGCTACCATCACCATTCTTAACAGTTGGTGTTGTTCTGTACCTCTGGTCATTGTGGCCAATAATTCAATCTTTATCATCTGAGCATAAAACATTCCTCCACATTGCCCATGTGGTCAGTTGCAGATTTTACTTGAGCTTGAAGGTTAAGTTTGGAGCAGGGGCTTTTTTCTTGGACAGCAGCCTCTCAGTCCATGGTAATGTAAAACACTCTTGATTGTACCCAGTGTTCCAACAATTTCCAGTTCAAGGCAGTGTCTTGATAGTTGCTGGATTGTTCCTGACCATCTGAATGAATTTCCTCTTAGCTGAGGGTGACAGACTTGGTCTTGTTCTAGTAAAGTGACCTGGCAAAGTGGCTACACCTCCCAATAAGTTGTACTTAAATACAATTGCTTGAATTGATGAACCTGAAATCAGTGTTTATAAATGGCTCTGGAAGACATTCCTGAGTTGTGTAAATCTATGAACATCTTTCTCAGATCTGCACTGAGCTCCTTGGACTTTCCTATTGTACTGTGTGTTGTTCAATCCAATGAGTGCTGTCAAAGAAATTCTTTTTATGTTGGCACAGAGAATCTACCAGCTGTAGTCAATGACCACAAACAGGAAGTTAAGAGGCTTTGGCAAGTTGAGACATTCTGGAACTTTCAGCACCACTGATGATAATCTGATAATACTGATTGGTAATAATCTAAGTGGGAGTATGTATATGTATATGTTGACCCTGTGTTGAATTTAGATAACACAATATAAATAAATGAGTTGTGTGACAAATTCCTATTTTTTACTCTCTTCTCACACACACACATACACACATGCATCTATCTATCTATCTATCTATCTATATGTATATATATATATATATACATAGACACACACGCACACAGAGTCAGATAAAAAAATGTATATACACTTCCGGAAAAGAAAACTTTGTATAAATATTGTAATACTAAATTTATTCAGACACCATGAGATTAATACAAGTTACCTTTGGCCTCTACAATTACAAGAGGTGCTCAAAGTAGTGGCCGTTCCAGTGTTCCTGAAGTGTGTATAAATGTTTTTGTAATGTATGTATTTGTTAAAGAACAGTTCAAAGAACTCATTAAAAGCCCAATATTGCCATGACATCCATGTCCATGATTACATTCATGTCCATGCATGTGCACATCTGATTACAACTGTAGAAGCACTAATTGTTTTATAAAAAGTCATATCCACATTCATCTGCATTATATCGATTAGTAGTTTTATAGTATACCATTTTGGATAATTGAGGACAAATTGTCCTCAAGATTTAAAAGACATGAAATTGACAAACTGAATACTTATTGCTTTTTTTACTGACTGACTGATGCACTATTATTGAAATGCAAATGCTTGAATGTGGCTTGAGATATCTGTACAGTAGTTAGTGATGCACATATGGTCTCATACTTATCATCTGGCTTTGAGAAAAGTTGGAAGGAAATCCTTTGCTTCCACTTCTCGTCTGTCCACTATTGTATGGTATATCTTGTGGTAGGATTGGATAGTAGTTATTTTTCATTAGCAGTCCACTGATTGGTCAACTGAAGCCAGGCTGTAGAAAATGTATATATGCAGTTGGTATCTGATTCTCATGCTTTTCAGGTTCCAGTGTTTTGCTATGGTTGCTACGAATGATAGCCTCTTGAATTGTTTAATTGGAGGTCTTATGTGCCTACTCTTCAGTTTTTTACTCGATCAGTTTTTTTGCATTCTTGTGTTCCTGTCCTCATATGATGAGCGCATGATTATCTTCCAGAAGTTTTTTCAGAAGGTGCTGTAGAATGTACAGGGCTTCTAACAAGTGAGACCCAACATTCTATCTCTAGCTGTGGTTCATGCTGATGCAGTGCTAATACCCAGGCTTCCAGTACGTTTCTCATGCACTCGCAGTTTTCACAGGCATGCTTGAAAAACCTTGCACATGGATACCAAGTTGCAGCAGGCCACACAGCCTGGCCAGATCCTTGCTTTGGCACCTTACTCACACATTCTAACAGAACATGCAGTGGCTGCTCACAGGGTCTGGGTGTAGCTCCACGCACAGGGCTCACTTTGACACACTCTTATCACGTCCTCAAAAGGTACTTAACAGCTCCAACATGCACGCTTGCTCAGAGGCACATGTTAAAAGAGCCAAAACAGATAAAAACACACACACACACACATCTATGTTACTATCCTTGTGAGGACCTTCCACTGATATAATTATTAATGCAGCTAATTAATGCAATGCCTGAACCTAAATATAACCTTAACTTCGGTAATGAAAAGGAAACGTTTATTTTTAACTTATATTTATTTTACCATCCAAATGTCCTTATAAGGCCAAAAGTGTCAAATTTTACCGTCCTTGTGAGAACATTTGGTCCTCATAATGGTATAAAATGCACACATGGACACTCTCTCACACACTTTTGCCATCGTGATATTTTAACAGCCTGAGCATGGGCTTTGAAATGCAGCATCAGTCTGGAGCAAGCCTGGACTTTTATGAATCCCCTCTCTTTTTCTCCCCTCTCTTTTCCCCCCTCTCTCATCCTTTCCATATCATAATGAGATTAGATTCTCTGCAGCAGTAGTGACTGGTCTGAGTGGCAGAGACCTGCTTGTGTATCTGACTGAGGCTGTCTGACTAATCCCTCGTCTGCTTTGTCCTGGATCGAGGCTCTGGCGGAAGCTGTATGCTCTAATCCCTTTATTCGTGTTGGGGAGAAAAGAGGCAAGAAAAGGGTGGAACGGGAAAATGCTCTGGAATAGCACTGCAATGGTTCTGCCTTCTAAGCCCCTTCTCATACCCAAGTGAGCATGAGGGAGATCTTATTAGACATACACATGCACATACACGCACATACTCACTCACTCACACTCTCTCTCTCTCGTGTGCAAGCACGTGCACAAACACACGCATTGATTCATGTGTAGAGTTTAAAGATCTTAAGGAACATGTGGTGTTTAAAAGGGTTCTACATACTAGCATAATTTATTATTAAAATTTTTAGTATTTTTAAGGCAGCAAGATTAAAAATGATTATTACTTCTCTTTCTCTCAATCATGTTTGTATACTTCTGTTTTTCAACATCTAAATGGTCTTGGAAGAACAGTAGCCCAGACTGGAATAAATAAGCAACTCTTTTTCCCATTTTTTCATCTTGGGATTTATGTCTTCTGTGCTCCACTCTCTCTCTATGTTAGAAGTAATCTTTCTCAAGCTGAAGCACCCAACAGCTCTTTATTTACTCATTCAACTGGTTGGAAGTCTGTTATACTGAGGATCAGATGCACTGAAACCAATGTGATTACAGCAGCTGGACAGTTTTCAGCTCCTCTCTTCAGCAGACTGAGGTACATCCAAGAATGAGAAACACAAAAAGAGCCTAGAGACCTAGATTTATCTTGCCAAGTATTATTTTCAAAGCTTAGTGTAGATCTTGAATTCCTAGTATCATGGTACTATAAAAAATAATTTAACAAAGTATTTTTGACATAGATGAATATCTGTGCAGGTTTTCTGAATCTTATTAATGGTGTACAGTCATGCATTATAGTGTACAATCCCACCTCATTTGATTTTCTAACTTACAACAGCAGTTAGAAGTTTCCATAGTCATCATGGGCATGAATGTCATGGTGTTATGAATTGGAAAGGTGGATCCAAGCAAAGTGTAGTATTGTTTATTACAATAAACTAGACCCACATGAGCAGGCAGAAACATGGTCATAAAATATACACAGGTCAGGCAATTTACAAACAGGTTATCAAAGGCATCTTGGAACACAGAGATTATTTTGACCCTGTATGTATAATTTTGACCCTGTGCTAATTTCAGAAAATCCTAAATAAATTAAAACTTGTGTACCAAATACTTGTTTTTTCCTATTAAAGATGCATGCTGTACAATCATTCTTCCACAGAAAAAAAGAACAGATCAAAGAAATCATTGAAAACACAATATTGACATGACATTCATGACACTGTATGTAAACTTCTGACTGCAACTGTATGTACATCCATCTTCTATGCTGCTTATTCATTACGGGGTGCAGGGGAAGCTGGAGCCAATCCCAGCTGACCTCGGGTGAGAAGCAGGTTATACCCTGGACAGTACACCAATCCATCACATGGCTAACAAGATAGAAAATCATTCACACTCACATCTATAGGCAATTTAGAGTAGCCAGCTGACCTACTCCACATGTCTAAGGAATGTGGGAGGAAACCAGAGCACTCGGAACAAGCCCACACAGGTACGGGGAGAACATGCACAAAAGGGCCCCCAATAGACCCAGGGATCGAACCCGGTACCTGCTTGCTGTGAGGGGACAGTGCTAACCACTACACCACTATGTTAGTTAATAGAATCAGTCATGCCTAACAGAGGCTAGAAGGCTCAGGACCAGGAAATATTCTGAGCTGTCCAACCAAAGAGTGCTCAATGTGTGCATCTGGAGTCAAATCTTGATCCTCAACTCAGCAGGCAGTCAAGAACTCACACTAGGTTCAACTGGCCCAAACCACAACTGGGAGCGATTGTCTTCACTCCCCACTCCCCCACTGGTCTGCACTCACACTGTGCTACACGATCTGCTCTAGGGGCACTTGCGTCATCACGATGCAACTTTATGCATTGAAGAAAAGCGCTCTCACTCTGCATGATATGGAGTGTGATCACTGTCTTTTATATGATAATGCAGATATGAGGTTGAAAGTATGCAGAGTCAAGGAAACCAAGCAAAAACAGCATCGATGAAAGCACAGAAAATACACTGTGTCTTTGAAACACAGTACACTACATATAAGTATGCTCACTTCTCATAGCCCTGTGCGCCATTCATGGTTCATGGTTTCCTACATGTTTCTCATTTTTCTGCTCGCTTGTGAAAGTTTGCTGTTCATTATAGTATAGGGGAATCAAGGCAAAACATTAACTGTAATTTAAAACTGTAATCCAGGAAGCATGCAGGAAACAGTGAATGTAGTGAATAAGCTCTGTTTAACTTCATAACTGCACTCTCATAAAAGAAAGTGAACTCGCTCCATAGTTTTACCACTGTAGATTATTTTTGGGCATGGTGACACATGGCCCTCTCACAAGCAGTACAGATTTACCCAGTGATCTTCAGACAATAATGCTGTTCACTTAAGAAGAATTTTTATGGAAGCAGCTGATATTACAGGAGCAATTTGCAGCTTTACTTGCTGACTACACATTCATCAATAAGGTGAGAGCCAGACACATTATTAACCCTAATATTGTCCAATGAATTGAAAAGTGCATGTGATAGCATTTCAATACGAGGTCTGGGTGTGGTTAGTGATTATACTGTGCATGAACCCAACCGTTCTGCTCCTGGGGGCACCTCTTCCAAGCAGGAGTGGTACAGAACGGAGTGATCACACTGGTCAATCCATCTGGTCTTTAGGGGTTAAACACTCCTGGCAGCAGTTCGGATTGTCTAGAGTGAGTACACCATAACTATGCCTCTAACATGAAGGAGTTGGGGGATATAAATGATTGAAAGAACAGAAAGCAAGAACATAAAACTTTCTTTGCAGGTTTTGAGGATGTGCTGCTGATCAGCCTATCTCAAACTGGACTAGGAAAAACAAATGCAAGTGAAAATTTGGAGTGTATTGTGTTTCAGTGTCTCCCGGTCTCAGCAGGGCAGGGTGCCCCCTTGTGAGTGACTAAAATGATTTGTATTGTGGATTGGCTTACTCATGGCGGCTTCAAAAAGCAGGAAAGGGAAATATTTGTAAGATGGAGAGGTTGGGAGGAGTGGAGGAGTCAACAGGAGGCAGAAGGGTGAGAGGAGGATGAGTTGGAGAGGGAGGAGAGAAGAGGCCTTATGCCAGTGATAAGCAATTTTACAACTCTACAGATGTTTGATTTACAAAAGTGCTTGGCTGGAGATTTGGAATAATGAAACACACAGGCCAGTCAAAGATCATTTGATACAAGAATGAGATCATAGGACTGATAGGAGCATAGAATTTTTCATTTTCCACGTAAATGGAATAATACCTCAAGTTAAAGGATTTTATTTTTGTAGTGAGGGTTGTTTTGGCTATGTTCTTTGTGATGTCAGCCTGAGTGCAAATCCTTGTATTACCAGTTGACAGAGTCGCCATCTTTTTCATGCAAGAAAGATGGACAATGAAAACAGAAGAAAGGAAATAAGGACGAAAAGTAAGAAAGAAAAACATCCTAACCCTGAAAGGATGAGACCAATCATTATTTCTCCCACTTGTTATCCCTCTCTGCTCCCCTCAACTCCCTCTCCTAGCTGTTTACTGGAGGATATTCCACCACCAATAACTAGCACTGCAAAGTTATCTTCTTTTCTTCAGCAAAATCTGGATAAATTGATATGAAGCCCTTTTTTTGTTTTAGCTTTAGACATACTGTATGTATATTGACCCAATCTGATCCAGTTTTTATAAGCTTAATCATTAGCTGGCCAAATGTATCAGAAAAGCTAGCAATATGGAAAGCTGAATATTATTTGTTGAGTTGTTTGCTATTTAGCTAATTGCATGATACATTTTTTTTCTTCCTGCTTTTGATTTTGTAGTATCCTTGTATCATCAGTCCCTAATAATCTTTTCTCACTTTTCTAAGCATGTAAATAACCTACAAAAAAGGCCTAAAGCAGATCTTACATTTAAATAAGTGTTATATTCAGAGACTAATCCATCTCCCTATGGCTGTCCAGTCCTGCTGTTTCTGTCGGGTGTGAGTATCCCCTTCTCCTGAGGTGGGCCTCTATGTGTTTTCAGCCATGAGGAGTGTTCTGTTAGCAGGGAGAAGCTGTCTTGACCTCCACAGACCCTGAACATGAAACTAGATATGGTGTGTGTCACTCGGATCTCAGCTGGAACGGCGGTGGTGCCATGACCCAGGCTGCACAGTACAGCATGTGGCAGGCTCCTCTCAGTCCGCCTTTCAGGTCTCTCTGTCTGTGCACAGTAGAGGAAAGGCCATTGTGCCAAGCCACCTGCAGCTACATGCATGTCTCAGAAAAACACCTCCATCTGCACATTAAGCAGTGTGCTGACAATGTTAACTTGCTTAGCACTAAGTTTGGGTACCAATCACATTTGAACCAGTAACTGAAATTTGGTGCTGAAGTACTAAAGTACTTTTTTCAGTACTTTACTCTCACTGTAATAACAAAATTTGATTTCAGTTGTAAAGAAATAAGTCCAAACTTCTCAATTTCAACATTTTGTTATTTATTTAGAACATTTTACACACCACACAAAATGAAACCCCCCTCTGCCGCCCTCTCCCCTCCAAAAGCCACCTTTACAACCTCCAGCCTGTCATAGTCTGTCACCAGTGTATACCAGTGTATAGCATGAGCACACTGTCCTGACTGTGTGTTGGGTTCAACACATTGCAGGGGTGATGTCGCATGGTCTCTCTCTCTCTCTCTCTCTCTCTCTCGCGCTCTCTCTCTCCCGGTCTCGCTCTCTCGCTCTTTAATGTATACTTTACTCTCTCACCCAGATGCACTCTCAGCTACCAAAATTTGACACTGATTGATTTAATGTGTATCAGCATTCAGTAGTACAGATGTAATTCGGTCAGTACCCTGAAAGTACAGAGTTTGGTACCCAACTCTACTTAGTACCATGTTTTTCTCGTGGTGTACACACAGTTTTTGAGTGTGCTTAGTGTGAAGGAAGTTTTCTTATGTGTTTGCTTGCATATTTGGTTGGTTGTTCATGTTTTTCTGACACGCCTTTTCTTAGGAATGTATACATTACATTGACTTGTATGTCAGTTTGTATTTGTTCACCTTCACCAAAATTCTATATACCAGGCTGGTATTTAAATAAAACAAATAACACTTCGGAAGTTTTAGCTCAGTTGTTTGTCATATATAATAAGGTGCCCATGTGTGATATATGTTGTGTGGCCATATAAGTTTTGCAGATAGAAAGGGGCTGCTAGGAGCTGTTAATAGTTTTATAAACCAGTATCCAGGATGTATCTAGGATGTCTCTTTCTGTCAATCTGTTTTTTACTTTCTCATTTCTCTCAATTTCTATGAAAACTGTCCGGCCTTTCATCAAAGGCAGTTCTCTTCTCTATTCTCTCCAAACATTTGCTGATCAAGCTTTCAAACGATCTATGAACAGTCTGTGCAAAAGTCTATGCACAATAATAAGTCATATTCCTCAAAATAATCATGGTAAACGTATCATAATTGCCATAATGACAGTACCGCCAACAGATGAGAAAAAAAACCCTCTCTGAAGTGTTAAGTGCTACAATGCTGTACTACCAAATGGAGCATGAAGGCTTGGATAGAGGTTTATGATTTCACTTTCAAGATCCTTTTCATGGCTTTTTCCTGTTGCCATTTCCCAACCTCCAAGTGGCTTCTTGCCAATCACTCATGGACCACATTTGCCTACAGTTGGAGGTCAGTGCTAAACCACTTTATACACTCTGGCCATATACATTTGTGTATATATAACAACAGTGTCAAATGATGAGTTGGCATTAAGAAGAAATTAAGAAATTGTAATAGTACTGCCCATCAAATAGTTAAATAAAACTGTGGAGAAATGCTTGAATCTGAAGGGGGTGGTCAGTTTTTAAGGGGTGGTGCCTCTCTGTTTGACCCATTTGGCTCCACCTCTGATGTTATGTCTTTGTTTAAGAAACCTGAGTAAAAATCTGTCCTGGCCCCACAAGGGAAAAGAACATTAGTTGAAGTATGTTTCTAATCCTTATTAACATTCTCCATAGTCATGCATGAAATATAGGTTTTGTACCATGTGTTTTTCTTTTTCTCCACATGTATTTTTCAAAAAGAGACCCACTACATGCACTGCTGTGCATTATTTCATTATAGGCATTAAATTCACCACATCTTTGAGAAAGTGAGACAATCTCTCTCCCCCCCACCCCACGTCCCCCCCCCTCGTTCTTTTTTTGTCTATTTTGTATCATGGCCAGTGATGTCATCATGTTTTAGTATTCTGTTGGTCCTGGAAAATAACTTTTGTTTTTATAGAATTGCAGTTTTGTATTCCAGTAAGTTGAAGTCAAATGAAAAATAGCATTGTCTAACCTTTGCCATCCTGAATCCACAACATTGTAAATAAACTGTAAAGAAATGTATATAATCATAATAAAGAGCTTCCTTTTTTCATTTTAGTTTGTGAAATATTTATGAAATTTTATTTAGCAATGCAAATGTTATTTATTTATAATGGCTACAGCAATATGCCAGTACAATCACCATATTGGAAAGGGGCACAAATTGATTGTAAGTCATTTCTTGTTCATTGAGAGACAGCTCATGTAATGCTGTTTGTCCACTATGACCACTTTATCCTCTTCCTATTACTTTGTATACCAGGGCAGTATGGTACAAAAAAGGCCAAAATCTGAGAAGCCATAAGAAAGTGACTTCTGTAGGCAGAACACTGCTTCTATGACGTTCATATCATCTTTCATAGATTTGCCTTGTTTAAAAGATCTTCTTTTTCTGGTAATTCAGGGAAGCTATAAAAGTGAGTTAGTAGCTTTATGAAGACTAACTTGCATATAATGCTATATCATGGACTCCAGCTACTGTTAGTCATGGTCATTAGCTGACCATCAAGTGCTAGTGCTACAGGCAATATCCAAGTCCATAAACAACTTCAATGAGATGCAGTATTTTTGCTGTGATGTTTCTGTACACTTTTTGAATGAAGAAGGACTTGAGCTCCTCTCTTTGGCTGTAAAGGCAGAACTCTGATATTATGCTGATGGCGATTCTACCATGTTGTGGTGTTTGATGTTTTTCTGTGCAGGAACCAAAGTCTTTTGAAGCATGGGGTCCATGCAGTCCAAGAGTGGTTCTGCTTATTGTTATATGTCATTCTCCCCTCAGCAGTGACCAGCAGGCCCTGATGTGCCCATAACATTTAACGGTGCCTTGGCAACCACAAATGGAAACTCTTACTTTGCCCCTGCAATCAATGATCGTTTGAGTCTCAAGTTGCTTTTCTTGCTGTATTTTTTCCATCTCTCCTCCTTTGTTATGTACAGTAATTATTTACCCCCTTGTCTTTCATATTTGTAAGCAAAAAAACATGGAGCTCTAAAACAGGATAGCGAAAAACTGTTTTATCTTATTAAGATTATTAATGAGATAAATGAAACAGGAAGGAACAACAACATGTTTCTTAAAAAATACGTGGTACCCTGTATATGCTGCATGTAGGGAAAACAGAGGGGACCTGGCAGAGCGTGACTGTATGCTGTGGTTTGATATAAAGAAAGATCATGGTTTAGCTATGTGGATACTTCTGTGCATGAACATGTGTGAGAGAATGTTTTCACTGCAGGCTTTCGGCCTTTTTTTTTTATAACAGGTTTTTTGTGCAAGGTCTGATTTGAATTACTCACTGGGATACTCTAATGATAAACAATTCTGTCCTTGTATCCCCTTGGCGAATACACTTTGCTTCCACTTTACTATTGTACTTCCATTATTCTATTGCTTATATATACTAAAAATGTTTTATTTTGGCTGCCTGATGAAACATGTAATGATTGTTACCTGAATAACCATGTGTATGTATGGATCGCTAATTTTGTGAAGGTCAGAGAGAGTATGCTCTGAAGTGAACAAACATTCTTCAGCATGTTTATCATGTCTAAGCTGTCTTCCTCCAACGAGAAAGTTGCCCTGCAGTGGCAAACCACCAGAGGCTGGTGAGTAATTGCAGAAGCAGCTGACATTTCAAAGCCCCAGTGGAATCACAGTATCTCAAACACATTCAGGTGTTGAGCTGACTTCACAACGACACTTGGTATTTCTGCCATGCTGATGACATTTTAGAATGCTAGGGGTGCCATTTTGACTACTGTTGTATTGATCTAAAATGGCACAGACATGAAAATAGAAGAAAGAATTTCATCAAGACTTTCTCAATACTGTGAGTTGAACTTGAAGGTGTTCATCATCTTTCCAGCAACAGGTGACAGATTGCTAGCAGTTCGGTTTGGAGAGCTAGTTGGCTGATTTGTCCAATGTGTGATTTGAGTTGTGATTTCCATGCAGATGTATTGCATGAATCCCAAGCGTCACTAAAAGTGTCAAAAGTAAGTAGCCATTTATGTGGAAGATTCGTAATGCCAGAAGGATCAAAGAGCTAAAAGAGTGATATGTAAGGAAATAGCAAAATTAAACACAAATTTTTTAAAGGTCCTCTATGTAGGATTTTTAGGGTATGTTTGAGAACCCAAATTTTGAAAAGAATGGAGTCTCATACTTATTATTATCATAGAAAAAGAAAGAGAGTATGAATGTAAGTACTTGGAAGTATGCTACAGGCACCTGACAGCCACCATACTTTTTAATACATATTTGGAAAGGGACGGTTAAGGGAGGTTTTTGTTCAGGTGGTTATTCATGTGACTAATTAAATGGATTATTTTTGTTATGCAGAAAAATGCAAGGATGTGTATTCCTTTTAAGGGTGCCTTTACCTAATTTCATAATATTGCATAATATAGACCAGGTGAATTGATGAAGATTGTTGTACAGTTGTTTTCTTTTTTTCCTCCATTGCACTCTATTTATTTGTCAATTGTTATGAGATTTTATTTTGGAGGAAAGTCCTTCTTGTAGTAACCTGCTACATGTATTTCATGCCTGTGTACTATAAAAAAAAAAATCCTGACCTGGTTTTAGCACCTGCAACAGCAACTCATGCATACAGTAGTCCTATGCCAGCAGCTCTAGTTGGGCCCTAGGCTTGGTGGTAGATGTGCAGCTTCTGGCCCATCATCATCATTGCTGGACCAGCCCTGGATAATATACAAAGAATGAAAGTAGAGCTTTGTATTAGTAATGCAATAGTAGGCCACGCTACTCGTATGCCATCTCCAACACTTAGTGTTTTATCTCCACATGGTGTCAACCATGCAGGATAGGCAATGATCTGCTGCCTGCCCTGTGTCATTGATCTTAGGCCCATTTTGTCTGCATGTGCACTAGTTTAAATACCTGGAGCTGTCCGAGGTTGCACTGCCTCGACTGTCTAAATGCTAGAATCGCAACCCTGAAGCACTCAGAATCCTATGATTTTAGGCCTGTTGAAATTCTGCTTGTTAGTTTTCTATAGAAACACCTTGACTGAGCATTATTCTATGTGATTCACCCAAAAAATATTCATAAATGAGTACTTATCAGGTAACACACAATCATGTGAAATTATTGATTTAATGGAACTTAAAGCCCACAAAAACCTGAGAAATGCAGCAGACCCAATTTGCCACATAATGAGAATTTGTTTGGAATATGGATTGAATGGGATTTCTTTCAGTTGTCAGACATAGCATGAATGTGAGCGAGTACTGGACTGGTGCTGATTGATAGTTGAGGAACCCTTTGAAATCTTTGACCCTGTTTTTAAATCATGCTCTCAGTTTTAATTGGTATTTATTGCTTATGAGATAAGTGTGAAATAAGCCAGCTCTCTTTCTTAATGATCTATGAGGTGTGTGGATGTTGCTAGTGTGCTAGTGCTGTATGATAATGTGAGTGTTTGGGATTCAGAATTAACCCCTCTGTCACTTTCCTGCTATCCTTCACTGAGGTTGTGCTCTCTCACACATTACTATTATTATCTTACAGCATTTTTTCTTCCTTGATGAAAATGGTAACTTACGATGATTTATTCCCACACACAATTTTGTATGTGGAAATAATATAAACTAATATTACATATTTCCACAGACAATGTACTCACACCACATTTAGCCATCAGTGCTTTTCAGTCATTTGGATTTTAAGGTCATCCAAAACACTAATTAAGAGTAATCTGAGAGTCTGACATTTTACAGAGAAGGTGTATGTGGGATCCTCCCCACACAGATGATGCACGCTTTGCTGGGTAGTGTCAGAACATTCCAGACCCAGCTATGTCTGTTCTCAGCCTAAGGGGGTACAGAAGAATCTAGCTGCTTTGAAGTTCCAAATATTTCCCCTTCTACTGTTTTCTCTCTTGCATGTTCTACTAACCCTGCTCCCTCTCCTTTTTTCATTCTCTTATTTTAACTTATTGCCCTGCCTATTTGTCACCTGTAAGAAGATGGTGAGGATGACTGATTACCTCTCTTAATACTCACATGGCTTTTTTTGCAAGGATTAATGACCATACGAGAGCTTTCTCTTAGCCCTAACAAACAAATCAGGGCATAAGTTAGATGATGCTGACATTCCAAAAGCATTTGGCCAACCACCAGAAATTGTTTTAACATGATTTTTAAAAGCTCTTTTGATATAATGAAGGACACTAACGGATTATGCGAGCAGGAATATAAAAATATATATGCTACCAGTCAGAAGTTTGGACACGCCTTCTCTTTTTCATAGGTTTTTCTTTATTTTTTTTGCTTTCTACATTGTAAAACATTACTGAATACATCAAAACTA
>JAQMYM010000039.1:16505004-16537677 GCA_030014255.1 Parauchenoglanis ngamensis
CTCTTTCTTGCATTCCAGCATCACGCCTTCTTTTTTTTTTTTTTTTTTTGCTATCATTACCATGGTGACATGCCCACATTTTTGCACCAGCCCCACAGAGTGCAGACATCTTTATTTGGCTAGTGTAACGCCATTGCACAATAAAAGACGCTTTTCAGCACAACACCACCTAATCTTTGACTGAGCTCTTTGAAAGGAAATGTTGATCACATTCAAATATAGTTTCTGTATGCTAATCTTGGTGGTAATCCCTAACCTTTGGGTTCTAAAATATCCTGTGAAAAAAGAAGGGTTGTTTGTTTTTCATTTTCTCTCTCTCACCCCCACAATTTATGGTGCCTTTTTGGTGGCTTCCAGCAAGGGAATGTGGCAGGGTGAAATCACAATTTTTTAGACTTAATAAAGATATTTGTATTATATCAGGTTTAACATAGAGTAGGCATGAAAAATTGTAAACATTGTAAATGGCTTAATAACTACAGGTGTATTCATGCATCTGTCTTTTCCATAGAATCTACAATTTGAAAGAATGAAAGACAAGTTGTACTTGTCTGTATGTATGACTACTGTATGTATACTCATGTATACTGTATCTGAATCATTAATAGCAAAAATACATTAAAAGCAGAATGCCTGGCTGTGAAATGTCTAGCTTAAACATGATTAACAGGTATCCCACTTTCAGTCCTCTCAAGGAGGATCTCCAGTACTAGTTCCAGTCCTGGTGCTTAGCTTTCATATTGCCCTTTTCCATTGCATGGTGACTCTACTCACCTTATTTAGTTTTCCATTAGGGCTGAGTCAGGGATAGTACCTGGTAGCTGGTACTATTTTTGCTATGGCCTCCATCAAGGTTCCAAGTGAGCTGAGGTGATACCAAAAGGTGATGTGAAAACGCTGCAGACTATTGATGGGTCAGAAAAAATCGTTACCATCACTGCATAATCATTGTGCTAGACAGGGCATCCTGAACAAACCTACCATTTTTAAATAGTATTATATTAATTTATTTTTTATTAATTATACTTCCATGATTATATACTTCCCTGAGTATATTCACCTCTCGCATGCATTGTGTGCACACAAAAAAGGCAAAAAAGCAGTGTTCAAACTGTCACAGATGCCATACAATGGCAAAGGAGTAATCATTATCAGTTTACAGGCAGTTAAAAGAAGCTGCACTGAAAGTATTTGCAGCGTAATGTGGAAGGTGCAGCACTAGCAATCCAGAGATCCGGGTTCTAAAATTAGTCAGTCTGTACTGATATTTTTGCCTTTACCCTTTCTATGTAAAACCAATGAGTGAACATGCACTTTGTAATTTCAGTAAGCAAATTAATGCAAGCCACAGACACACAAGAAACCAGTCGAGAGCCTAACTTTTAGTAAGATAGATAGAATCTTGCTTCAGTCAGCGTATGCCACACAATAATGTTTTATATATTACATAACCTTACCAATTATATTACCATAATGGTTTTACTAACAGCAGGTTAAGCAAAATATCAGTACAGACTGACTAGTTTTAAATGAGTTACCTGCAGCAAAACTCCCCAATGCATCTCTACCCCCTATGGCAGCCAGTTACACTGAGGGGGTAGTGGAAAAGCAACTACTGATACTAAACGCGAGTAGAGCTGAGCTGAGTCAAGCTGATAGCATGCAGTGGAAAAGGGCCATTAGGGTGTACCCTCAATAGGTTCAATTGTCTCGTACCGCACCCGGGAGCGATTGTCCCCACTTCCCTGCTGGTATGTACTCACACTGTGTTAAACATTCTGCTCCCTGGGGTGCTCATGTCATTATGATGCAACTTTTGGTGCTGAGGAAAAGTGTTCTTACTTAGCTTAATGGAGACTGTTTTTACATTGTGGATTATTTTGAGCACAGTGACACATGGCACTCTTATGTCATACAGATCGATTAATCATGCAACACAATGATTTTTACTAAATTGTATGAGAAGATAGCAGCTGACATTGCAGGAGGAATTTGCAGCTTCACTTGCCAACTACAATCCATGTTGATCAATATGCCGTTATTAACCCTAATATTCTCCAATGAATTGAAAAGTGCACATGATAGCATTTGAGTTTGGAGCCTGGGTGCGGTTAGCGATCACACTGTGCACAAGCTCAACTGATCTGTGAGTGGTACAAAGCAATCACACTGGTCAATCGATCTGGTCTTTGGTGGCAAAACCCTCCTGGGAGTGGTTCGGATCACCTAGTGTGAGTATGCCCTTAACCATGATTACCTTATCATGTATCAGGTATAGGGAAGTGGTAAAACGTTAAGTGGCTTGTATTTTAATTGCATCAGTGTTCCCTGTAGCTGGTCTAATCAAGAGTGGTCTTAGTGAACTTTAACCTCTACCCCTGCAGCAAATGTTCCTAAGTTTTTGCCTCTGGCTCTTGAATCCCAGTCTCCCAGACACCACCATGACAATATGTGCCTGCTAGGTCTGGCACATCCATCATAGGCCAATGTGTGCTCTCCCCACACTGCAGAGAAAACTACTACTTCAGCTCATTCATCACTAGCCTGCCTGCTGGTGCTGCCATGGCAACGAGGCTCTGCACAAATCTAGCTTTTTTTTAAGAAGAGTATTTAAGTTATGTGTTAACTTATCCTGTTTATAGGGTCCAGGAACACAGATCTGTAATGGTTTCAGTGCAGCATTCCAGAATTATTGGCATCCTTCATAAAATTGAGCAAAAAAATTATAAACATTACACTCAAACCGTAGAATAAATGAATTATATTTATCCTAACAAAAATTAGACTCGAACACACCGTTCCCCCACACATTGAGTGACAAATGGACAAAAGAGCCCAATTGTTGACCATTTAGATTTGCAAATTTACTGTTTTAGTTGCTTCCCTAGAATGTTTAGTGACAAAAGGAGACTATACCCAAAGAACAGCAAGTAATAACCACAGAGTTGGTTGAAATATGAAGTTGGATCACTGATGCATTGAGGCTATTTTGTAAATGGTGGTTTAGGAGCTCTTATGAAGATGGATTTTATCTTGAATTCTGCTATCAAAGCTATATATTTTATAAATTTTTCAAAACCTGTTTGCCTCTGCCAGGTGGTTCAGACTTGACTACAGTTAGAGCCTTCAACAAGATGAGCAAATCATACTTAACTAATCAACACAGGAATGGTTAAAGAAAAATCAAAACCAATGTTCTGCAATGATTGCCATGTCTCTGGATTTGAACCCTGAGAGGAAAAGCCTTTACGGAAAGCCTGTGGCCAGAATTAAAGAAGAAAGTCCATATGCACGAACAATAAGGAGTGAACCAAGCTACTTATACTGTACAAGTGTCCCCAACTTTTTTAGATATCACAGGAAAAGACTGAGGGTTATTCTTTCCAAGGCAGGCATGAAAAATTACAAAATTATTGTAAGGCTCCTGATATTTTTTGTGTTTTGCACAAATACGTGCACAACAGAAACATGTTCAAATAAATCTCTACAATGTCTCTGTATATTTGAGCATAATAGATCACTTATCTCACTATATCACTTAGATCACTTATCTTTTTATATATCAAAATAACACACATTTTTTATATGTACATTTTTGCTCTTTTTCCTGAAGGGTTCCAATAATTCTGTAGGACGCTGTATATAAAGTTCAGTTGTACAGAGCCCTTTTTCCATGTGCCTCTCTTTTTCACTACCTCCATACTTCCATACCTTCTGTTTTGCCCAGAGAACTAACATGGGCCTCTTCAGCAGCTCTTCAAGGGGTCAAGAGTGCGGCTGTTGACTTTATAACTCTATCGAGCCTGCCGTTTCACAGCTAGCTACCGACTTTAAACAGGTCTATTAAATGGGCATTTGCCACTTCTTAGCCAGACAGAGACAAGACAGCCAAGGAAGGGGGTCTACTAGTTTGGAATGTGCTTGTCAAGCTCACTGAAATATACAATGCTAAATGGTGCAGCTATTACCAAGCTGAAGGATGAGGATAAAGTGCAAACTGACTTTTACAGCTGCATATTCTCTCTCACGTTATTGTTTTATTTTTAGCAGTCATCTACTGTGTCAAGCTTATATTACATCTTAGATTGAGGCTATATGAAAGACTACTAACGGTCAGACTTATGAAACAGGACTTTTGATTGGCAGGGAGATATGTGTGTGGTTTAGATTCGTCATATAGACAAGCAGGAACCTTAAATCACTTCATAAATGATCTGGGGGAAAAGACAGTACCCATTTAACCTAGGTTTATCATATCTGGTGTCATATTCATCAAATCAACCTTTGTAATTACATGTAAGATGGTTAAAAAGGTGGCCAATGAATTTTACTAAAAATGTAATATCTATGGGTCAGTAAATATAATATTTGCAAACCCTGCAGTCTGATCTGACAGGTGTGGAAATGTTTTATTCTTCTTGATTAGTGAGCGAGTCAAAGCAGGGAGATTAGAACACACCAGAACAAACAGACGACTCCAGATTCATCTTTACAACGCTTAAGCTGCTGCTGCCATAGAGGCTCTTGATTTTAAGCTTAGCCTTAATCTCTGTCAGGTAAACAGAACCCCCGCCTTAGTGCAGTAACATCCAAATAATGACAGGGTCATCCCTGCTAATTAAAACTTTGGTAAACACTCCTCCTCTTTCAAATATCAATAGACAGGGAGGAAAAGGGGTAGAAGGGGCACACACAAACACAGCAAGGCTTATTCTACAGCCTCTACTTCTGTCTCTTTTCTCTGTATCTATTCATCCAGGGTAAACTTCTCAAGATGGACAGGGTATGGTTGCGGGTGGAGAAGGGGCAGTCTCTTCTGGCCCCTGTATGGAGCTGAGGAATTTTTCATTAGTGAACAGCTGGGTCACAAGTGGCCCCAAAGCCATCTTAATATTGTGCAGGCATACAGATTAGGCCTATGTGAAAAGGAGCCTGCATGTGATGTTTTTCACCAGATCTCTTCTTTGCATATTTGCAGAGACCTCACTGAAGAATACCTTATATTACTGTTTGTTTTATTTTTCAGACAAAGGCTCCCAGGGGTCAATAGTAATTATAAAGCTCCTTGGTTGAAATGTTGCTTTTTAACCAACTCAATGCTGGAAATCCCTCTCATCTCTCTCGCTCTCTCTCTCTCGCTCGGTTTGTCTCACTCATTTTCTTTTATTAATATACTGTATATTAAGAAATGTATTTGACCCCTAGTAAGTATATTAAGAAAATCAACCGTATCTCCCCCAAACTACTTTGTAATGGTACTCATCAGACAGATATATGAGGTAACATGCAAATCAGAAAATCTGAACAGTGTCCCGTTGATTAGCTTAAGTATCTCAAGGAAGATATGGCTCATGGCATACATCTGATAGTTATTAGACTCAGTATAATCATCCCTAGTTATTTCAAAGGGCCCAGTTATGTCTATTTGAACCTCCAGTTGCCAGAAAAAGGCATAAGCCTGTTGGATATCATTTATATTGGCCTGGAAGGGCTGTAGAGTTATTAGCATTATAAAACAGGTATAGTACTGGTGAGTTTTTAGTGCTGCACTTTCTGGGTCTTTCTTTTTGTGATCCTTTTTTTCACAGGGTCTGTGTTCCTTTGAAACACTGTTGTTATTTAATTTTATATTCCTATTATAATTATTTTAGTTTAGTTTTCTTACACTATTTTAGTGACTTGTACTTGGCAGTCTAAAAATAATTACCTTTTTCCTCTCACCCTCCCTCCCTCTTACTCTTATTTGGAGTGCGCATGTAAAGATGTCTAGTCTCCAGCAGGGCAGTAGAAGAGATGGGCATTACTGCAGGCTAGAGTTACAGGACCAGAGGAGGGTGATGAGAAGCAGAGCAGGCTGACGAAAGGCAACTATAACTTAGGCTTTCTGCCTTTTACACACAGGCGCACTCTGCTTTTACAGAGTATATGTGCCACTGACTCTTACAGTCCATAGAGCAGATGCCAGAAATGTGGAAAAATATCAGAAGAAACAATGACACATTTAGTTCTTGGTCAGCTTTGAATGTCTACTGTGGCATACATAGTATGATGATTTTTATTTAGTGCAATAACAGCCTTCACAGTTAAGTGCTTAGAAAATGGGTGTATAGTTAATATATTTACATTTTAATGAATTATCATTTGGACCATGGGGTTTGCTTCTTTGCTTTGTAGTGTGCAATGAAAAAGATTTAGATATCAGTCTTCTCTAGCATTCAGGGTATTATTTCACAATCAACACCTCACACCCCCACACAGTCTCTCTCTCTCTCTCTCTCTCTCTCTCTCTCTCTCTCTCTCTCTCTCCTTTTCAATACTGTCACCTTGTATATAGGAACTGTCGTGCAGCATTGAGCATGCTTGCTGGAGAAGTCCAGCTGATCAAACACATTCTGTGTACCTGTCTGTCTGATCTCTCCACTCGGCTGTGTGCTCATCTCCACCATAGGCCACCCTGCTGTCTTTTTCATTCTTCAGTGTTGTCATTTCAGCTCTCATTTACTGGTGTCTGACCTGAAAAATGGATCTGCTTTAATGCAAAACATTTGTATGATTTTAAAGAATGTTTCTTTTGAGATCTTTTATTTGACAGGATTTGTTAAAAATTGTCACTCTCCTTCTCTCTGTTTTCTACCTATTTCTGTGTCTGTCACTGCACTTGGCTCAGTTACTTGGAAGATGTTGTTGAAGCAGGGGATGCTTAGGGTATGATAATCACCTCATTACTGTCATAGTAGTTCAATGGGACAGAAACTGTAGCATTGTTTTAAGCTGTGATAGGGTAATTTCTCTGTGATTTTTTTTTTTTTTTTTTTTTTTTTTGTAATATCCTGAACTCTTAATGGACTTGATCAGATGTCATATTTGCATTCACTGACTTTTCTACTGAAGTCTCATAATATAGTAGTATATATAGTAGTATATATATAATAGTAGTATAAAAGTCACATCACTATTCGCAGTGCATCATTATTTTTATGTAACTGGAATATGTAACCGAGTAGAAAATAAAGTGATATGCAGTGTAAGACATCATTCATGGCTGGATAAGATCCAGTGCAAAAACTGCTATACCAAAAAAAAAATAAATAAATGAAAAAAAGTAACAAATTGCTTGATATCAACCAAATGATGTCAACTATGATGTTAACCATGAGAATATGCAACTACTTACATTAATGCCTTAAAATATACTAGAATACAGAAGACAATAGTGCTACAGAATGAGCCGAACTGTCGAGACAAATGTACTGTATCCATCACAGTGAAAAAGATGGTTGAAGAACATTCTCCCATGAGATGACTCACGGCAAGACACTGGTCGAGGTTTAGATCACATTTTGTGAGCCACAAGGGACATAATCATCATCCCACAGTCTATGGGAACTGTGGGTGCATAATTTGGTAGATATTTCTCCAACACATGAAGAGTGTCAAAGTGAGGGATGGGAAGTGTCTACTGAGACCTTTGCTTAGTGTTCCTCAGGAGAGACACAAGAGAGAGCCCAAAGATTGTTCTGATAGAGATGGCAACTCTGGACCATTAGTGATTGTGCACATACCCCTCTCTAATGCATTTTACTTTTACCTGCTGGGAGTTTAATTAAAAAACAAAGTGCCTCAATTTAAAGCTCATTACTATGCTAATTTAGTAAAGGGAGGGAGGCGATTAAGCTGCTCTTAGAGCTGACTCGAGCTTGCCCTGGGGACCACGGGGAAGACATGGCAACTCTTTATTTGGCTTCATTACTTTACACTGTAATCTCACCACACCAAAGAGAAATGCTGATACTAAGCATTAATGGAGGCCAGTTTCCTTATGGATTATTAAACAGAAGTTTTTTTGTTTTTTTTTTGCTTTAATTAATATAGTATCTTTTTACTTTAATGAAACAGCATTATTTAGAGTGTGGTTAAACTTTAAGGGACTTTAGTTATGATCTACTGCATTGATAATGTCGCCTCTCAAAATGGGTCTCAACATTAGCGTGTAGGCTGAGGTTTGTCTTATTATTCCTGCTACATAATATAAAGAATTTTTTTTTTTAACCAAGCTTTATTCACAGTTAAAGCCTAAATGCTCACTGCAGTAAATCAATAGAGACCAAATTATTAGAGACTACAGATATTAAAGTATGCCAAAGCTGATTATAACTAACACCATTAACCCGCAAAATGAGTAGGAGATGTGAGCACGTAATGAGACACAGGCCCCTTATTTCCATGATCATGATGCAAAAAATAAGGGATAAGATAATGTTGTAAAAATCTTCTTCAGTCTTGGCTAAGAGGCGTAAGAGGGGTAGCTATTTCCTATCCACTCTGTCTCATAGATTTGATGTCAATATTTTAGTGGTAATGTTAAAAACACACACATTTGAAAGTTTTTATTTTGAAAGTCCAATATCTATCATCATAATAAAAAACAAAGGGTAAAGCGTCATCATTATCAGGTTAATACAGAGCTCCTTAAAGAAAAAAATGGCAAAAGTTCAAGGATGAATACCAACTGAGAATAAGGCTTGATGCAATGTGGCAAAAACAATTATATAAACAAATTACAGGCCACACAATCATAACATTGTATGATATTGTGGTAGGCTACAATTTTAAATATTCACATGAGACAATACACATAAACACAAGAGGATACATTCAGTTGTGTTTTTGCATGCGAGCCATAGGTCTGACAAATCTGGTGTGGCATTAAGCATTAACTGTACAGCCAAAAGTATGCGGACACCAGGCCATCACAATCAGCAATATTTGCTAAACAACCCATTCCAAAACCATGGCAATTAATGTGGAGTTGGTATGACAGCAAAATGTCTAAACTGAACTGGACCAAAATGTGCACTTTCATTGAGTTTAGCCAGAAGGGGGAAAAGGGACAGAAACATCAATTCTGCATGTTGAGCAGCCTCTGCTAAAATGCATTTATCTCATTACAGAGAAGTGTTGGGCATAAATAAATGGATTTGTTCCCCATAGGAAAGTGAAAGTGATGTTCTTTTAAAACTGGTAGGTTGTGAAGGATAAAACAATTTTAGCAGCTAAGTAGCAGAGATAAACAATAACCCTACATTGTTTTATTTTCTTAAAGTTGTGTGCACCATTTTGAACTGATTTCATTAAAGGTTGAGTACATATTTAAAACATAGTATCTATCCTGATGAGGGATTTGTTTTGTACAGCTGTCCACTTTAAACATGACCTGAATAAGATAATGTTTTTCAGTTACAATGCAGAGCATGTTAAATTGCGAAATCTTATGTCAATAATGTTTTGAAAACATGCTCTCAAAAAAATTCCATTATACCAAATGATTGTACATCATCTTCCATAAATGGAACCATGACTAAAACTGCACCGTCCTTATCTTGAAATATCATTTTCTTTGATCAAGCTGCAATTCAATGAAATAATAAATTAACAAGAAAAATACCAATAAAACATACACTTTCACCTGTTATTTGCTCTTGTGTTTTACCCCACTGCTTTGTTTTGGGCAGCTAAGATTTTCACTGTCCTCAAAAACCAAAGCTCTAAGTTCACCTTGGCATTCTCACAAGAAACATTGCTATTAAAACTCCAGTACAAGCAGCTTTGAGACCACAGAATTGACTCGATGGTAGCAGGGTATTTCCCCCTTGATCTGCCCCAGAATTCCTCATCACTTATGTCTTTATGATTGGCATGCACTGAATATACAAGCTAGAGGAGCTTGGGTGGTGAAGCCAGAGGAATGGTGTACAAAGCAATCGTTTACAGCTGTCCTCCTGGGTAATCCTTATCCTTTTTCTGTCTTTGATGAAGATGTGGTGACATAAGAAGTCATTCTGCTATAAACTATTATGACCTTCCCCTCATGCACATTCAGCAGAAAACAAGAGGAGAATAGGTGGGGAGAAAAGCATGTGTTGTTAAATGTACGCCAATTATCCAGGTTTGCCCCCACTTCTTTCCCCCTCCTCCAGGCTTGTCTTTTTATCTCCCTCTGGTCTGTGATCCTTATCGCCAAGGCAGAGGCATACAGAGGAAGGTCTTTTGTGGTGGGGAAGTCATTGGCAACATGTGGTGAAAGCTTTAAGATGTTGTCACACTTTAAGTTGCTCATAATCTGTTCAAAGGGAAGACCACATACTCCTGTAAGCGGGCTGCTTTATGGTTTAAAGGAGAGAAGAAAGAGGAACTGGAAGGTGAGAGCCAGGTTTTGGCAACACAGAGGGCTTGAAGATCCTTTGAGCTTAGTATTCAACTCCCAGATTGCTGCTTTTTTTTTCTTCCAGAAATATCTTCATTCAACAAGGCCTGGAAAATGTTCTGTTTGTCCCAACAGGAGAGATGTCATATATAAAAGAAAATTTGAAATCAGGAAATAAAATGTGATCAGGTAAATAAGTATTTTATATATGCAAATAATTTTGTTGTTTCCTAGTCTGTTCATTTTGAGTGCAGTAAAAAGGGGTTTACCCCAGAGCTTCAGTACACTTGTTGCTTATAGATGCCGCAAGAGGACATTCCTCTGGGAAAAGTCCCTGAATTTAGGCACAAATAATTCAAATGACAATTTGTGTGTGTGTTTGAGTGACTGGAAGCTGATAATGATCACCTGGGGAGCATTCTGGGGATTATCTCTGATTCTACTTATGAGGTCCTGGAATAGGAGTATGTGAATCAATATTGAGTCTGCGCTGCCTGAATTGGGCTTGTTGATCCAAATGTGAGAGCCATATCTGTTAAACTGTGTATTTAGGTGTTGGTAGGGGAACAGACATCTCCACCAAAAATAAATGGTGGGCCTTAGTCCACTTTCCTCCCTCTATCCATCTCTACACTATTCCTCAGTATTTTTATTTTGATTTCTGTTTCTGCTAAAGTGATGTCATTTCTATGCTTTTGTTGGAGTTTAGAGTTGGCATATTGTATGACTACAATTTTATATCTACAGTGTTCATTGAATTCAGCACATACTTTTCTTTAAAAAAAAATCAAATAAGAGAAAGTATGACTTCAGACATTTTATACCTTGAGCTCAAACTGTGATCTCAAACTGAGATCAGGACTTGCAACTCTTCTCTTGAATATGATCTTATGTTGTATGTCCAGTAGCAGTGCATGCACTTATTGAGTTTGTAGACCAGAGTAGCTTAAAAAGGCCCAGATGTGGGCTTGTGTCCAGCCCCAAAGAGCAGCAGCTCTACTGGAGTTCTGTCTTTCTTCTTTCTCTTATGGCTTTCATCTTAAACCACAGGACAGAAATCCTCTCCAGACCAGGCACGGCATCTGAGACAACACTGACCTTGTTTATGCCATTGTTTACAACATTTCCTTTGCAGCTATGCTTGTAGCAGCCATGCTAACAGGAGGTCTGGACTCTCTTTCCATTGCTGCACTCTATTGCTAACTCAGACCTCGGGCTCTTAATCAGGTAATGTTACGGGGGATTGAGACTGGTGACTCCCCCTGGTTGGCCTTCGCCTGCTCACACTGTGGCGTTGTTTTTAAAGAGCATTCTTTTGGCGCTGAACTTGGAAAGGTATTAAAATGGGATTAGGGGCTCCTCCACAATCCAGTGCTTGTGTCATTCACTGTCTCTCTCTCTCTCTCTCTCTCTCTCTCTCTCTCTCTCTCTCTCTCTCTCTCTCTCTCTCTCTCTCTCTCCAACCCCCTACCTTTGCCCTGTTTGATTGTGGATAGCAGTGGGAGTTGAAGTGACTGTGCCTTTCAAAAGGAAAAAAGGGGTAGGGTTAAATCCCTACTCCACTGCTCCCTGCTAATTCCTCTTGTTCCCCCAAGAAGGATTTACTTCTGCTGCCAGCCTTGTGAAAGGCTTTCTCTGACCATCCGAAAAGTTAGCCATCGCCTTCCTGCCAGGGTGTGGTTGCTATAGCAGGGGCATCATGCATGGCTATTCCATCTGAGGTCCTGCTGAGAATGTCGAACTTGGGGGGCGGGGCTGACGACAGCCAAAGAAGTCAGGATTAGATTCCAGGACAAAGCCGGACAGGAAGACTTCAGAAAGAACGAATGGGAATTACAGCAGCAAAAATAATGCAAAGTGACAGAGAAGGGAAATAGAAAAATAATGGCTTACAAGATTAGTGCAGGAGGGTAAGAGAGGAGGAGACAAAAATAAAGGGATAAAAAAGAATGTTTTCATTTGGACAATAAGTATCTCGAGAGCATGGAGCGGAGAGGTGAGTAAGCAAATCCAGGAAGTGCCACGGCAGCTCAAAATGGTAATTTCCATCTTATCCCTGTTTTCCAAGCTTGATCTCTCAGGCAAGGATTTGCATCATTGAATAAACATTTGAATTGGACGTGTGGACGGGATCATGACAGATTCATCATCCATGAGTCTGACAGGTCCAACAGGCAATAGTCTAATTTCATCAGTCTAAGTTATAAATACTTCATTTAAAATCAAATGGTAGAATTCATATTTGGGATAAAAGCTCAGCCTGTGACAGAACAGAGTGTAAATATAATGTAGGAAAATTAATGCAATAGCGTGCAAAGCTACAAAATTATTCCTGTTATTTGTGTCAATATTAAAAAAGTCTGGGGCAATTAGTAATCTGTTTTTCAGGTATTATACATGCTTGCCCAAAATAGGATTAAGAGCAAAAGAACAATTTATTTTAATATGATAAAACATCATATTTACAGATATAACTGATGTAATAATAATAAAAAAAAAACACCCACCAGGATAATTAAATCTAAATCCCAAATCCCCCACCTCTCTCTCTCTCTCTCTCGCTCTCTCTCTTTCACATGTGCTTACTTATTCTTTTTGGTATATGCCTCCAGGTAGTGCAGTATTCTGTGAATTGAACAGAATTGCTAAACATGCCACTTTTTTTAAAGGTATTAATATTATCCTTTGTTAAGTGGAACTCCTTAATCTTCTTAACATTTAAAAATAAATCAAAGATTATCGCGTTTCCTAATTCCCGATAATGCCCATGTTCATATTGTTGTTGTCTTGATAATCTTTGAATGTTGTCACAGGTATTTATGAGACTTAAATACCCTGTAAATAAAGTCATTATTCACATTCAGTATTTAACATAACTTACAATGGTGCCACAGAGAATGAAAGGACATTATACATTTAAACAATGATTATCAGTACACATGGGAGTAATTACCACAAATGTCACAAAACGCAAGCATGATAACCACAACAATAATACCCCAGCTATCCTTTTCCAAACATCAGTACAGCTGCCCACCAAACCCAGTTTGCCCCATGGATGGAATATCAATATCTATATCAGCATTTTACAAAGCCATTTCCATTACAAAGGCTGCCACTGCTGCCCCCTCATGTGGCCTCATATTTACCCATATTCATCACTGTCGGCCAACCCTGTCCAGTATCAGTGATGATGGTGATTTGTTTTCTCTCTTTCTCTCTCATAGTACACAATGGCATTGATGCAAAGCATAGATGTAGACAAGCACTGCAGCAGCTGTCCCATCAGTCCAAGCAAACAAAAGAGCCAGAGCTAATAAATCAGCTATGATGGCCTGGACAGTATCATGCTCATTCACTTCCTTTAGCAGGTCGTTTTAGCTCTGGCTGTATGCCTTCAGACTTATGCATAAGGATGGACTGTCTCGGCTTTAACTGTAACAGAAAGTTATTATATGAGCACAGAGGAAATGAAGGCTATGGCGACAGCTGGGTTTCTCCAATGGTTTGTGATAAACATGTGAGTTGTGTGCTTTCTGATCAAAGGGCGTGGATGAGATCCCTTTACCCAGCAGTAGGAGATAAGTCTGCTGGAGCAGCTATGGAAACATAAAGTGGTCATTTGAACCAGTGTTGCATTCATATTGTAGCCAGTTTGATAGCCTAATTATTACAAGTTTGAAGTCAACCACTCATTAATAATAAACCGGTGGTCAAATGTGCATTTCTCATTTCACATAGTGTTTTATAAAAGAAAGCTCAGCATTATTTTTAGGCACTTGGGTATAAATTATGTTGATACTGGCATGTACAAGATATTACTTTAATCTCATTCATTAGCTGGTCACATGATCTATAAGACTACAAGACTTGATCTGGAGGCGTTTTGTTCAAGCAGCAGTAGGGCCTATCTAATCACTACATTGAATGTGGTAAAACCAGTGATTTGTGGTGCTGATTGAGGTTTGCTGGTGCATTTGGAGCAGGGCAACAAGCATGCATTTCCTCTGATTGGGCTCTGCTGAGGCGTTGAGAGGTTATCCAGCATGCTTTAACAGATGAGCCGCTGTCAAAAGAGATCACCCAGGGTCCTAGCCACACACCCACTGCTCCCTTGTATGTGATGGACAACCACATGTAGAGATATTCCTCACCACTGCAAACTAGTATTCTCTGAACACAAACAGTGGCAAAAAATATTTAAGCACAAATCAATTAATTGAACTACATGTTGTTTTTCATGACTTCTTGCCATGGTTTCTGTCTCCTCAGATTATTTGCTACTAAATGCAGTGGATGCCTGGAGAAGATAGCACCCACAGAGTTTGTGATGCGGGCATTAGAGTGTGTGTACCACCTCAACTGCTTCTGCTGTTGTGTGTGCGACCGACAGCTGCGGAAAGGCGATGAATTTGTACTGAAGGAAGGCCAGCTGCTGTGCAAAAGTGACTATGAAAAGGAGAAAGATCTGCTTGGATCTGTCAGCCCTGATGACTCTGATTCAGGTAAGCAAATAAAAAAATGCATTCAGGCTTTACAAAACTCTTTCAGGTTAATTATCATCATCCCTTCCATAAATATACACAAAGTGGGGTGAAATATCATGCTTCTGAGGTATAGAACAGAAGAGAATACATAACCGTGCATTCATATTATGCACAATCTAACTGAAACGGTACAGACAGATAGGTAGCTAGACGAACATGAATGGATAATCTGGTAGCCATGAAGACATAGCTGTAACGGAGAGAAGCCAAAGCATATTGATGGCATGCTGCTGGAAAAAATTAGAGCAGCAAATCCCTATGAATGATGGGGTGGGGTTTAGGGCTTCAGGTTCAGAAGCAGACCTATGCTTCCTGTCAGTCCTCTATTCCACACTAAAATTGCATATGCACACTATCTTTAAAGGGGCCAAAGTGCTTGCTAGCCTAATTGGCACTTGCTGCTGATGCCACAGAGGCCACTAAAGGGCCGCTGCTTCAGATTGCAGCAGCCCTTCATTTCAGGAAACTGTCACTTGGGGATTGTAGCCATTACATGGGTTTTTAACTTTTGAACTCTGCCATGTCATGGAGTTTAGCCCCTTTTCTAATTATGATTATTATTCTATCACACATAAGCTGCTTTGTCTTATTAGATGAAACCTCCATCCACTGAACAATAAAGCCAATCCCCCGCTTGGCTATTGTAATTACAGTAGGAGAGCCAGGAGCCATTTCATTTAGATGGCACATTAGTACGACCTACTGGAAGAGATTACCATGACAGGGGAAGGCTTTGATTGACCGCCTGAGGATCACACACATTATCACCATCTAATTGAGATATGGTGATTAGTTGATTGAATAACATCATAATTTTTTTCTTAGTTTTAAAAGTCATAATGTGAAAAGGAATATTGGATATTTGGTATCACGCTGGGGTAAAGATTTTTATCACCTAGTAAAGTTGGGTCCCAAAGTTTAACTTTGATTTCATGCATTTTGAACAATAACTTTAATATTAATGCATCCCACTTTTTAGCCTATATTAAAAACACTTTTGCCTTTTTATGCGCCATTTTGCATTTTGTTTTTATAAGCCTAACATGTGCGTGGTCATGGGTATTGATTAGAAGCCTACAGACTTTGTTGTTTTCATTTCTATTTCACACCTTTTCCCATATGTGCACAAAGTCCACATACTTATTCTCCCCACAGTATAGCATCCTTTATGTGCAGGCGTCTTATCAAAGATTTATTCAGTGCAAAACAGCCAAAGCTGCATGTTATTAATTATAAATGACACAATGTCCAGTTCAGTGACAAATGTGCATACTTCACAGTGCTTTGCAAAACGTGGCTGTAGCCTTGTAAGGGGATGTGGCCCATTTTTTCGGCAATAAATTGATAAAAGTATTAAAACCACATGTGTCTCTTTTCATTATGGATGTACTGTGTCTGAATCTCCCGAAAATGTAACAGAACAAAAACATTTATTCATCAATAGCCTGTCTGAAAAATTGCAGAGAAATGTGCTGATTCCTGTGAATGACGGATCTCTCCCCAGAGAAGAGCGAGGATGAGGAGTTGGATATCAAGCCGGAGAAGTGCTCTGGAGGCCCGGGCAAAGGGGATGATGCAAAGGATCCAAGGAGGCCCAAACGTCCACGTACCATCCTCACCACGCAGCAGAGACGGGCCTTCAAGGCTTCGTTTGAGGTATCCTCCAAACCCTGCCGAAAGGTGAGGAACTGTAATTTAGCATCAAGAGACAGAAATCCTGTATACATGGCTACAACATATGCAATATTTGTTATTTTTAATGTATGAACTTTGTCATTTTTAACCAAATGTTACACAACATAAAAAATTTACTCTTTACACAAATTAAATATTATAGTTCTAGTGTGCTGACATTTTCACACTTCTTACAGAGGCTATAAAATGTGTATAAGCACAAATCAATTAGTTAATACAGTATTAAACAGGAGGATGTAAAATAGGCCACTTAAGATATATAGCTCAGTAGACAAATTACACAAATAACACAAAAAACAATCCATTCATAATGACCACAGTGACCCAGTTCTGAATTTTATACTAGTGTAAGTAGCCATTAGTCAGATAATATAGATAGTGTAGCTTCAAACAAATATGCTGCATTTGTGGTTCCTTGTAAATTGTAATTTGCAAGGTTGACATGCAAAGTGGGGAAAAAACAAGACACGGATGTCTCCACAAAAGCAAGTCTTTGTTTGCTCTGTCAGAGCATGTATAACTTATAAAAAGCTGGTATACAGGTCTGAATGGCTATTTGTACTGCTATGGTGAACTTCAAAAATTAATGCAACATTTTGGACTAAAATTGCAGTACAGCCAAAACAGTTAGCAGCATTAACATACTTAAGCATGCTACATATATAACAAGCTAGCCAACAGACAGTAGCGAGTAGCATTAGCAACAAGCTAGCGGAAAACAGTGAGTAGTGTTAGCATCAAACTAGCTGGCTAATATTAGTTATCACAAAACTGTACAAATCATTGCGCTGGGCCATGTTGATTTGATGTCCCTCTGTATACGGAGAAGGAACTGGTAGCCAAGAAGACTATTCCAGGTTGATGAGTTGAAATTTCAAGTTGAGGAGCCATACTCTGTGGCCCTTTCCACTTGTAAGTGGGGAATTACAAGTTGCAACTTTGCCTTGAATACAGAAATAGCATACACCATTATGAACCTCTTGGTAGGGGGGCCTGAGTGATGACTGATCAAATCCTCAGACATTAAATGTAATTACAGAGTGCACTCGCAGAAGACTTAAAAAGATAAAAACTCTGATCAGAAATTCTAATAGATAGCAGAATAGTTTTGGATCAACATACTTGTAAACAAGGGGTCTGTGGTAGCACAGTGGTTAAGAACATTGGACTAGTGATCAGTAGGTCATGAGTTCAAATCCCAGAAATGCCAAGCTGCTATGGCTGGGCCCTTGACTTACTGCTCAAGTAAGTCTGGTCTACAAACTACTGTTCTACAAACTGCTCACTTGTATAAAAAAAAAATGTATGTAAGTCTCTCTGGATAAGGGTGTCTGCCAAATGACAAATGTAAACAGCTATATGTGTAGATATTTAAATTACAGTTTTTTGTAACTACAGATACAAGTTTTTAAGGGCATACTCGCAGTAGGGGACCCAAACCACTCCAGGGAAGGTTTGGCTCTTAAAGACTGGATTGATTGACAAGTGTGATCACTCCGTACTGCTCCCAGGGGAGGTTCACTTGGAACACTTGGAAGAGGTGCCCCCCGGGAGCAGATCAGAGCTTATGCACAGTGTGAGCGCTAACCCAGGCTCTGAACTCAAAAGCTATAACTTGCACTTTTCAATTCATTATAGAATATTAGGGTTAATAACTGATCTGGTTCTCACCTTATTGATGAATGAAAGTAAAGCTGCATATTCCTCCTGCAATGTCAGCTGCTTTCGTAAAAATCTTCTTATGCATATAACGCGATTTACTGAAAATGATTTACTGATTTACTGCATTTCAAAGACACAATGTATTTTCTGAGTTCTTGTCATTGATGTTTTTGCTCGGTTTCTTTGATTTTTCGTGCTTGTATGTTTTGCTTGGCTTAACATCCTATCTGCACTCTCATATAAAAGACAATGATCTCGCTCCATATTTTGCAAAGCGTGGGTGCTTTTCTTCAATACAAAAAGTTGCATCATGATGATGTAAGCACCTCTGGAGTGTATAGTTTAGCGAATGGGAGTGCAGACCAGCAGGGGAGAGGGGACGGGGGACAATCTCTCCCGAGTGCAGTTTGGGCCAGTCAAATCTAGAGTGAGTGCACCCTAAAAGATAAAAGTGAGTGGGATGTCCATTGTTAAATGGTGAAAACCTGATGGTTAACATTGCTAACTTAACTAAAACAGCCTCCTTTGAGAGATTTGAGGTTTAGTCATTTTGATGTTTATATATGCAGGTGAGAGAAACCCTGGCTGCTGAAACAGGCCTGAGTGTACGTGTGGTTCAAGTGTGGTTCCAGAACCAGAGAGCCAAGGTGAGCCCACATAGCATGAACTCTACCCATCCATCACAATATCTTACCTACATGAACTCAGTGATGTACAGCCTGAGACTAGATAACACCACAATCTGCGAGTAATCCTCCAACCACAGTGCTAAAGCAAAGCCCTCCACAGGCACTGCCAAAAGGGAGAGCACTAGTGGGGATAGAGACAGCAAATCTCAGTCATAATCTGCCTCAGGCTTAACCTCTCGCTGCATTCCACAAAAAACTCCCTGCAAGGGAAAGAGTGATGCACTCACATCCATCGCATTCTTACGTTAGTGTCTGAAACCCACCTTCTAGCTCTGATGCTATCTTCAAAAGCCCCAGGATAATATAATGTATTCAGATAGACGGCTGTGTAGTTCAAGTAGAGGTGAACAACAAGGAGCATCAGATTTTTCTGAGTTAGAACAGAGAAAAAGACAGAGTTCGGGATGTCCCGAAGTGTTCTGATTGTTCCTTTATCTGTGTTTTTTCAGATGAAGAAGTTGGCTCGAAGACAGCAGCAGCAACAGGAGCAGCAGAACTCCCAAAGGCTGGGCCAAGGTACAGCGTCCCAATATGAACCTTATTGTAAACTTGTTTGTTTGAAAAAAACATAGGCACAGTTTTTTTTTTTTTTTTTAATGCAAGTGTTTCAGGATTTGTGCAACCTTACTACCTAAGTGATTGGATAGTCTTCGTTGGTATTTCACTGGTCATGACTCCACCACCAACGCAGACCAAAAGACTGCCATAATATATTGTATGATTACATGATTGGTAATTATTACTGTCTTTTGTGTTGTGTGAGGCAACAGCAGTGGTGTCCAACCTCAAATTGAGCAGATGCTGAGCTCTCTCGCCTAAGAATTGTACAGGAAAAAAATGGTGTAACTAGGCATATGCATGAGTGTCTCTGAAGGTGGAGGATTCATTTACAATACAAGCACATTAAATTTGCCTGTATCTTGACCCATCCACCCACCTTCTTTCCTCTCAACCGAAAACAACCTTGCATGCCCTTTTTGACAGACTGGCATCTCATGTTTCTATTCAGTCGAGCATAGAGGACAAACTAGTCTCTATTTCTGATTTGGACACTGATTGCTTTAGTACTGTTACATGCTTTGTTGTTCTCACATTACTGTGATAAGTCATTTCAGGTCAAAAGTCCTCCTTTGACTAATTTATTCCACATTAAGTAGTCCAACAAAAAGTTGCAAATATGGTGGCACACTGTCTTGTCACCCTATACATTTATACCCTTGATAGTTGATTTATCATCAGATCCTTTAAGAATTTGTTAGAGATTATATTATTCCAAACACTGTCCACAAAAGCATTTATTCTGAATGAAATATTTTCTGTTACACTGTTAAAATAGCCATTGGTCATTTGATGTGTTCTTACTTTTTCTAAACTATGGTTAATGTCTTCCTTGTCAAGAAAATAATTTGGTATCTTTGGATATCTTAGTCATTTCATTTCAGCAGCTTTGACATCTTCAAGTCTGCAGAGTTACAGAGAGCCTGATTTTAGTGCTGAATTTAATGTTATCTGTGTTACTACTGGGCTACGGTTTCAACATTTCATAAATACATGTGACTAATTACACTAAAGTGCAGAAAGGAAAAATCCAACCACACTAGCCATGCTGGCAAACTTGTTTTACTCTAAAGCAAAACATAATTAAATGCATCAGCATAAAGTAAATTTAGACTTAAGATCCCTAGAGAGATAAGGTAAGAAGCATGCATTTCTGTTGTACAACATGAGAACAGTTCTTTCTCTCTTTACTTTGGGGAAATCCCAAAGCTAATATTGACATTTTACTGCTGAGCAGACCTCCTTGTACCTTCTCCACTAGAAACTCATAATCTGGAGTTCATTGAATCATCTTCAGCTATAAACCAAGAGTAATAATACTTTTATTTTATAGACCAATGTTAGACGATCCTCATGGTGCATCCAGTTATGAGGCTTTATCACAAACTCGGCTGTAAAAAAAAAAAAATAAATAAAAAAGGGCACAGTGCTGGATTGTTGTCAAGCACCAGAACTGTAGAGTCATCATATCCACACAAGTTCATAGTTTCACTTTTCCAAACTCTGACAGATATGTCATTCAGCAGTTCTGTGGTGTCCTGCAGACTGCTTTACCTCTGTATCACTTCAGTTGGATCATTCATGTCATATAGGTGAACAGTGACCTCTCTTACTGGTCAATAGCCCCTGCCTAAATCCAGTAGTAATGTTTTTGTGTTGTTGTTGTTGGGGTTTTTTTGTTTGTTTTGTTTTGTTTTTTCAGAGACATTGTGGAACATGAACTGTAAAAATAGATTTTTGGAGGTGCTGACCTGGTAATTTGGGACAGTAGAATGCTTACTAAAACATTCATAGCACTCCTAAAACCACTGCCTTTGCTGTACATTGTAAAATACCCGTAGCAAAGTTTTCTTATGTATAACCTGATATGGAGTAAACTTCCAAAATCAAATACCCTTGCACCAGAATCAAGAAAAATGTAATAGAACATTGCGGTGATCCTTAGAACTGAATTTCAGACATTCTTGCAAGAGCTTACTACTCCAAAGAAAAGATCTGAGATGGCAGGCTCTTGTCTAAAAGCCACAAGACTCCTAGCCTTTAGCTCTTGGAGGGATTCGTGGAGAATTTCTCAGTTGGATTTGTCTGGGAGATTCTTGTGTTCAAGTGCAAGCATGTTTCTTGTTTTGTAGTGTTTCATGGAGCTCAGCTTGATTTTGAGGGCAAGTACTATCCTTGTTTATACTCAATAAACAAACTAAGTTTTGTATTATCTACACTGACTGGCCAGTCCCCTCCTTTTTGTCCCCCAAATATACCTACAGTAAGAGTTGGTCTCTTGGTTTTGATCAATCTAAGACCATTTTCAGCACATTCTTATGTTATTTTCCTATCTGCTTCAAGAGGTGATGTCCAGTAGAATGGAGAACATGATGAACTCTTACACACCACTGGCCTCTGCACAGCAGCAGATGGTTGCCATGGAAAACGGCTACACCAATGATGCCTTCCAGCAGGGCCTCACCCCACCTCAGATGCCTGGTGACCACATGAACCCATATGGTTAGTAGTATGCCATGTGTTTAGACCATAGCTCAGCATGGTTCTGCTCTCCACCTCTTATGACTGCAAACATACCATGGCAGTTTTCTGTAATCTAGGTATTTTTGAACAGTAATATAATCTCCAAGATTAGTAGAAATCTAGCGACCTTAACATACCTCTACTACAAATTCATAATAGCACACAAATAACAGTCCAAATGTCACTACATGAAATTCACACAAATGCTTTTGAAGTACAGTTAACTTTTTAAAATTTCTAATTAAATGAAGGCAGTATAATCTGTGCTCCCTTCAGTGGCCCTTCATCAAGAGTTCCCAAACCAGAAATAATCATCTCTATCGATATGTGTTTGAGGATCACGTGCAGGCCAAGAGTACATGGATCCATTTGCAAAACATCATCTGATAAAAAAAAATCACTGATGTTTTGGAGAATTACAAGCATACTAAAACTAGTGTGCAGTTTTTTTCAATATAGGCAAAAGCTCAATAGCTGAGAGAAGTTCTTGTAATACCTTTATGGCCAATGTTCTCAATATTATTAACTCCATGATGAGTGTTGCTCATGTATGTTTGGTAACAGATAGGCAATGAAGAGGTCCCAGGTGCCTTGTCATCCATTCCCTTTAATGGCAGGGCCCCAATCCCCAGTTTCATCACACTCCAGCTCAGGGTTTATGGCGTAACAACAGGAAACAGGCAGCATTGCCAGCTCATTAAAAAACCATAGCCCATCAACCTGTCACTGTCTTGTGTAATGGTGTCATTAAGATTGGGACTGAGTATTAAGCCTAACTGTGCCCATAAGGAAAATGACAAAAACAGAAGATTAGCACAGAAGCCAAAATAACCTTGTGCATTTATTCGATTCTTTTTTATTTAAACACATTTGATTAGTATTTGAATGCTTGTTGTTTTCATGACATAATTACAATTAGTGACAGAATTGTTTTCAGTAAACTGGAAAAGAAAAGTTATTATAATATAGGGAGAAAAAGTGGATAATTTACCATTGAAAAGATTTAGAGCATAATTTAATCATGGTGAATTTAACCTATTGTAATTTTCCACAGGAAATGACTCCATATTCCATGACATCGACAGCGACACCTCCTTGACCAGCCTTAGCGACTGCTTCATGGCTTCATCAGAAGCAGGCTCACTGCAGGCACGTGTGGGAAACCCCATTGACCGACTTTACTCCATGCAGAGCTCCTATTTTGCATCATGAAAGCCAGCATGGACAGGGACATCCAAATGTGGGTTCACTTACTGCAACCCACTGCTCCCTTTATTATAAGCTTCAGAACCAAGAACTCTCAGCAAAGACCTCTACTTTGGAAAAAGGGCCAAAAAAAGAGTCCAGAATAAAAGAATTATAGAACTTGAAAACAAGCGTCCTTGATATTCAGTAGTGAAAAATGCAGCTCAGGACAACTGGTTTTCTGAGGCTGACAGACTTTTTCTTTAATATGTTTGTACAATACTTTCACGGAAGTAGCACAACTTGTCAACATCCACCTATGGTAGAAAAGATGTACAGTAGAAAGCCCTGAAGCCACAAACCTCAGTCCACAGCATCCTGCCAAGGAAGGCTGAAGATCAAGACATAAATCTCACAATGCATGAAGTCATATTCTTTGTGAACATGGCATTGAAAAAGAAAATCTTTAGAAAATAGCTGAAAAAATCTTGTGTTGTTGAGATGTTTAAATGTGATGTTTGGACTCTCATATTTTTTGTTATCCTCAGCATTGCATTTTTATCACTTTAATAGGTTTAGCTATGAAAGTGGAGTTAGAATTTGTAGAGGAAAGAGGAATGTATAGTGAAGTGTACATGCTTGTATGGGTATGTGTGTGAGTGAACGTGTGTGAATGTGTGAGCGTTTGATGTAGTCACCTCTCTGTATGTGTGTTGTGCTTCAGCGTGTTGTAGTTTGAAAGATAGTAAGAGACAGCAAAAGCTCTATCCTTGTGTAAATATATGTTTCCCGAACAAATCAGCTGTGCATGTTCAAATGGAGAACATTCTATTTATTTAACTAAACCATGCTCTTGAAGGTACTTAAGTAACTGAAAAGCTTTATTTAAAAAGGAGAAAACTACATCATGTAGTTCCAACATTTTTATCACAACTCACATGTATATCATTTAATAATTAAATATATCCCCTTTTTTCAGCTTAGATGGGCATCAGCAAATGTGTGCTATTTATTTGTTATAATCCCAAAACCAGGGCTTCTCAACCAGTCCTGGGGACCCACTGACCTGGTATGAGGATTTTCTAACTGTGATCCAGCTGATTATTAAGCCCTTCATTGGCTGGATCGAGTGTGTTGGCAGCAAAGACATGTTGGAATGCTGCGCCGTTCAGCTGGTTCCCAAATTGGAAGCTGAGAAACCATGTCCATAAACATTGACAAAATGCATTTCCAAATGTTAACACTGCTAAATTACCAAAGTTTGTTGGTATAATGAATAAACTCTGTTTCTCCTGACTTTTAAAGTTCTTTTACATTCTCAATAATCTACTCTTAGGAAAGCAGGTGAAAAATAAGAATTCATGAATAGCAGTGCTCCGGCTTTGATTTCTTCCTGGAAACATGGAATGTAGTGTGTATATTTTTGCTGCTTTGAGCAGCAATTTTTAACACTACTTTTCAAGTAAGGTGCATTAATAAGTCTCTGTATATGTGACTAATTTATTAGTAGTAACTTCTCATAAAAGTAAATCCACAACATGCAGTGGGTATACTTACAAGTATATTGTCCAAGTTATTCCAAACAAGTATAGAATTAGTACATAGATAGTATATTAGGCAGTGATTCTGTAGTATACTTCTAAAATACTTTCAGTATTTCAGTGAACATTTTTGTGAATTTTCTCACAGTACAACATTTTACAACCAAATTACAAGGAACAAATTACAAGACCATTTTAATATTTGGGGGCCTAAGTGATCTTGGCATTTCCGCCCAATAAGTATTGTTTTTAATGCAATAATGAAAAATAATTTTGTGAGTTTTATCTGTCAGGGCCACATGGAAGCTGGAGCCAATCCCAGAAGTTTTAAGCAGTAAAAAGTAAACTGCTTTTTTCATTTTATATGTAGTACTGCAATGCAAAAAGGAGTAAAATATTGAACACTTACATCAACAATAAATTGATTAATAATCAAAAACATTTACTTACAGCACATTTGTATGCAAGTTTATGCATGACAAGAGAGGATATATTCCACTATAAGGCAGCTGTACCTAGTCTTTGGAATCTCATCTGAGGTCCCTGTAAATAACAAAGGAAAGAAAACAAGATAGGAGAAAAAATATATATATTTACATATTTATATATAATATATGTGTGTATATATATGTATAAATATATAAATATGAACATGGTCCTGAACATACATTTCATGTTCTGAATTTGTGTAGGTTTTTGTTATTGTTCTTATTTATATTTAATTTTGTAATAGCTTATTTTCTCCCTCTTTTTCTCCCTTTATTTGTTTAGATGCTGAGCTGCTTATAGTAGCTATTGCTTATACCTACATAAGACCTTTGCATAAGACCTTTAACCTTAACTATTATTACTTAAACATAACTAGGGATAAATCATTTATTTCATACTAATGTGTCTATTTATAAGAATGTTCTACCTTAATCCATTTCAGATATCAACGATGCTCTGAATTATTCAGCATTTGAAATGCAATAGTACACAACACTGTGGTGCAGCAGGAATCATCACAACCTCACAGCTCCATGGTCCCCAGTGTGATCCAGAGCTTGAATTACTTTCTGTGTGGAGTTTCATATGTTCTGTGTGGGTTTCCTCTGGGTTCTTAGGTTACCTTCCAGTTCCTATGACTGCTGAATTGGCACTAGGTTTGAATGAGTGCGTGAATAAATGATGTTCTACAATGGTCTCTTGTCCCATCCTAGGTGTGTCCCTGGCTCATGCACATTGTTCCTGGGACCGGGGTCGAATCCACTGGGATATTGACCAGGATAAAGTGGCTTCTGAAGAATGAATTTTAAAAAGTAGTACAGATGCAAAGAATGGATTTATCAACTAGTCTGTTATGTAGCTGTTTAATTCAGTAGCTGAGTAAATGTGTCAGAACTACCTTATCCATCACCCTCGCCTATGTCTCACTGTGTCTAATTAAGCACTCTATATAAGTTCAATTAGCTACATGAGTCTTACATGCTACATAGTCTTTGGCTAGCTTTTGTCATTTGTTATCCATGCTAAAGTTTGTTCTTTGTCTCAAGATCATGCTTATGGTTTTGTTTTGGTTAAATGCATCTGCCTTCCTCGTGTGTCAGAAAGCTAGACCGTACCATGGATGCATCAGATTTTTTTCAATGTCCAGGAAGCTATCCTGGAGAAGAACCCCCTTGTGTGGGAACAACAGGGGAAGAGAAGTTGGGTCAGAGCCACACAGGAATGGTTTGATGCCTGGAGCCCCTACAGGAAATTTCTTGGGGAGGGGGAGCCCCATCCAGCTCCCACATTCTTTGCCCCACAGAGGAAGCCATTATGGCTCATGCCTTGCCATGGGTGTCAGAACATCTCCCCGCTTGAACGTCACTATACCACCGTGATCCACTTCAGACATTGCGCTGCCTTCCTACTCCACTGAGGATGTTGCTCTGCCTCCCTGCTTGGCTGAGGACATTGATCTGCCTCCTTGTTTCCATGAGGACATCACTCTACCGCTCTGCTCCGCTGAGGATGTCACTCCCCTCCCCTGCTTTGTGAAGGACATCGATCCCCCCTCTTGTATTGTGGAGAGCATCACTCCCCCCTTTGGCTTTGCAGATAGCATTGCTTCCCCATTCTGGCTTTGTGGAGGATGATCCCACCATGCTCCACCTTCTGTTTTGTTTCCCCCTTTAGCTTCATAGTCACCTTTGCTCCATTCTCATGCTCCACCTTAGATGATGTTCCACCCCCTATATATGCGGAGGGGGTCATTCTGTTTCACTGCATCATAGAGGATGAGTCTAGTGCCAGCTATGCTGGGGGGTAGCGTTCCTGGGGAACCCCGTCAGCCTATAGGCCCATATCTGCTGATGGATGCCTTGCCAAGAGGTTCAGGACCCCTTCTTGACTGTGTTTCACACTTTAAAGGGGAGGTTCTGTCAGGATTGTTACCATCAGCTCCTGCACATCATCACATGTCTCTCTGATCACCCTCACCTGTCTTGTTGTGTCTAATTAAGCACCCTATATAAGTTCGGTTAGCTATGTCTTTGTCTAGGTTTTGTCATTTGTCACCCATGCTTAAGTTTGTTCTGGGTCTTTATTTCATGTTCATGCTTATGGTTTTGTTTTGGATAAGTGTTTGTGTTATAATTTATTCTACTAAAACTCTGCACTTGAATCTGTCTTTGCATGTGACAAAATGAAAGTACAAAACACAAGGAGCAAATGTTTTAAAAAACACAATTCATTAGTCAAACAACAAAATGTACAGTTCACTATGTAAGTAATATATCCATTAATATAATATATAATTATTATATAATATATAATAATTATAATAATAATAATAATATAATTATTATTATTAATGTGTATCCATTAAATCACTGTTACATTGCTCTTTAGCTGCTTACATTTTCCTTGATGGTATTTACAAATCTGAAAAAAGTTATACTTCATTTTGAGCAAGAAAAAATTCAGTTAATAAAAAAGGTTAATAAATTCAAGGGTCTTTTAACAATTGTTTTTAAGTTGTTTCAAAGTACAATATGCTTTATCGGTATATAATGTTTCAATATAAAATACAATTTTTACACCATTTTTATCTCTTGCCAAATTTGTGTATGTGTGAAGGTGAGTCAAATGAAAGCTTTATTCTTTTGGAATAACGATTTTATTATTACAAATGGGTGTCTCAAAATTTTGAATTTTACCACATAATCTCCACTTTATTCAGTGCAAGTGTTCCAGTACATGTTCCAGTAAGTGTCATTCGTAATCAGGTGACCATGAACAGTGATCGAAGCTTGATTGGAAGTTAAGTGACTGAATGTCATGATGAAGTAATTGGCTGCAGTTTAGTCTATAAATTCTGGATTTTCAGAACTGTATATGACACTGGTGTATTTCAAGCTCTTTTTCGTCAAACAGAGGAGTGCTGTAACTGCTTTACTCCTGTCGCTTTTGTTCCATTTTTAATCTAAGACACTACACTTTGATGTACGTGAACAAACCGGTGAAATGTAGAAATTTGTAAGTACTAATGAAAGGAATCATTATGAAACAAGTATTAAATCAAATCAAATTGTTCTTTTAGATTTTTTTTGTCACATTTGTTAGAGTTTATGTTTGATAGAATTTAATTAAATTATTGAAGTTTGGAAATCTGCATGTGATTTCCAAAATTATGTAGATTATGTGGTAACCAGTTTGATTTCAGTGACTCTGCTCTGTACTGGTACCAACATGGTAGCATGAACCTCCTGTTCAGCTGTCCAAACAACTGGGCCTCCTGGTGTATTCAGGTGAAAGTATGTGGTTTTTTTAGGATGAAGATAGGATGAATATCAGTAAGAGTAAAAGTGGAGCAATATACAGTCAGAATATACAGAATTTTTTTTAATGCAAATTAATCATATTACCAAGCTTGACAACTATTCTTCCCATAATTCCAGAGCAGATATTTACCTTACTGAATTAATGAAATGCGTGGCAAATGGAGATAATGCAATGACTGAGGAGACATCCCTAAGGGTGCTGAATGGCAAATTTTGTTTTAAAAAACTTCCAGATGTTAGTAGATAAAACCAAAGTTGTGTGCACATATTGCAGTCATGACATTTGCTGCATGCTTAAATTTCATGTTAGGAGTGATGTTTTGATAAATGATATTTTATTAGTAGGATGGGATGGTGCTGCAGTGGTTGCCTCACAACAGGAAGGTTCTGGGTTCAAACGTGGCAGCCAACTGCACCCTCTCTGTGCAGAGTTTGCTTGTTCTCCATGTGCCTGCATGGGTTTCCTCTGGGCACTCCAGTTTCCTCTCAAAGACATGTAGATTAGGTCAACTGGCGGTGAATGTGAGTGTGAATGGTTGTTCATCTATGTGTTAGCCCTGCAATAGCCTACCTGTCCAGGCTGTACCTTCCTATCGCCCAAAGTCAGATGGGATTTGTTCCAGCTTCCCCACAACCCTGACAATAAGCATCCACAAAATGTCAATGACAAATATAGAGAGAAAAGTACACAGAGTGCATTCACTTCAGCCATGTCCACACAAGGCATATGGGTGATGATATGATTGGAGTGACATTGTCCTACTGATATTACACTTACTAATGTACATTATGTAAAGGTAAATGACATTTTACAAATCTTTCATGTGCTTATTTCAGATTAATAACATAAAACATTAATATCTTTCAGATATTAACCTAAAATAAAATGAATAACCTAAAACAAAAACAAAAAGAATCTGACACTTAGAAAATAACATGTTTGTCTGTCTGAATGCAGTATAACTACACTTTATCTTGAAGTATAACCATTAAGTTAATTATTATTTTTCCATTAATGTGTATATCTAATGTCTCATGTTCTGTTTCCAGTAATCATCCTTTATAGGTTAATAAAAATGTACATTGTAATTGTGTTCCATAATATTCACTAAACCCTGTTACCGTAACACCTTAACTCCCATAAAATACTTATATTACACCAATCACATGTTCAACAGGAAGTTGCAACACCCAAATTTCATGAAGATCATGGGATGAAGAAGAATATTTGTTTATTTTCAATTATATTGTGGTATTAAATGACAGTGTCACTTTGAAAGCACAAATTGATGAGTTTTAAATTTTAGATAAATTTTTTGATAAATAATTATTAAAATAATAATTAGAATGGATGCTACCTAACAACATTGACACTATAGGCTAAGTCTACATTACAAATATTAACTGAAAAAAAAAAATTGGAAAAAAACAAAATGGCATTAATTCTTTTAGTATTGTTAAATGGCATTCCTGTCCCTGACTTTGGGCAAGAACCACCATGTTCACATGTATCAGGTCTTCATGTTGATAAGTCAGTTTCTTCTAATTATGTTTCAGTAACTTCTGCATAGTAGATTTTTAAAAATTATTGCTTGACAGTGCAAATTTTGCATGGGTTCAATCATTTTATTGTCATAAATTTTGACAAAAATGCTATATAGGTGATGAAAAATGTTTATACTGTATGTTTATGCCTACTCAACCAAATCGGACCAAAAGGATCACACTACCTGGAGCAGGAAATCTGAACTCTGCATGACATAAAAACTAAATCCTGATGGATGACAGCATGCTTTGTTGGCCTCTCAAAAAGCAAACAGCCTGTACACATTACATAAGCCCAAAATGAAAAAGGAAATGTTCTTATAAAGGTGTATTGTAAGAGTAATCTTTAAGTAAGCTATTCCAATTCAGTTGAATGTGTTCTGTTTTAATTATGTGCCCTTTGTATTAATTTTTAAGCCCAGTTATGTGTTATAAAATCTCTTGCTTGCTAGAATTCCTACAACATTAACATGATATTGGTTTGATTGTAGGTTTACAATTCCACTATTAAGACCATTCCAGGAAGATAAGAATTCAGTTATCTATTGCAAACCCTGAGGTGGCTCTGGGTGTCAGGATCTGCAAGTGCTTAATCAGGGTAAGGGTAGTCTGAGTTTGGTTCTCAGGGAATCTGGTGTGTAAAATTAGGCTCAAGGCTATTCCTAAATTTCAGCCTAATGTAATCTCTTTGCCTTGCACAGACTGGAAGTCTAAGTCATACACAAACCAGTAAAAGTTAGAGTACTGCCTTCCCTGTCTCATAACCCATAAAAAAATTGGGTTTTCTATATCTCAGATTCATCTGTATATACAGGCTTGGGGGGTGTGCTCCAGCAGCACTTGCCGTCGGCCCCTTCTGATCAGATGGCAGTATATCTTCGGTCTTATCTTCTCCTCATCTGCCATTGCAGGTGTTAGTAGGTGTGGTTGTCTATCCTGTCCATGTCAGAGCAAGCCTTATCTGCAGATTCTCTACACGAACACTTTCATTGTCCCTTATTGAGAGAAGAGTCAGCAGTACAGGGTCAGACTCAGGAAAATCGTTGGCACTCAGTTTGACTTGCTGACCTTAAAATAACCTTCCAAGTGCACTACAACAGGTGTGAGTGCAGATTTTTCAGCACATGCTTCCAAACAGTGCATACGATTTTACTATGGTACACAGTCAACTGGAAAAACAACTTATTTGGCTTCAGGGGAAAAAAGGCTTTTCAGAAAATGACTGGTGTGTGTATTTGTGTGTGTGTGTGTGTGTCTGTGTGTGTGTGTGTGTGTGTGTGTGTGTGTGTGTGTGTGTGTGTGTGTGTGTGTGTGTGTGTGTGTGTGTGTGTGTGCGTGTCTATGCTGTACACCAGCTTTTGCAGCAGGTACTGTAGTTCTAATCTTATTTTCTGCTGATCAGCATCATGCAATGTGTAGCATTTCTACAACTGATTAAGAACATGGCTATAATATGCCTTTGTCAGATTAGATTTTTTTTTTCCGAATGCTGTTAACTCTCTGATAGTAATATCTTCAGAGTTCTGCTCTGTTGACTAAATTAATGTATTTTTATTAGGTAATTTAAACATTTTAAAACTTTGTAAGCTGCCATCTATAAAGAGTGTGTAAACTCTCTACTCTGTTTTGCTGATTATGATGTCATGGTGCAGAAGCATTTTGACAAACACTATCTGATTAGAAACTAAACTAAGCTTATGTCAATTTCACCTAGGCATGTAGCTCTCCAACAACTTGAAAGAAGTGAGACATTTTTTCACTGTAACCAACAACCAAGGCAAAATTAGAAAGTATCTGAAAGTTTCATTTTGGCCAATCATTTTTGTAAAATATTATTATGTTCCTTTAAATAGAGAGTTGCCAAAGTATATTATTGAAAACTCAACTTTGGTCAAAACCAGATGTTTTTTTTTTTGTTTGGTTTTTTTTTGGTATTTTAGGCTGTTTCCCAGCCATAGCAACATCCAACAGGTTTTCTCAGACCACCATACATATGTGATATGCTCATAGAAAGTAATGTTTATCTATTAAGCAAAGCTAACTCCCATCAGAGGACTGCAATGTATTCACTGCAAAAGCTGGCCCTGGTGTTCTTATTTAACTAAGATTGAGTTTTAGTTAAATTCATGCTAGCCTTGGATCTATTTTCTCCAATTATAACACATTCTTTGTGTTATATTTGGGTTCAGCCTCTCCAGACAGAAAGCTTCATTTTTGCAGGTAATCCTTGTTGTCATCAATAACACAGTCTCTATAGCACTAAGTTCAAGTGTCAGAAATGAGAACGTATCTAATTTTCACCATACAGAGGGCATATAAATGAATAAAGACCTCTGTCACCAGTTATTGACTAGTGCTGAATCTCCTCTTCCCAGAGAGCTTGATATATAATTAGAGAGGTGGCCTGAGAAGGCAAACATGTCTTGGTTAATACACCATAGAATATACACACACATGCAGACCTTTTGACATTTCACACATTCTCTCTCCAGGTTCTCTGCAACTCTGGCCCCTCATAGGAAATTAGCCCTGTGATAATATTTTTGTTAGATTATCTTGTTCCCTCATTTTCCATATGCAGTATAGACTGGCCCCACCCCAATCAGATGCTTCTAACCAAGCGAAAGCTTACTTATTTTACAGTGGGGCAAAAAAGTATTTAGTCAGCCACCAATTGTGCAAGTTCTCCCACTTAAAAAGATGAGCGAGGCCTGT
>JAQMYM010000039.1:16563200-16575748 GCA_030014255.1 Parauchenoglanis ngamensis
ATAAGTATACACACGCATATATATCTTTTACACACTAATTATTTTAATAGTATTTGCTGCTGCTTAGCTCAAAAGGTTGCACTCCTCTATTATTTTAACTCTTTCCAAGGTAAATGAGCATGTGTGTCATTCCATTGTGTAAATTTAAATGCATTTGAATCTGTAAATGTAAATCTATTTTTTCAGACGTGGAAATTATATGAGTTGTCACTTAATTAATCGAATAACTGGAAGTCAACCACAGCAGTAAAATCACCTTTCATTTAGGGTGTGTACATTCAATTTTTCTCTCTCTCTCTGAAGAATCTGTGCTATTAAATTACATGTTTTGATTTTGAAACTAGGCTGGTATGGTGCTAGAGGAAGTGGTGAGCTCCGCCTTGAATTTTAAAACACAAAATTAAACATCTAAAATAAAGCTTCAATATTACAGTACTACTTTTTTCATAAAGTACAATACTGAAAAGTATAATGAGTTCACATTTGTTTGTGTCACATTATGTTCCTGTTCTTCTTTGACTTTTAAATTATATGTATATGTATGGCTACAGATTTTTCCTAGTAATGACTTGCAAAAGAGCAATCATTCCCCATGCTTAGTGGACTATGTTACCTTTTGCCTAACAAAATAACTGCTGACCCATAGAGAAACAAACAGAAAATGAGTGTTTGATTTAGATGATCATAAAAGCAGACTGAACTCCACAGGCTGAGACAATGAAGAGGAGAGTGGGCCAAGAGCAGAAATTCCCATCCCAGCTGCAGCCCGTGCCTGATCAACATGCTGAATTCCAGAGCACGGATGTGTATGAGCCCTGAGGCTGACAGGGTGCAGGGATGGAGAAGTGCAGGGGCTGGAGTTTGATGCACATTCTTGACACCCTTGTGCTTGTGTCTTTCTTGTGTGTGCGCCTGCGTGTGTGTGTGTGTGTGTGTGTGTGTGTGTGTATATATATGTGTGTGTGTGTGCATGCATGCGTGTGGGTGGGTGGGAGTATGTGGGTGTGTGTAGGTGTGTGTGTTAGTAAAACATGATGAGTCTCCCTGTCTAGACTCATCTCCCTCTCAGCTTGCCCCACGCTATGTTTGATTCCCAGAGTCGCCATGGATGGGCTGCAGGCTGTGGTGCACAGGGGTGATAGTAATAATGTGGGCCATTGTGAGCCTCTCGCTCTCAGACTGAGGTACAGTGCATTTCACACACAAACACACACCTACACACCCATACACACACACAGGGTTCAAAGAAGGGTCGAAGGTTCTATGTTTTCCCTTATATACCAACTAATGCATCCACGGGAGCGAGAGAGAATTGATATGAGAGAGGGAAAGAATTGCCCTCTCACCAAACTGTGCAGAGTAGAGTTTGTTTAGAATGCTCTGAAGCAGTGCAGTGCATTTAAAACAGAGAACAGGAGCGGATGTGGCTTCTCTAAATGGAGAGAGAAAAGCGGAGCTCTGGTTTGATGCAAACAAAATCCTGTGTATTGCTGCTTCAGCAGAATACCAAATGATGAGAGAAAAATAGAAAGAGGCTCTAGTCTTCTAAACTCTAAATTCCCCCTCATTCAAAACCAGAATATTATTAAAAGATGCCTATCATTGGATCATTATCTTTCTCATTCAGGCAATATTATGGAATTTGTAACCCAATGTAGAGGAGACATCACCTGCTCCTCTATGCATATTCATGCCTCCTTCATAAACACTTTTTCTTGTGATGGCGGTGTGGACAATGAAGCTGGTAATGAAGATGACACAGACTTCTGAAGAAGAGGAATGCATTTTCCCTGGTCTAACCTGAAGGGGTATCCCTAGTCATTGTCCATTAGCTATAACTGGTACTGCCCGCACAATGGGTGCCCTTTGTGTGGCCATGTTGGAGACGCACTGCGGTAGGCATGTGGACGAATCTCCAGCTGTATGCTCACTGGGGTGTGCCATGTCAGAAAGCTGATCATCAGATATTTCTGTCTTAGTATGTTGCTGCAGTTAAAACTAAAGCAAGAAAGGCAGCGAGAGAAAGATGAGAGAGATAGAGTTTCCCCAAGTCTGCAAATTATTAAATGTTTTGCTTTTAAATGCTTCTGTGTACTTTGCTTAAAGGGTCATGCTACTAAGAGAAAGACAGAAAAAAGGGTCTTTTTTCTTTCTTTCCTTTTTGCTGCTTTAATCCTTAATTTAAAAATAAAGGCCCCATGTGTATGCTGATCCTGTGTGTTTGTTACTGGAAAAAAGCAGAGCAGTCTGACTACATCTGTGTGTTTTTATAAGCGGGTTATGTATCGCTAACTAAGTTCATTCTATATGTTTACAGCTTTTCTTTAATTTAAGATTGAGTGTCATAAATGTGTGTGTGTGTGTGTGTGTGTGTGTGTGTGTGTGTGTGTGTGTGTGTGTGTGTGTGCATGCTTTGTTGTGAGGGCACCCATTTTAAAGTGTTCATTGGACTATGATGACACTGACACATGAGACACACTCATTGGTGTGTAAGGCTTATGGTCCACAAGAAGCTGTTGTGTGTGTGTGTGTGTGTGTGTGTGTGTGTGCGTCCAGGGGAGAATGGTAGTGTGAGAGCAATTTTGCTCCCACACTCAGAATGCATCAGAGACTTATCTCACATTTTCTGGTCTCAGACAGGTTGATTTCTGAAGAACTCAGTATAACACTTCAGTTCAAATGTTTCTTTCCCTGTCAAGAGGGAACTGAGATTCTTTGTAGTATCAAGTTCTTTTCCTGCATTATAATCTTCCCTTTTCCTTCTCTTTCTTTTATACATTAGCCCCTGTCCTGTCAGTTGGGCTGCAGATCGAATGCTAGGCTCTTGGTGCAGTCCCATAGATGCCTATTAGCAGGTATTTGAATATTTAAACAACAAAGTTTTACAAGATCTCCCAAGGGGCCTTTTAAGAGGACTGATACTGTGTGTTCACCGTCCCATGATGTGTTGAATGGAGACAAAAGGAATCATCCCAGATTGAGTTACATCCTGAATTATGGCAGACAGTAAGAGGTGCTTCTCGCAATGACCTGCAGAAAATTTAGGACAAAAGAGTTCATTCTGGAGGAGGACAATGGAGGAGGTTAAAAAGGACACCTGAGACAAGAGCAGCACTGAGGACCTGTCTTAGAGGACAAGGTCTAATTGGGAGGAAACTATACACTTGTTTTCGTGTATATATACACACATACAGTACAGTGCTAAAGTCTTAGGTACATATAAAGAAATGCTATAAAGCTGCATTTAAAAATAATTAAATTAAAGCATGTGTCTTTAGAAATGCATCAGTAGCCTCAAATAAAATTTGTAACCTCACATACAACAGTTTTATAAGTAAATTTGCTGAGGATCTGCCATAGTACTTCTGGTGACTCTGCTTGTCTTCAGACTGGTTTATTTGTCAGAAATGTTGTTTATTAAATCACATGTAACTGCCTTTACTGACATGCAAATATTTTTGTTACTTTTTGTTATAAAAGTAAACTTTGAGGATTTAAAATGTTTTTTTTACTGACCAAATAATGCATTACCCAACATCACACACACACACACACACACACACACACACACACACACACACACACAATAAATGAAAGCATTTGCATAAGTGTAGCAGTAGAATATTTTACATCACTGCAAATAATATCTGAGAAAAAAGATCATTTGATTGTACAGACCTCTTATTTGGGTGGCCAGTCATTAAGGTCTAAAATATCAAAGTAATTTTTCTGTTTTTATTCTGTCTATACAAGGGCAGCTTTTGAGGTCAAAAAGATATTAAAATCAATACATTTTGACTTTTGTATTGATTTCCCTGATATTGAGCCAGATATCATGATAGGAGACCTTATATATACATTCAACACTATGTGTGATTCAGGGTCAGCTAATTGAAGTCCTGAACCTTCAGGTCCTAGATAAAGCTGGATTTATTAGTCAGAAGAAAAAGGCAGAATGGGAAGAAATGAAGAAACCAGTTATGCAAGAAATGCTGTTTCTTTTGGAGTTTTTGGTGTTTGTCAGAATTATATGCAGTGTTGCCCTTACTTATTTTTTGTTATTCTACTAATATAAATAATGGAAATAGTATCATTTGACCATTTATATTATTGCAGAAAAGGAATTCTCACTTTGTAAAAAGCTAAATCAGAATCTGAGTGCCTGACATGTGGACACACCCTGACATCCTGACATATGCGTGATGTTGCTATTTTGCAGATCATACATCATTACAAAGTACATGCCTGGATATTATCTATTAATAACTATCAAAAGTAGCATATTTCACCCAGAAATAGATGTTTTATGTATGCAGTAGGTATAGTTCTGGGTCCCACCACCGCACGACTACAGGCCATACCAACCCTGAAAACTTAACACTGTGCAGACATGCATGTGACATTCTGCATACAGAGGAATTCACTATTTGATGCAAGACTATTTGATACCCTCTTTAAGAAATGCTAAAGGCTGTTATGTCATCGCTGCCATCTGCTTCCCCGTCTCATGGACCCCATTTCCCATCAGTCTCAGCAGCCTACAAACCTGGCTGCTCAGGACTGCAATTCCCAGCAGTCCTCTTCACTTCACTGCTCCCAGTCTCCTGATTATCGATTGGTTGCACCCGTTTTGTATTTAGCTGTAATCACTGCTCACTCTATTTACGATCCTTTGTTCAATGTATTAGCTGCGAAGTGTTAATGTGTTTTTCATAGTTAAGCCAAGGCTTTGTTCATGCTATTGCTTACTTAGTTTTTGGATTACAGTTTTGAATTTTGACCTAGCTTTTGCCATAGCACCTGTCTGCCCAGTGTTTTAGAATTTGCCTGTTTTTGACTTTGCCTTCTGATTCACTTTTTGGACTTTATCTGTCTGCTGGAGATAAAAGTTCTCTTTTACTTTTACATCCGTTGCCTGCCTGCTTATCTGACAAAGGCCTTATTTTACAGTTTAAATGTAATTTTAGTTGTTCATTCCTTGAATGAATAATTCTCTTAACATTAATGAATAATTAAAAAGAAATACAAGTTAAATATACATTATCCTCTTCAATTAAATTAATATTACCATCTATAGAATTGTATGATTTTGTACGAATAGCTTGCTAAAAGTTTGTCTGCTCCTCATTCACAATTCATTCACAGCTAGCTAGTACCATTCAGGCCTGGTTCTAATAATTTTAGGGCCTCTGTCAGTCACAGGCCCCTAGAATCATCTCCCACCCCCATATGGTGCCCCTGGCTCTGGCAAACCTTTTGACCCACAGAGTGTTAAAATTGGATTGAAACATTTTCAGAGTTACACAAGAGAGATCATTATGAGGCAGGAAAAGAAATACTGTTAATAATACAATAGTTAATCATAAACTGTTTTCAGGTGCCAATAATTGTTGAGTCTTTATCACCAGCAACAATCAGTGCCAGCAAAGGGATTGCACCGAGGCGATTGTCTCCATTGATTTGTCTACAATTTCCTAGTATTGATTTCTCTCCGTTATCACTTTCCCATTCTAGTCTTTTTAAATAATTTATGAGGAAGTACTACTGAAGCCCTTGGGTTCTTTCAGTCACACAAGACATCTTCAGCTCTGATGACTGTTGTAGCTCTCATGTAGCAGCTAGTGCTAGCGGTTAAAGGAACATTGCATTTGGACCAGCTTGTTTGCTGGTTTATTGTACTACAAAACTAGATCTTGGATGTAAGAGGAATTTTGATAATCAGATTAATAATACTATCATTATTAATTTTGTTATTATCAGTTGAAAATATCAGTAAATCACACTTCAATGTAGTAATGCCCAGCATGCAGCCTGACACAAAACACACAGAATATGCTTGCCACTGTCAGCGAAAAGTTTAAGAAAACAAACAGCAGAGACAGGACGTTTAAGCGATTCCCATCTGCATGTGGTTTGCATCTCTCTAAATCCTTCCATGCTTTCTCCCAGCCCCTCTTGGAGAGCGAATCGCAGATGATCTGGGAAAAGGCACAGAACAACAGATTTAAATGGGCCATCGGGCAATGTGTATCAAATCAAACCCATCTTTTATTAAAGCATTAGAAACATATTCTCTTTGGAATTTTTCGCCTGTTTGGGGAAGTTATTGTGTTGGGAATTGGATGAGTAGGCCAAAGGGATGGACTGATCACCATCTGTTTAAACACGCAAGGGTTTAAGGACCTATCTATCCGTGCGATCAGATATGCATACTGCAGGTGCTTTTGATAGTCACAGTTTTGTAGGAAAAATCCACACTGAATAATCTAAATATTCAGCTCAATTCATAAAAATATATATATTTGTGTGTGTGTTTGTGTGAGTGTGAGTGTGTGTGTGTGTGTGTGTATACAGTACCATACAACTGTCAATTGTCAGTTCAGCAGTGCTTTGTCTTTTCTTACATTCTGCTTAAAGAGATCTGGGTCCAAAGCCCATACTAATACTGCCATCAACACCACCGTGCTTGTCATCTTGTGTTTCACTAAGTAGTTGAGACAAGTCTTTGTCGTAACCCGGGCTGCATAGCTGCTTTGCATTTTGGAAGTTCGAGTCCATGTTTGCTGTGTTGTGTTGGATGTCTCATTAATATGACATTGAGCATTCATGGAAATTAATGAATGAGAGAAGGTCTTTTTTTAGGTGCCAATAGTGAAACCTGCCCATTATCCTTTTGTTTGAGATTGTTAAATATTTTTCTCCTAATAAACTACATTATAACTGTGCTAGCAATGTGACATCAGCAGGTTACACAGCTGTTTACTTCTCACAAGAATAAGGAAAATACAGGAATATTTCAGTGTGAAGTTTTCCTTTAATAATTAGCTTTTTTTTCTACAAGTGTTCAGGTGTGGTTGATAAAAAATTCATGTAAAATGAGAAGCTGATAGAATTTATAAGGTTTTATGCTTGTCTCCGAACACTTTCATTAATCTTAACCTTGGCTTTAGAGTGTTTGTCAAAGCAATGCTCTAAATTCTCAGTGAGTGGGAAACATAATACAGGGGTGGGCAAAAGTAGGTTTACAGTTGTTCGTATGGAAAAAGACATGCAGGTTATGATTATTACAGTAATAATAATAATAATAATAATAATAATAATAATAAGCATTAGACAAATAAGAAGACAATTAATTATTAATTAATAAATAATGATAAAATAATAAACTGTGTGTTTCATGTACTCACAACTGTAAACCTACTTTTGCCCACCCCTGTATAGTTCCAAAAGACAGCATATGGACTGTCATGCGCGGTCCCAAAAAATGTACATGATTATATTATGCAGATTATTAACACGGCTGTCACTGAGCTTTACTTTGAGCAGCATATTGTGTGACTTGTAAAACTTGTTTTTCTGTCTCTACTGCATTCTGTCACTCACAAGCTGGAACAGCTGCTCTACAGTTAGAAGCTTGGCCATAGAGTCTCTTGGCCTACATAACTCAATTTACATTTTAAAATGCTTTCTTTCTCATTCTCTTTGACTTGTCAGCATTATTAGTCTTGCTAATGTTTAGACTTTTGGATTGTTGATATGCAGTGTTGGTAGTATCATAATTGTGCAACATTTTAAACATTATTAACATACCTTCTAATAGCACCATGAACTTCCATGTACATGTACTCTATGCAAATCATCACTGGATTTGGGTGTAAAGTGGTGTATTTTAATACTGACATTGCTCACCTGCTTAATCTGGAGCTTCATGGCGCTACATCCAGCATTCCATCACCTACAAGTCAACTAATTTATAGCTAGTGTAGGTTTGTTGACACTAATCCTTTTCTTTTAGCCCAGGATTCTCCATCAGAAACAGGATATAAAGACAAAGGTTTGCTATAGACCACAATCACATTATGGGATAAGAACGTGCCATTATGTTTTATCCAGAAATCTGTATTTGACTCTGAATGGCTGGGATTCATCAAACATTTGTGGAATCTTCAGCAGGTTACACTCCATTTGAAAGCATTTTCATTTAAGACAGCATATGTAGAGTTTTCAATCATAATTTGTCATTTCTGTGAAAGTTGCAATAGTGCTCTGTTCCTTTATTTCTTTGTAATTGCTTTTCTACCATTATTATGTTTTCTTTTATTCATATGATAACCCTGCCAAGTGAATGAATCCAATTCCAAATCTTTCAAGTCACTTCCAACTTTAAGAAACATCTTCAGGGAACATATTAAATAGTGCTATAGCTATACGCCCTTTGTGATTTCCTATTTATTAAACACTTAAAACATCACAGTTTTAGGGAAATGGACATTTTCAGCGTCTCAAGAGCCACAGTTTTATGACATTTGTAAGTAAGACTCTTACCATTATTGGGAAGATTTTCTTGATTATCAAACCTCATTCGTTGATAACTCATAAGAAGGAAGCAATGAAACAAAGCAGGAAATATATATGGAGTCTTTGAAACTATGGAAAGTTTCATGGAGCAGAGAGAGGAGATTTATCATTGACGTTGACCCTCAGTGCTAACAGCAGAGACCCTCCAGAGGAGCTGCCGAGGGCTTTGTGCCAAACACCCTAACATTTAAAGAGGTGAAGAGGAAACTATCCAGAGGAGACAAGAAATACATTGGTAGAAGCTCAAGTACCACTTTTTACCCACACACACATTTCCAGCAGCTGACCTTGCTTTTTTTGGCAGGTCCACATTTGGATTGTCCCTTAGGTGGTCATATCAGCTTGTTACTCATAGGCCAGTTCACCAGCAGGGAGGATTATGTTTAAGAAGATGAAAAATTAGATGAAAGGGCATTTTGGGAAAATTAACCACCACTGGAAGAGCGACTGTAGAGCCAGGATCTCCATTTAGAAACGGAAATCAAGAATTTGTCCATGTAAGCTGAAGGTAATTAGGTGAACCACTGCCCTTGGCCTGGAGCCCCTCTCCTTCTCCTGCGTGCTCTATGAGGTGTCATCAACTAGTTGTCTTTACTTGGCATATATTTTATTTCACAGTGAGAGCCTAGGCTGCACTTACAACAAAGAGTTAAGCTGTTCTCTGATGTTCTAATGTACTATTTGCCTTTTCTAGATATTTTGAAAAATTACTGGAGCCTTCACAAATGTTCCTTCTTTGGCCTTGCCATATGGTTTCAGACAGGAAACAGACCAGCACTGTGTTGCAGAAACCTTTCTCTGTTCCTAATGGTGCAGATGTTCATGCATTACATCATCAAGAGCAACCATGAGCTGCCCAGCGAATGTCTGACATTTCACTTATGCCATGCATGGGAAAATTAAAATACTTCTTTTGGAGGTAAATAAAGATTTCTTGCTAACGTGATTCATATCACTCTCAAGAAGATCATGTTTTTAAAGTGCCACCCTAAGGTCAGGGGTCATCTTGGGCAGGTGCAGAGGTTAACCTGCTCAATGCAACTCCAGGCTGCTCTTAGCAAGTTCATCCAGAAAGGGTTAAGAAAAATCTAACCATATCTCAGCTTGAGGTCATGCCTGTTAAAGATGGCCTGGCATGGGTTATGAGACAGACAGTGCAGACTAGCTTTGATTCTCTTAGGCAAGCACCTGAGTTCATTATCTGCTCCCCTTGTGCTGACCCCACATGGCTGAGATATTACTATTGCCCCAGGCTGTTGCAGTATACAATCTCTCTCTCTCTTACTCTCGCTCTCTCATCCCCCTCCAACTCTCTTCGGGCTGAACCTATAATCTAGGGGTTTTCATGAAAGATCACAGGTGCTTATTTACAAAATGACAATTTTCCATTTCAATAATTCCATGTTACCATTACCAGATCTTATTGCAGGAGTCAGTATCTTATTTCTGAGGTTTTATAACCTAATGAAAGATGCTTAGCTCTGTTCTTCCACATGCACACACAGACACATAAACACACTTGAGCCACAGGGGCTAGAACAACAATCTCAGGATTGTGGCATGTCTTTGACTAGGAAGCATGAAGAGGTCATAGGGAAGGCAGTCACTCAGAGCAAGCCTATGACTCTGAACGCTGAAGTCCAGTAAATGCTTTCATCCTACCATAAAAACACAAGCAAACCATATCTCAGAGGAAAGTCATGCCATGTCACATTTCTACAAAAAACAAAGAAAAGAGATGCCCTAAAATGTCTTATTTCTTTTCCATATTCTTTAATCCTTCATTCCTATTCCTAAGTCATTATTAATCTTTTGGGTGATCAGTGATCATTGACTTTACCTTCTTTGGGCCCAAAAGCAAGGTGTAATATATTTGTCCGCAAACTGAGTCACTTCCTTATTATTGTTTACATTGTGACATTTTACATTAAAATAACATTAAAACATGGATTTATCACTCCAGAGAGGTGTGTTAGAAGTGAAATTTCCTGCCGTCCCCCTTCATCACAAATGGGACATCTCAGTCTTGGGAGCAGACATTGTCTGGACCTCATACTGGGGAACTTAGTGCATGGAGAAATATTTTCACAGGATTAACCCTGGCCATGGTGGGCTATTCTCAACAAAGGGTTAAGAGTTCAGGGAAACAGACACAGGGAAGACCGCCAGTGACTTACTTAATAGAATGTTGTTTTAAATAAATTGTCCCCCATTGTGGCTAAGCTTGAAAAGTTGAGACATGCTTGTTGTGAACCTTTTGTTGTGCTTGCTGTTTTCTCTGCTTCATACTACAGAATTAAATTACTGCATATTTCTTAGTGTCACCTTCATAACATGCAATTTTTTTTTAAATGAAAAAGAAGAAAGGTAATAAGCAAAAGGTGGGCTGCCATTATTCTACTGCCTCCAAAAAAACCATGTTTTTGGGGAGATGTAATTTCAACCACTTAAGGATCATTAAAAAGAGATCATATTAAATATCGCTGCTTGAGAGGCATACTGAGAGAAGGATGGCGAGAGAAATACAGAGGAGATTTGTTTGTCAGTCAAATTCTGACTGCCTTAATCTCTTTAGCTGTCTGCCGAGACAGGTGAGGGAGCCGTGGATGGTTGAGGGTCATTTTTCTGCAAATCTGCTCATTAAATGTTGACAAAACAGGCAATTTTCTGTAATTTTTGCCATAGCCTCCTTTCAGCACACCAGTCACTCAGAACCCCTTCATTTTGAGTAGCACCAAGACTCAACCTTTGACATGGATCTCATCTTTGGCCTCCTTCTCCAGTCTGTGGAAAGGACGTAATAGTTGTGCCTTTCAGGTCAGGTGGATGCGGCTTGCAAGTTTAAGGTTTGAGGGACCATAAAGGATCCCTTTGTGCTTCTTTTCCCTCACAGAGAGCAGGCCAAGGGATAAGAAATGTGCTTAATAGCGCAGGAGTGGGCTTATCATCAGTTGCCATTACTGCTCCAATATCAATGAGGATGACAGACTTATCAGTGACAAAAGGCCCACGTGAAGCCTGGGCTGGTCCTCTCATTTTTGATCTCTGGTCCGCTAAGCTGGACCATTCATTCAGGCTAAGCACCGGGCAGCATACCTCTCTCTCTCTCTCTCTTTCTCTCTCTCTCTGTCTCCACCTGTAGCATGCCAGGCCAAGGATCACTCATTCTCTCCCTCTATCTCCAAACCCCTCTGTTGTGTTCATCCCAGTTTCAGCCATTATTGACAAAATTTGGCTTAATTTTTTAAGCACCTGAGATATCATGATACATTTTTGAAGAAGGTTTAGAGTCCTAAGACTGTTTTGTATGTTAACCCTTTAAAAGCAACAATCTGAGCCACTAATTTGATGAACTAAACTGGGTTTTTTTTGTGCTGCAGAAATATTATGATTCTTTTATATAAATCTTTAGATATATTATTAGCTGCATCTACACTGAAAACTATGTGAAATTCTGTATAAGATTTTAGTCTAATGTAATTCAGGAGAATTACTTTAACCCAGCTACCTTTCAAAACCCAGGAACTAGCAGCCCTATATATTCACATGCAAATAATTAGGAGAAATAAATGCAAAGGAAATAAACTTATTGTTCAGTTGTACTGATTGATGTACAACAGAAACATGTAGTATCTCAATATATCAGTGAAAATATAATTATAAAATATATATAATTACATATGATAAATAATTACAGTATATAAAATTACAGTATATAAGTACAGTATATAATTACATATTTCTGGAATCATTTAAAGCATTTAAAATACATATTAATAAAAACATAATGGTATACAATGATGGGCTATTCTTTTCTTTCTTGCTAAACCATAAAAAAAATCAAAGCTGTTAGATCAAGGCTGAGCACTCTTGATCACTAGTAAGAAAAGCTGATCCAAAATGTTCGGCCTGTGTACTGAGTAACTCAATAAGCTTCATGTTTGGAAGGCATGAGTAATTATCTTTAAATCCTCCTTTATTTAGACATTGGGCTTGTGTCTTGCAAAAATGGCTATGCAACAGTCAAGGTCCTCTGGTAATATGTTTCATCATGTTAATGTTAATATTTTAACAAAATTCAATTCATCACACTCTATTGATAATTTGATTCCCTTATGGTATGTTTCAACCCTAAATTCCTTCAAAACGTAACCCTAGACGATTATGCCAGCCCGCGGGGGGGGGGGGGG
>JAQMYM010000039.1:16587184-16614490 GCA_030014255.1 Parauchenoglanis ngamensis
CTGTGGTGGACTGGCGACCTGCCCAGGGTGTACCCCGCCTCTCGCCCGAAGATGCTGGGATTGGCTCCATCTTCCCCAGATGGATAAAGCGCTGTAGATAATGGATGGATGGATCAACTTCAGTCGCATGTAGTTTGGCTTTGAACTGACTGGAGCTGCTGAAAAGACGGCAGTCTGCAGACTACGTCGGATATATGTTTATTGACAGCTCGGTAACTAACTTGTTTCACCATCCGTGAACTAAACACTGCACAGAATATGAAGAATAGTCAGCTATCCACAACAGGTCTAACTCACCCAAGATACAAACGCAAAAGCACACTCAGCAGACTTTAGTGGAATCATTCTGCAAAAAAATTGCCATATGACAAGAAAACAGCAGATGGCATGACAATTCAAGTGGTTGAGAGAGAGATGGTTTCAAAACAACATTTGAATACTTCAGACCCGAGATACACACTGCCTGGCCGAAAATATTTCACTCAAACAGCTCTGCTTAAATTGTAGGATTCATGTCGCACAATTCACCTTCCAGCGGAGCAGGTTATGTTTATCCAGACTGTAATGTTCATGCCCTGTAGTTCCATTATGATTAGTGTTTTATTCCCTTTGGATTCATATCTTGTTTACCTTAAGGGTAAGTGTCTGTTTAAAATGCTCTCATTATGATAGTTTTGTTGGGCATAGTGCAGTTTTTTTTGTGTAAAACCTCTAGGCCACTTTGAAATAGTTTACTCATACTTGCACTGTTTGCTCTCAGTAATACTTTGACTGGTGATTTTAATGTTTTTGTGTTAATTTACTTCAATCTTAAGTAAATAAATAAGACCTTAATAATTGTTTCCATTAATCTCTTTAGTAAGCTGCAATTAATATCCTATTTAAAAGACCAAGCTAGCTCAATAAGACTTTTACAAACATGTTTTTAAAGGACGGTCCTAGAAAGGTCCTAGGTAGAAGGTAGGAAATATTAAGATATAATTTTTTGCCAATATTGCACACCCCTATATCTATGAAACTGAAAGGCCTGGTTATCGCAATAAGGCCTACACCATCATGCAGTCTGTCGTTTTTAAAGAACGCTGTAAGCAACCTTCAGAACATCTCAGGCAGTGACGGGCCGTGGGATGGGGCAAAAAGCCGAATCTGCAAAAGACCACAAAAAGCTCGGCTTTGATTGAACTGTTCATATCGTATTGTTCTAACAAGTTGAAATCAATTTGATGACTGTGGCTCAGCTTCTATCCAGGTAGAAGAAATGGGATAAAACATTGATGTATGTAGTTCTCAAACATGCAAAAGATACGTTCCATGTTCTCTGCAACAAATCGAGCGCATGACATTGATTTGATGCGACTGTCCTTGTTCTTGGTTTTGTTCTTACAAGATGAAATTAATTATCCGGCTGAGGTTCTGCTTCTCCCCTAAGAGAGGTAAAAGCAGAAAGGAGATGAAACATTGTGTGTTTTAACTGACAACCAGTTTGCTCCCTTCGGAATGGAGTTGTTTCCTCGGAAAAGTTGTTTACCAGAGAAAGGTCCGTTATGTCTCATCTGTTGTCACGTCCCGCACACTAATAATTTGATCTGTATAATAGAAACCTCCGATAATCAGTTCACTAAAAATGTTTACATTTGTAAGCCTCGGTTTGTTAAAAGTTTTGAATGGCTTGATTGGAGGCTAAACCCAGGATTTCCTACACTATAAAAACTTATATATATATATATATATATATATAAATATTATATATTATTTATATATATAAATGTTTTTTGTAGGCTAAATTGTATGTATCTTAACAGTAGTGAGGACCAATTTTACAGCTGTTGCCATGTAACATCAGGCTGGAGTTTTGTAAACCTGAGCTGTTGATGTTGATTTCTCGGAACAACTGTGGTCAGTTGTTTCTACCAATGACCAGGTAAAGACTTCCCCTCTGGGCTTTATAATTTTATTGAAGCTTTTTATTGTGTGAAAGACATGACATAATATATCTGGAGCAGCTGATTTTCATTCCAGCATTAAGAAAAAAGAAGGCTTAGGATTTATTTTTTCTTGTGAATTCCTAGCCTCTGAACCTCCACGTTTCCAGAACATCGTTTGTTTCTAGTACGTTTACAAAAAAACCCCTAGCTTGTTTATTTTTACCCACTGTTCCATTTTTTGTTTAATTAAAACATTAATGTTCCAGCCTACATGTGGGACTGCTTAGTTGAGTCTGTAATTTTATTTCATCCATGCTGAAAATGGCAGAAGGGCTAAATTTGGGGAAGAATAAAGAATGCTAAAATTTTCAAACGCTATTGTTTCCAGAACTACATCAATAACAAAGGAATACTGTAGTCACATTACCAGGCTGAAATGACTCTCATCTGATTTTTTTTCCCCCTTAATATGGCACAGATCTGCCCTTTTTTCATGGCTGAATGGTCGCAATCTTTTCAAACCAGGTTTGATTCTCTATCATATGTGGATGTAAATGCAATATGATTCGTGACCATGCGACATGAGCGTGAACGGTCAGATTGGAATGCATGTGGCTTTTTGGCCATACACATGCCCTGAAAGCTGTCGTCATCAGGCTGCAGGGTGTTCTGTCGATGTGCTACCTATTGAGATATGCTACTTTAGGTTTAAAGATAAGATTTTAGGATTAGCTTTGCGCTTTAAGTCTTAGTGTTAGGTTATGTGCTATGGTTAAGATCGAGTTTGCTATGGGTAGCATTTATTTGTGTTACTGTAGCCTTTTTCGACAAGGTAACACTATTCTTCAGAATACTAGCAATGCAGCAAAACAACAGAGGGGGAGCGCTACGGATGACGAGCTGTTTGCCGTCCTCCAGAGCAAAATGCAATGTACATCCATCCGTTTTATTATCACAAGTTGTCTCACAAATATGTTTGTTGGTGACGCAAATGACTCCTGCAAAGCCTATCAATGTGTGTATGAATGTTTTGGAGGACAGACACGTTCACATTACAGGTGATACAACCAATTGTAATTATGAATGTGAACTGAATAAAAAAAATCCATACATTCGTTCGTGAAAATTAATATTAAATTGTGGGAAAAATAAGCACTACCACTGCGGTCTGCCTTGCAGGTTCTCACATGGGCCTGGGGGTGAATTTACTGGCCAGTCATATAGCCATCACTTTCCTTGTGGATATTGGTGAGATTTTCCCAGCCACCCTACAAAAAGAAAATTCATGGCCTGGACCGCTGCACTAAATGCACTGCATGATGGCCAGTCACACAACCTCAACCTTTTCAGTCACACAACCTTTTATTGACTGGAAATAAAATGCACGTCAAGATAAAATGAGTGAATATTTCAAGAACTGTGTAGTAATGATGGCAGAGAGTTCACAGTCCAGCTCGGCCACAGAGAGCGATGCGCACTTTGGATTTTGGTCAGTAGAAGGCAAAATTGTGGATCCTTGAGATAAAGTTGTCCTATTATGGACATAATGCCCAAAAATAGATATTCGAATGTGTCAAATCTTTGTGTATTGTAGAAGGAATATTCATATGTCACCTTTGGCCAATTTTGACAGCACTATTTGGTAGGCAGATAGTTATGGGTCCATCAGTGGGAAGGGGCAGGATTTCAAGTATCACAGAGTGATGCACTCGGATGCTTTCATGGCCACAGATGTTAGGGCAACTGGTCTGAGGTGAAGGCAGGTGATCTTTGAAGACTTTGGCACAGGAATAATGAGAGAGTAGAGAGTTTGAAGCAATGTGGGACTGTATGTTTGCTCAAAGAGGTGTTAATATGGTGGAAAATACTGAAGACAATTGAGCTGCAAAGTGGCTCAGCAAAGCAGGACTGATCCCGTTTGTTCCTTCTCCTTTCCTGATGTTCCGATTCTGGAACATAGCTCTCGCCTCATCCTCCTGGATGCAGAAAGGTGGAATTAATGTGGAAGTAGGGATTATGGCTTGCATAAAACATATTTAAGTTGACTGGGAGGTTAGGGTCATTATCTGGAGGGGAGCAGAGGCATTTTTTGTAATCTGTCATATCCTTAAGATATTTCAATATATTGATCTGAAGTTACTGGATGAGAATTGTTGCTTTAATTTTGTTGCATTGCTGGACTTTGTTTTTCTTATTGCAACACAGCTTACTTGGCTGCTCTGTATTGATCCCTGGACTTTTCAGCAGGGGAGATGTGGTGTGAGAGATCACTAATGGCTGTGTTAATGTTAGCTTGTAAACGCCAACTAATACTTTTAAAACTAAGCAAATTCTCTTGGGAGGTAACATGGTCTGCATTTCAAACTGATGAATTCAAGATCAGGTGAGCAGTTGAGTTGTTAGACCGGCACTGACTTGACCATGAGACAAATACCCCCACCTTTTGATTTGTGGGATAGTTTGACTGACCTGTCAGTTCTGAAGACAGTAAAGCCAGCGGAGGTTACCACCTGATCAGGAACCAATTGATCGAGCCAGGTCTCGGTAAAGCAGAAGGCTGAGCAATGTTTTGTAGTCTCCACCTGTCTGCTTTAAAAGCAGCAGTTCATCCATTTTATTTTTGAGGATTGCACGTTGGATAAGATCAGTGCCTGTAGTGGAGGCTGATCGGACAGACACCTGAACCTGGAGAGCACCTCAGTTCTCCGTTTCCCTGCACTAGGTCTATTTCCTCAAGGGGTAATCCAGTGTTATTAACATCCAGTATATACTCTGGAATGCTGGCAGATGATCCCAAATCACTAAATGTAATCCTACTGATGTACAGCGATTTTGCAATATCACCTTCACACAAATATTTAGATCCATTGCTATGACACATAAAATTGCATGCTGGAGCATTTTGTTCCAGTTGAGATGTTTCTACTTGATCAAACCTGATCACAGCTCATCTGTGGTAAATTCAGGTGATTGGATGTGATTTGGAAATGCACACCTTTGTCTGTCACATATAGTCCCACATATGAACATTTTATCAAAACACAAGCCATGAGGTTAAAGAAATTGCTTTCCTAGACTAAACTGTGTTAAGGCACAGATTCGGGGAAGGGGAAAACTATTAATCTTTGAACGTCCCAAAGAACACCAGGCAGACCTTCCTAGAGCTAATCATGCAGCCAAACTGAACAAACAAGACAGAAAAACTTTATTCAGGGTGGTGACCAAAGAGCTCGAAGGTCATCATGATGAAACTCCAGAAGTCCTATGTGGAGAATATGCATCTGTGCAGCACTCCACTAGTCAGGCTTTTACAGTAGCGTGTCCAGAGGGAAGCCATGCCTCAGTAAAAGGCACACTACTCAGTTGGAGTTTGCTAAAAGACATTTCTCAGGTTATGAAAGGATTCTGTGATGAAATTAAGATTTGACCATTTGGCTGTGATAAGCGCCTGTTTTTAGGAGTTTGCTTGCTCAGAGTGATCAGCTGTGCACATATACACTGTGGTGGAGTATACACTTGCACATTAGTCATATTATCATTATCATTTTTGAGTAGTAATTCTGAGACGCTTGTAAGGTTTAACAGTCAGTGTAGTAGAAATGAAGAAACAAGCCTATAAAGGACTTATATGTATGGACAGTTTTGTGTTGTACCTGTTTTTTCTCTGGCACAAAATCTTCTCCAAAATACCAGATGGCCTTGCAAAATTGACTTGTACAGTTCAGGGAAGCACTCAAGCTCATGTTCTAGGAGTTGCAAGCACCTTGCACAAAGAGATGATTTGTAGGTGATGCCAAGTGTCAAATTGGAATGAATACAAAAAAAGCCTGATTAACTCTAGAAAGGAAATAAATGTTTTAATGTGTTTCTTATTTATTTATTAAGGAAAAAAGATTTACTTGGAGAAATTAATTAATTTTTGTTTCTTAAAAAGTACATGATTGTAGTCCCTTAAATATGAATAACACATGACGTACTCGTTTGTTGTGTGCAGCCACAATGTGTTTATTTTAAGGTCTTATACCTTAATATTTGACATCCTTGAGACATCATAAAGCAATCCTTTCAATGTTCATTTAAAATTCTTTATACTGTTAACAGCCTTCTCAGCAAAAGGAGCAGCATTTGCCACAGTCGATATCTTTTCATGTTTTATATCAGACAAATTACATGATTAAAATCTCACTAAGTGACTAAACCAGGATATAGGGTATTTTGGGCCTGTTAAAGTTTTATTTTTAAATGTTTGTATTGTTTGGCCATATTTCTCAGTTTGTATTGGCTTTTTGGTTGTGTAATTAAAATGTATTTGTGATAATTAAACATATTTGAAATGATTAAACATATTTTTCGGTCTTCTTATAGGTTTTCTGCAAACCAGGCGAGACGTCAGTGAGTCATGGAGGACGACATTGGCTTCATAGAGTTTGATGTGCCAGAGTTCAGCAACACTGTCCTTAAGCAGCTCAATGAGCTGCGACTCCAGGGTAAGCTCTGCGATATTATCGTGCACATCCAGGGCCGACCATTCCAGGCACACAAAGCTGTGCTGGCTGCCAGTTCACCGTATTTCCGTGACCACTCGTCTCTGGGCACCATGAGTGGGCTCTCCATCTCTGTGATCAAGAACCCCGCAGTGTTTGAGCAGCTATTAACCTTTTGCTACACGGGACACATGCAACTGCATCTGCGTGATGTTGTTAGCTTCCTTACGGCTGCCAGCTTCCTACAAATGCAGGCCGTCATCGACAAGTGTACACAGATCCTGGAGGGCCTTCACTCAAAGATCAGTCTGCCTGTGGTTTCTGGCCAAGCAGAAGCTGAAGAAGACCTCGATTCTAGAGCAGGGCACAATGGTGCAAAAGAGGTGGGTATCTTTTTGAATCCTACCCAGATTTCCCCACCCTATTACCCTCGGAAAAGCCATCGCATAGAGGCAAGTGGAGGTGGAAAGGGGCTTGTGCACATAGAGGAAGGGCAATCAGATCGAGGGAGCGATTGCACTTCAGAGCAGGAGGCATCAATGGAAGCAGAGCCCGACCAAGCGGACTTGATTGAGAAGAATGGGCAAATCGCCGACATTCACATCAAGCTGGAAAAACCCGAGCGACCCAGCTACTCGGACAGCTCGTCGGCGGGCGATGATAGTTACCACACAGAACTGGTGGATGGTGAGCAAGTTCTAGCCGTGACTGTGGGACCTTATGGGCCAGTGCCACCCCCTGCTCAGTACGCCTATTCGGCACTCCCTTCATCCTGCTTTGTTGGTATCAGTCCATCCAGTCCCTCTCAGTCGATTCTCAGTGGACTTCGAGGGGGCCGCACCAGACCGAAGCGAAACTTGCCAGTCCCGGCTGATGTACTTTCTAACCTTAAGCAAGGCACAGAGGATGGAGAGGGAATAGCATCAGGAGTTGTTTTTGAGAATGACGTGAGGGAACGAGGTCTCCGTGGCCATTGGTATCCGTTCAACGAGCGCCTTGTGTGTGTCTACTGTGGCAAGTCATTCAACCAGAAAGGCAGCCTGGACCGCCACATGCGTCTGCACATGGGCATTACTCCATTTGTCTGCAAGTATTGTGGCAAGAAGTACACACGTAAAGACCAACTAGAGTATCACATCCGTGGCCACACGGACAATAAACCCTTCCACTGCCAGATATGCGGCAAGTGCTTCCCTTTTCAAGGCACCCTCAATCAGCACTTGCGTAAGAAGCACATGGGTTCCGGCACGGAGCTGAACAACCACACAGGCCCACAAGGGGAAGCAGCAGATGGTCAGCGAGGGGCACCAGTGGAGGGCTCAGAGAACGTCTACAGTGATGCCTATAACAATGAAGGGTCTGCAAAAACCGCCAGTGATGAGAGTGTCAAGGGAAGTGCCGAAGAACCTCCTGGGTCCAGAAGCGATTATTAAAAAAATGGAGATCGTAGTGGGTTTCGTTCTGTGATGTGCAGCCTTTTAAGGTTGACCGTTTATAGAGAAGTGGATGGTGAACCTGCCTCGCGCATTTTCTACTTGTGCATTTTTGTGGTTGGTTTAAGAAGAAATAATGCATTCTTAATAAGCAAGTTTTTCAAAGGTGAGGGGAATTGTAGTCAGGGAGAAAGATTGAGTTGGACATCTCAATAATTAAGGCCTTTAAAAAAGTTTTTTTAAATGTTTTTTTATAGATAAATGTTTCCATGTTTTTAAGCATAGAGTAATATAGGCATGTTGCAATAATGAATAATGTGAACGCTCAGTTAAGATGCTTGTCATATCATGCTTTTACCTGACCTGTTTTTGCACATTTGGCCTCAAGTAGGCCGATAACTCACAAGGATTGGTTTTACCTACCAGTGCAAAAGCTCTGTGACACATCTGTTCAATACCTCATCATACAATGTAACATACTCACAATAAGGCAGTATTGTCAAAGTTTATTCAGCTCTAACCGGGTTCTACCTCAGTCCAGAACCTGAAAGGAAGTGAAGAAGCATCTTTTTTTTAAGGTTTCCGTTGCTTTACATAGCAGTATTGGCACAAATCATTTTCACTACACAAAGCCTTGGTACTACAGTTAACTGTTTGTTTGAGATTGTATGAAATCCAAACTGCTCTCATTGGATGTGTCAAAAATGCTTTTTTTTTTTTTCTTTCTTTCTTTTTTTTTCCTTTGTGAGAAAGGTGCTTTTTGGGTGGATAGGGTTTAATTGGGTTATAGTGTACCTGCTCTATGCAGCAGTAAGGATGGGGATTTAAGTACCAGATATAAATTGTATGGTTATTTACAGTTTTGGTCTACAACAGCAAGGTAATATCAAACATAACTAATTAAAATGCAAGAAAACCTATTTCCTCTAGATTTTCTTTATAGGTTGTAATACAAGAAAGTCAGTAAGAAAGTCATTTAAAAAAAAAAAAATCAGAAGAGCTGATGTTGATTTGAGTTTTTCTGTTGCAATATTCATTTGCTAGTTTGTTGGTTTTGCAACAACTCCTTGTGCTGGACCACATTTTCTGTCTGTAAAAAAATCCTGATGCCCAGAAACATATCTGAGCAGCACAAGTATAATCTCAGTAGAAAATCATGCCAAAAACCCTCAACACTAAATAAACGTGAAATGCATTTTAGTTAGTTTAAGATAAGTGTCCGTACATTACATTACAACACATTACATTTTGAAGCTAATAGATTGTGTGTAGTATTAGACTGTTCTGATGAGCCATACCAACCAGTTTGGGGATGAATGTCTCTTGATGCCTTTGAAGCTTCCTTTAAAGAGATTTATTCTACATAGAAATACAAATCCTTTCTGTAGGATGAGTAAGTAGTCTAAACTAATATCTTACATCTTCAACTAAATTTGGTGAACTTTCAAAGTTGTCAAAGCTCATGTTCCATAGTTGGCACTCAATTTTTTTTTTTTTTTTTTTTTAGCAATTTGACAAATTAAGAAGGGATGGGTTATGATACTAATTTCAAGAAAATTGTCCATAATTGGACATCCTGCTTCCATTCCATCAAAGTGGCATGGTTTACCAAATTATAGCCTAGATACTCCCAACAGTGTAGCATCATTTTACACACGCACGCGCGCACGCACGCGTGTCAAAACACAAATCAAAATATCAGACACTAAAAGCAAAATAAATTAAGCTAAATATAACTAGGCTGCTTTTGTGTAAATTGGGTCAACAAGTTTGCCACGCTATGAGTATAAGCAGTGTCTTCAAAAAAACATTAACAATACTTCTGTTTACAATCATTAATTTTTGTATTTATGTTTCTGGTATTCTTAGACATGAAAGTATAACTTGAGCTTGAAATGTTTAATAATGTAAAGCTTGTAGATACAAAATTGATTTTAGGAGTGTTTTTGGCTAGCAGTGCGAGGAACACTGCTGCACCATTAGCCATGTAGTCCGACTCTGGGAATAATCTATAAAACCTGTTGTTGGGAAAATTACATTAATCTGATCTCTTTAGGCCAAAAGAAGTAGAAATAATTGGACTGTTCAAAGTCTGTTTACTTTGGCTTCAGATGGTGTTCTAAAAAAATCTACTGAAAAATGAACCTCTTAGCCTTCAGATTAATCAGTCAGATAATCAGAGAATCAAGGTACTCGATATGTGGGGGCTTTGAAGGCACCCAAGTTTTCATCCCCATGAATGAAACTTTATGCAGAGCAAACATTTATCTGCAGGACTATAGGGTTTTCTTATTTAACTGACCAATGCCAGGTAATAGCATCTGTTCTAATCTCCGTGGTCTCCCATTGTAGTTCTTTCTATTGTATAGAACGGGCACAAACCCTTCCATCGTAAGTCAGGTGAGAAAGTTTACCTGTTCCAATCACTGGAAAATTTTTCTAACAGTGTTTTGGAAAACAGTGACTCAGAATGCTCTATTTGTACTCTTTGAACTTTGTCATTTTCATAATTCTGTCACTGTAAACTTACTGCTCTTTGTTCTGAGAAACACTTGTGCAGATTGCTTGAGGGCTGCCAAGCCTGCTTAACAGATACCACTTACTCTAGGCGTTTCTCATTACCATTTGCTGTTGAAACCCCCTTATTGAAGATCATAGCACTTAATTTTGAAGTAATATATGATTAGCCTGTGTCTACAGTATTGTAAAGTTTACTTTTTCTTCTCTCACTTTACAGCTAACGTACATCTTCCCTAGACAAGGGTGCCTTTTTTTTTTCTTTTTTTTTTTTAAATGAACACCGCTAGTTTATTTAAATCAGTTTGTTCATGTATTTGTAAGTTTTATATTGAGTACTTTCAAGGAAACTGTCAAACCCTTTGTCTTAAAAAGGCTTGTTACCTAAGGTGAGATTTCGCACTGAGAAAAGTGTAAGTGCTCCATAGATCCTGTGGAGGTTGTTCTCTTAACTTTTTAACTTTTTTCCTTCATTCATTTTTTTTTTTTTTAACTTTTTTTTTTCCCTCTTGTGAAAAATCAATCAAAAGATTTCAAAGCCTAGGTTTGCAAGCAGGTATAAACTGATGGTTGCTAGTTTGCAGTATGCACTCCGCAGTGGCCCTCTGACGTTCCTTTTCTTTTTTGGGAATTAGGAGTGGCTGACATTCTGCACAGCAACAGATGGGCTACAGGCAATTATACACCGTCCATAAGATGGGTGAAAAGGGCAGTGGTAGCGCAGTGGTTAGACTAGTGATCGGAAGGTAGTGAGTTCAAATCCCAGCACTGCCAAGCTATCGCTGATGGGCCCTTGAGCAAGGGTGCTTGACCCTCAACTGCTCAACTGTATAAATGAGATGTATGTAAGTCGCTCTGGATAAGGGTGTCTGCCAAATGACAAATGTAAATTGACATGTTTTTGATTGGTTAGATGTTCACATGTAGATAAGAGATTATGTCTACCTAATAGTTAATGCAATCTTGGCCACTAACCAAAGAACCAACCAAATATAAATATATAAAAGTTATATACACTGTATAAAAGAAAAGAGCAAGCCCAATGAGAATCATGAAACTATTTTCCAGCCAAACACCCAAGGGGTACCAGTGCTTGAGTTCTTGCTTTGATTTTTTTTTTTCCTTATTTTTTGATGATGTATGAACAACAGACTTCATTGCAGTTAAGGTAAATGTGACCTAAGCCATAAACGTGTGATAGTAGTGGTAGAATGATGGGATGTTTTAATTTCTTTCATGAACGACTGCTTTAGACACGTCAGTTCTCATTGAATAATCTGTATTAGGATTGAATCTGTGCCTTGCCACAAGAAATGCTTATTTACCTGATATACCCATTTTCAAAAAGTCATTTACAGGACAGATGCATCGTTTGTGCATGTATCATTTCATTTTGGTCCATAAGTATGTATTCATGAATTGAATAATGACACTTATGCTTATTAACACCACTTGTCAGGGTTCTTGCTTTATATATGCATATAATCTTTAACTGTTGCTTTTATGTATTATACTATGTGTTCGGGTTTTATGGAGTTAAGAAGTTAAATGCAGTAGCAGAGGTGTTGCTTTAATAAATGTAATATGCAGTTTTGACCGGAAGAGATTGTAGCAGGTCATAAAGGGACAATCAGATGGCTTCATACACGAGAAGCTACCTCTTGAAATAAGTGAATTATACCTTCAACTATTGAATTTAACTTTTAATTAGATCTTGGCAGAATGAGGCTTTTCATTGTGCCAGCCACTCTGCAGTTTAATATTGAAGTGCATGCTAGACCACTCGTAGATGTAGAAGTGTACTGCATGGTGGTTACCACATCTATAACTAAAACCAAGATGGAGATCTATATTTCTGTTTATATATATTTTGTTTTTATTTTAAATGTTATTGTCTGGCATGCACTTAATATGAACTTTTTTTTTTTTTTTTAGTGTAATCAAAAGATATTCTACATAGAGGGGACTAGCTTACCATATCTTACTCCTCTTTAATGGGACTCAAATATAAGGCCTCAAATATTTCAATTCTAGGGAGTTTTAACCTTTTTAATGGTGCTTTTAGACTGGTCAGGTGTATTTGATTTTATATACTAATACTTATGTACATAAGGGACATAGTGGTGATTTTTAAATATGGTTGAGTATAACAAGATAAGTATCAATCAACTCATTTTAACAGGATAACTGTTCACTGTTTGTGTTCAAATCACAGAAAGGCCAGGCAGTTACTATGAGCTGTGAGCATGAATCAGAAAGCAGGGTTCACAGGAATAGCTATGGGACTACTTTAAGAATTCGCAGCTTGTCCTTATATCAAAGCTGACTTGCTTCAGGTAGTTTATGAACACTGATATTAGTTATAAAGTCTTCCATTGCTTCTCTGCTTCCAACGTGTCCCCACTGTGTAATATGCAAAAGCAATATCCTTTTTAAAGCAGTTTGGCACTGCGGTCTGTTGCACATTACAGAAGTGTCATGTCTGAAAGTGAGTGCTATCAGTGATATCAGGGAGCCGAGGAGGATGATAACTAATGGACTTGTGAACATTTGGGTACATTGTGTGAAAATGCTTCAGAGTTTGATTTCTTGGTTTACTGCAGTTCATAGGCCATGTCAGCTGAAGCCTGTCAGTTTCTGAGCCTCATGGATGTTTTGTTTGTGCATTTGTCTACATTTGTACTCCATCCATCTGCCACTTCACTGCAGCCAGTTTATTGCTGTATCTATCAAATATGAAGGGCATCCTGGGAGGGATATACTGCTTCCCTGAGCACCACAAAGGTCTCTTCCACATCCTCATGTACTGGGACTGCAGACCAAATTAAGACCATCAGAGCGTCAATGCACCGTACTGAAAGTAATAAGTATGTCTTATTGGTGGATTTCTGCTATCAAATAGTCCCTGGAATTCTGTTTGCTTCTAGTTCTCATGTATTCTGTGATATGGCAAAAAAAAAAAGTACAACTCAGGGTTTACTAGTATTCAGCTATGGCCACTTTGGACATATAATGCATTTTGTATGTTCAAATCAATCATGCACTTTTACTTCAGGTTGGGGAAGCAAGTCCTCAGTCAGTGGTTCCCAAAAAAAAACAGTCTGCCTCATGGGTGTCTGTACAACACCCACCTTTTTTCCATTTTTACTTTCTGTATCCATGGGATGAGCACAGGGCTTTAGCATCGAGGAAACGCTGGAGATCTTTGAGCTTTTTCCATGGAGTATATCTCTGTAATCCACTATGTAAACAACCTCACAAACCCTACTGTGAACCTCAGAAATTCTACTGTTTTATACAATTATGAAGTACATTAAAGCTAGCTGGTGCCAATGCTGTAAAAGTTAACTCGCCATTTCTGAATTTTGTTTCATAGCATGAAATAATATATTTATTCAAATTATATATTTTGCTCATAATCATTCTGTGCTGCTTTTTTTTTTGTTTGTTTGTTTTACTGAGCTTGTAAATTGCTTTTTTATGACCTACAAATGACAATAGATGCACAAAAGGCAAAATGCATTTGTTCATAAAATAAAGATGCTGATTTTGAAAATGTGTTTTGTGTCATTTTTGTTTTTTGGTCTTTGTAACAATGCAAAGTGGATGATTTTAGTAATGCCGAAGATTAGATTTGATGTATAGGTGGAGTAGAAATCCTCTTTGTGTCATGCTGCTGTCAGGTTTGTGTGCAGCACTGTCTTCATTCCTCCACCTGAGGACGCTGTTTACACTTGACTGAAAAATCACTGCCTGTGTGTTTGTGTTGATATCAATTTCAGGTACAGATAATAGATATAAAGTTTAATCAGTGCACAATTTGGTTAAAGATTTTGGAGCCCGAGGAGCTTTCTATATCCGTGTACTTTAAAAGCTCATATGATGCCTGACTGCAGAATGGCTCCTCTCTATAATATAGAGATGGATGATGGGTACTACTCAGCATTAGTTAAATGAAGATATGAATATTGGTGTTTACATTTATGAGAGTATTACGAATACCGTATTTGTTCACATGGTCCAATGTTTAAACGTGTCAATTTAATCGTGTGAAAGATACACGGATTGCATTCTTACTGAAATATCATGAAAAGCATTTAAGATGAGTTTAGTTTCGCTCTCTTCAGTGCCCCAGATGTAATCTCAGCTGGAAAGAAGTTCAGCCCGTCATCCACTGCCGCGTGTGAACTCGAACAACACGCGCACCTGCGCGACACGGTGCTGACCTAATTCATGATTGGTTGCTTTGCACGGGGCGGGGCTTAACAGCAGAACACCAAAACGCGATTCGTCCTTGTTGTTTTCCATCAGAAACCGATCCTACCTGACGCTAACAGACGTCTATATGGCCCGCTGTGTTGGTAAGTGGTCCAGTCCGCCATCCGCTAGTAACGATACAATTACATACGTGCCGCGCGCCGTAACGTGCGTCAATACGAGGCTGCTTACGAAGAATAACCGAAAAGCAGCATTTAAACGTTAATTCATTGCAGTGCCATTTCCTCCTCCTAGCCACATCGACACTGGGATTAGAGCAGGCGCGGTGCGCTGATATACGCCGATATACCTTCACGAAACGTGCTGAATCTGTGGACTCTGGCTGAAGACACGTTACCTTCAACGGGTGAGTTGGGAAAAAATCCAAATCAATAAAGCACATTTGACACATTAAAACACACGACAGCGACAGTATATGCGCGTATGAGGCAGAAAGAAGAAGGTGCCATTTGCACGCTTGTCAGTATCGCGCCTGCGCCATTGCTTTGAAAACATCCTTGAGTACGAGGTGCTGTTCATTATGTCAGGACTCGGGTAAGAGGCTGGGATTTTAGCTAACACGCTTTATCACTGAGTCATGTTTCCGTTTTTATTAGGGACAGGGTGTCTATTCGGGCTCATTCTATAGGCTACCCGGTTTGTATTGATAGTACTTACTTAATGCTAGCAGCTTTACTATAAATCAGAATTACAGGCTTTTGAAATCCGTGTTGTCAGCAGTGCAAGAGATGTAGTGGTGTGCAAACCATCCGCCTACATTTCAGTGGTATTATAATGCATCCAAGAACCGAGCAACGAAGACTTAAGCGATAAGATTGGTTGTAAACAAAGGCAACTATTTCCTTGTAAATAGGAAACCTGTATTGCTAACGCCATGGCATCAAGGCGGCTAAAAGACTCAGGAAAGTACCTGTCTTTACGTGCGGCTTCCACTTTCACATTTACTCAGACTGACCATGGTGCACAGAAAAGAAAAGAAAAGCAGCACTAAACTGCACCTTTGCTTGTGGCAGGGGTGGTGCCCTCGAGGGTACACCTTTTATACCTTTACTATGCATCGTTCACCAAGAAGGGGCAAATAGTGAAGCATTTAAGCTCATTCCAAAACAAAGGTATCCAACTGCTTTTAGGTTAACAAAGTGCATGGCAACTTCTGAATGTGTTGACGTCTGCCTTTATCTGAAAGGTACATTCCGAGTGCACCACAATTAAATACTGATCACCTTTAAAAGACATTCCTCGAGGTCATTCCACATTTCCATATTTTGTAGGCTTGCAAGTTGGAACTCGGAAATCGGTATAGTTTGCTAAACAATTGACGCGGAAAAAATTGAAAGTTTTGCTGTGGACCCCCTACATTAGTCTGTTCTGAAAGAGACATAATTACATCTCATTAGCACGTTTTATTAGTTGCTGAGCTCATGGGCTTATTGCTCTATTTTTGTTTCCTAGTAGAATAACAAGCTCGTTTTCAAAACTTGCAGTTCAGTTATGGTCCACAAGATTTTTTTTTTTAAAAGCACGGATTCTGATTTCATTTGGTGAACCAGGCTAGAAGGTTTCATGAGCCGGGTCCCAAGTTTCCAGGTGAAAGATGCATATTAGAGGTACAAAAGATGGTACCACCCCAGTGATGAGGAAAGGTTCATCTCATCACCATATATTGATTTATTTATTTTCTGAGTATGTGGGGTATACAAGAGCAACATCTAAAGCAGCAGTGCTCAAGTGGGCAGTTTCATGGCCAAGTCACAGCCATAACGTTTTCTGTAAGACGATAATATCCAAAGTTTCTGTGTAAGCGCATTGAACATATTTTGCGTGCACGCACAGTACATAAACGGCAGTCCGGATCACATTCTTAGGATCAGGACTGCCTCATTCACAGGGCTCAGCAAAGTTATTACTTTAATAGTGCACATCTGAGGCAATGTGTGCACAAACCTGGTAGAGATCAGTGATGACCTTCATGCCCTCTATCCCAATCTGTATACCACAGAGATAAATCACAACGAGCAATCTTGCAACAGCATTTTGAGCCCTCTATATCAGGGATCTTTGTCTACAGTTCTGGTCCCACAGATCCCACGGCCCTGCAGGGTTTCAAGTCCTCTCAGTAGACCTGAGCCAACCACAGGAAGGGTTTGATAATTAGCCCATTAGTTGAAGCAGGTGGGTTTGTGAGCAAGGAAAACTTCTTCCATGAAATTAACTGTATAAATGAGTGATAAGCATGAAGTGTCCTCCTTTTAATAAATAAAACATTGTAATGCTTGGCAAATTGGTGTGGTATAACAGGAAATACACTCTTTGTGATGTGCTGTTATGGGAAAATAATCAACTTGAGGATGGTAACAGTAACTCCGCTTGGTGTCAGTCCACATTACGCCCCCCATACTCGATTAGCATCAGTAACAGAATTGTGTTTTATAGCTTACTTATATTTCACACAAACATGCAGCGGTTCATTGAGTAGTGTTGCTGCCTCACGGCTCCAGGGTCTCTAGTTCAATCCTGAGCTCATATTTGTGCTTGTTTCACATGTTCTCCACATGCCACCATGGGTTTGCGTCAGGTTGGCAACTCTAAACATAAAGTGTGAATGAGTGTGAGAAAGGGAGTTCCCAGTGTTCCTGGGAATAGCTACAGATCCATATCATACCTGACCAGGATAAAGCATTTACTGAACATGGATACATGTATGAATAAATGTTCCACACTTTTAAAATATTTAATATACATTAACTTTTATCTTATCAGATTGTATCAGATGCAGTATCCAACTGGGGAAAATCTCAATCTTAATGTCATTAAATGCCCCCGCTATCATCACTGGCATCCAAAACCATAAACATTTTCCACCCTTACAAAGTACTCCCTGAGGTGGATATTGAATTTTTGTAAAGGTGCCTTACAAGACCTTTTTTCATTCTACTCCTAGATTTCAATAATTAAAAGGAATATTCTCTAGCGATGAAACTCATTCCTGTCATGATGTTAAAGATGCCTTTGATACCACCCTCCCCACCACTCTGTATATTTCTCTGGAGCAAATAGAAAACCACAAACTGTTCCTCACACATTGACCATTTTAACAGGCTTCTATTTAGATGCATTTTGTAGCCCATCTGTTGCTATGCCATCTGTTTCACCGACACACTTTACATCATCCATTAATGGAGAGACACCAGCATTAGATCGCTGCTGACCTGTTAGTATTTGGATGTTGGATAATTTTCACATTTTACACTCATTTTTTCCATCCATTTTACAGCAGCTTTGCTGGTGTGTTATGGTGACAATTTCAGTTCTGTTTTATTTGTACAGAGCTTTTAACAATGGACATTGTCACAAAGCAGCTTTACCGAAATCTGGATATATCATTTTAATTAGTTTTAAAACCTTTAAGGCTTGAAGGTTTATAATGCATGTCTATAGATAATTTTTTTTAAAATGCATAATTTTAATGTTTGCTGATCACTTTTTACTGATGGATGAGGTGGGGGGTCCTGACGCAGCAACAGACGGGCTACGGTAAGTAATTGTACACCTGCAAAGTTCCACTGTATCAAGTCTTCATAAGTGTACTGGAGAATTTACACACATACATCCACACGCATGTAGTTATACCATTCAGGTCCTTCCTAAAAGCATTGATTAATAGGGATCCAGCGTGATAAATTAGCATTGAAAATTAATACTCTAGGGAGATACATTACCAGTCAAAAGTTTGGACACCCCTACTCATTTGTAGGTTGCTCTTTATTTTGTCCATTTCCTATGTAGTAGAACAATACTAAATACATCAGAACTGTGAAATGGCACATGTGGAATTATGTGGTAAACAAAAAAGTGTTTAAAAAACAAAACATGTTTCATATTTTTGATTTTTCAAAGTAGCCACTGTTTACCATGATGACAATAGTGTGCAAAGCTGTCATTATCTTAACCAGCTTCATGAGGTAGTCACTTGGAATGCTTTTCAATTAACAGGCGTGCCTCGTCAAAAGTTCATTAGTGGAAATACCTGTCGTCTTGATGCATTTGAGACAAACAGTAAATAGTAAACTGTAATAATCCATATTATGTCGTGAACCACTCAACTAAGTAAAGAGAAATGACAATGATTACTTCAATGTATGATGTGACTTTTAAGTGTAAATACAAACCACTGAATTAGAAGCTGTGTCCAGACTTTTGACTAGTACTGTAGATGACCCGGAACGGACATAAGCATCCCTTCACTATGTCATAGGTAAACCTGAGAAAAGGGCTAACAGAAAGTGTTGTAACGGTGTAGGTCAACCTAATCTAAAGGCACAACTAAGTGCATTTAAAGAATGTTATTATTGAGAAATATGCATGTAACGATTATTGAGCATCAGTTTAATTGCGGTACAAATTTATGATGATTCAAATAGATGGAAATAAAAATTGAAACCTGAATAATCTTAGTTTTTACCTAGCTGTAATTGGGTTGTTTAGACAGCAGGGGATATGGTAATGCATCATAGCAGGAATACACCGTAGGCAGTATAACACAGCTTTAATGCTGCCAAAAACCAGATATAAAAGTGGGAAAGAGCTTTTGTGTGATTGACTTTACAAACTGATTCAACAAAAACTCTGAGCTATCTTTTTACAGACTTCTGAAACTAAAGAAACGAGAAGCAAATAGAGGCAGTTGTTTTATGGTTGAGGTTACTATAGCCTTAACAAACGTTCATAATTACTAAGAAAAAGCTTGTTTTCTTTTCATCTGTAATCAAATATTTTAGTTACTCCAACCTTTACAAATATTTGTAAATAAATGTTGGTTTTTAAGGAAATGAAACAACAGTATTTATATTTTTTTAATTTAACAAAAGGAATACTTAAGTCAATTAAAAAATAGGAAAATAAATGTTTTGGTAGTAAAATTTTCTTTTTTTGTGTCTTTTTAAAAAATATCAAGGAAAAATCGAATTTGTGAACCCAATATCATGACTTGAATTGAAACTTTCCAATTGCATGCCTAATTAAAAAAGGTTCTGCTTACAAGTAATTAATAAAATGATTCTGTATTGTAATTCAGTCAAGTGTAAAGCAGTATCCTCTATATGAGAAATATGGTTCAGTGTTTCTACCTGTTCTGTATTTAAATATACATATAAAATACACATTTTAAAATACAACAGTCATTTATTTATTACAAAATGTATTCAATTAAAACCCTGTAAATGTCCCACAAACCTGCTGATTTTTATGTCACGCTTTAGTCCTTACTGTTTTGTGCAATTGTCATACAACACTATATCATAATTGGAGACACTTCATATGAGCTGGAGCCATTTTCCACATTGGGCCATATTCAGAGATCATATTGAACTGTTACTACAGACGTAAGCACTATTCAAAGAGTAGAGTGAGACCTGTACACACGGGGTGGAACAGAGGTGTGTGTGAACTTGGACTTGAGCCCATTTTTCTTGTGTGAAATCAGCCCAAGCAAGGAACAGTATGAAGTCCAGTGCCAGTGTTGGACCATTTCATGTAATCATAATGTCATGCTGAAATGTATGTCTTAGGCTGTACATGCAGTCAAAAAGCTATGATATGCCACTGTTGTATTTAAAACTCTTCAGTGACCATGTGACAATTTTCTATTTGTTGGCTTCGTTGCATGTCTTCATTTAGCCTAGTAAATGAAGCCTTAGGAAATGTGTAATATACAAGTGTTATATATCGTTTTTTTCAGCACATTCTAGAAAATACGATGGGATGGTCAATTTTCAGCTTTTCTTAACTATTTCAATAAAGTAAACCCAAACATAACAACAATTAGAAAATCCAATTTAGTTTGCTAAAGTTTTTTTGTTGTCAAACCCACAAACAGACTGATTTAAAAAAAAAATTACCTTCAAGTTATAAATTCACTGGTACCATAATTTGGCAAATAGGAAAATGAATTTTTCCATTAGGAAAGTGAACTTTTTTTACGTTATTAAATAAATTATATCTTCGTTTTTATATGAAGTATCAGGACCAAACAAAGTTCTAGCTGACGATTGAAGTCAGCACTTTAAACTCTCACTGAGAAAAGTGGTCACAAAATCCCTGGGGAGCTGATTGGGCCGTTTAAAGTGTCACGTGCTAAGTGGCACACTGGTGCGCCGGCCATCTCCGAAGGGTAAAATACATAAATATTAGATTATTACTTCGTATTCAACTTAATAAAAGTATTAAGTCATAGTAGCCGCCAAATAATGATTATGGAAGCCATATTGTGAAATTAAATCAAATTTGCATCAATTTATTCGATCTTTACAACCTGGACTATTCATGCAATATATTTGTATTATACTCTATTCCGGTTAGATGTTTATTTTAATGCTTGCCATTTTTTCATTCATATCACTGCATTATTATTATTATTATTTTTTTATTATTATTTATTTATTTATTTATTTATTTATTTATTTATTTTTAAAAATCTGCATTTTATATCCCTGACCTATTTTGGGATTGAAGGCAAGTATGTTTGTTTAACGGCACTACTGAAACACCCCATCTCAAACCATCTCAAGAAAAACATGGCAACTGCGGAGGCATGAACTATGTGCAGGTGATTTTTGTATTTTCTAGCTTACTCAGAAAATGGATTTAAGCAGCTGCGAAACCTGTATACAAGTAAAATTTCACACATGAATATTGACAACTTGTTGGACTTAATTTGCCAACTCTGTCTATAGCCCATTGCGTTGAAGGAATAATTCCTGTCAGGAGAAGTAAAGTTATTATATTCTATTTTAGTGCACTGCTACCAAACACAAATTATCCATTGAGTATTGTCTGTTGGCACTACTGCTAAATATTTAACCCTAAAACAATTTTGCTTGCATATAATACAGCACTGTGCAAAAGAGCCACCCCTCATTGCTTTATATATTTCTAGGAAAATGGGACAACAGGTACTGTGATTTATTGCAACAGGTGCAAACATACATGTAAATACAGTACATAACACAGAGAGTTTGGTATGACCACCATTATTCTTCAACACATCCTGATAGTGATAGTTATTAGAACATAATAGTGTTCCATCGTGTTTTTTTCTATTGAGGTATGCAGGAAGCCTGGAGAACTATTCCTCCAGACTACATTAAAAACTACAAGAAACTCTGGCTCTTTGGAAGCAAAATATGAAGAAATGAGGGGTGGCTTAAGACTTTCGCACAGTACTATATGTCCATACATAAAGCTCTCTGAGCATTTATATTGACTAGCCCAAACTGTCATGTGTTTATCTTCCTATACATCAAGTACAGCTGTAGTTTGACAGAATGTGGTGAGATGTGTAAAACATGTAACACATTTTTTTTTCTTTTTTTAATGTCATGCTTCTTAAATATTAGGTAATTAAATTTTAAATCATGCAAGGAAACAAGGACAATCCTGTTTTCAAAAATTGCCATTACTTTGAACCTGTAAAATGTAATTACAGTTTTGTAACATGATATCAGTGAGAGCAAGCTTTGTGTCACATAGAGGAAATTCACCATGAATTGATACTTAGTACTAGGCATTACATATAAGAATTTGTAAAGATTTAAGTAATTTTACAAGTATAAGTTTTTACAGTGCCTTGCAAAAGTACTCCACCCCCTTAAGTCATCAGATTCATCTGGATTACAAATGACACTAAGTGTTGGGATATGTATTAGCTTTGTACACTGAATCACTGATCACGGAGTGATCCTCACCCGGGTTTCCTGCCTTGATTTGCTTGAAGTTATTCGAATTGGTTGGATGTTTGTTGACCGCAAGTTTTAAACAGTACCACAGATTGGATCTGGAATTGGACTTTGGCTTGGCCACTGTAGAATATTCACCTTTTTGTCCTGAACCATTCCTGCATTGCTTTGGCCCATTGTCTTGCTGAAAGGTGAAGCTTCTTCCAAGCTTTAGTTTTTGTTTTGTTTTTTTTGTTCCCCCCCCCAAGTTCTCTTGTTATATCCATTCACTCCAGTATTGGTAAGAAGCCCAGGTTCTGAGGATGGAAAAATGTCCCCAGAGCATGGTGCTGCCATAACCATTCTTCATTGTAGGAATGGTTTATTTGAGGTATGGCCTGCATTAGGCTTGTGCCACACACATTGCTTTGAAATTCGTCTTGAACACGCATCTCATTCTTGGTCCTCACTGAGCTTTCATATGGCTCTTCCTGTGCAATGGTTTCTTTCTAGCCACTTTCCCATACAGTTCTCAATCATGCAGAGCTCCTGAAATGTTCGTCTGGTGAACCTTCATGTCTCACTCTGCCTCTGTACTCTGTTACTCCTTCAGAGGTTGGCCTCTGTGTGGCTTACCTCACCAGTCCCGGTCTTGTTTTTGTGCTGAGGTAAACAGCTTGTCTAATATCCAACCTCTTAGCTTTAATTTTACCCACAGTTTCTAAGTTATGAAATTCACCCTGTTATAAAATCCCAGTTATCTCAAAACTCTGGAAGCCTGGTGGAAGATAACTTCAGTGACAAACTTTGATAGGACACCCTGTAAGCACACCCTAATTTGGTCAAACCTGGACTTCCTTGTAAACAAAATTCCAATAAAATCACAAATTCTAAACAAAAAGGTCTCTCATTTCCACCTTATTTTTGATAGACACCCTCCTTAGTTTTCAAGATTTGTCCCAAAAGTATAACATTGGTGAAGATCAATTCTATCTATCTAGCTAGCTAGCTAGCTATCTACACATTAAAAACAAAAAATTATATTTTTATATATTTAAAATTTATATTTAGAGTCTGCTGATGATGTATGGTGCGTTTATTGCTTCCGCTCTGATGCTGGGGTGCCACATGGGTCACTGTGCACTCCTGTGGGTCTGACAGGCAGACAGACACCTGCTGCTCCTGGGATCTGGGGCTAATGTGCCACTCCGGGCAGTATGGACACAGACATTTTGCAACCAGAATCCAAGAATTAAAAACAAACAGTTTCAATTCACTCACCAAACCATAAAATCAATAACTGAACTTAAAATAATAATTGATATATAATAGATTTACAGATTGACATAGCATAGCTTTATGACGAATTTAAGTGTCTCTGGCTGCCACAATGTAATCAAAGTCTTTCATTGTTTGTGTATTGTTTTTGTTGTTGTAACAACAGGGATGGAACACCATTATCCATATCCGTATCTGAATCTGTTTAGTTCTCCATATATCTATATCTGGCTGTGTTATCCCAGTCCTGATAAACAATAATCTCAACCTGTGAGCCTTTCTTGGCAAGCTTCCTAAGCAAAAAACAGTATAGTGCATCTGTTTGAACTGTTTTTTGTGTCTTTTTAAGAACACGCTATCCGTTTAATCCAAATAACACCCCAAAAGACTGGAACCATAGGCAATTATTTACTTTAATACAGACATTACACCCGCCTTGTACATCTGCTGAATAACAGAAGGCTGAACATTTCTTAATGTGTCATAACTAATCTTGGATGCAGAGATCATTTCCTCTTAAATTTTATATAAGCAATAATTTCTTTGGAGCCAGATTTTGGGCCACCCTGTATGAATTTCTATTCAGTTGCATCTCTATTCCATTGATCATTTGTGATGTGGAGTAGCATTTTAATTGTTTCCCACTGTGTGCTGAATACATACATGATCACTGGCCAGATAACACTGTCGAAATGGCCGGTTTATAATTGAACCTGGATTTACTGTATTTTTATCCAGTTCTTTTCTCGCACTACTGAGTTGCATCTAAAGACTGAATATTTAAGCACAATGTTCAGTGTTCTGTCTTAAAATAAGAAGCACTGGTTAATTGCTGCTTTTGCATGTTCTAATCACGTTTTAATGTTGAGCATAAGTATAATGTTGCTGTTGGTCGGTGCAGACTGCATTGCCTCCAGTGTGGAAAAAGAATAAGTCTATGGAGCGCTTTGTGTTGCTACAGCAACCATGGATTTCTCAGCGGTTGGTGTTCAGGCGGAGCCTAACTGTCTGATGAAAAGGGACACGGATATGAAGGGAACCTGAACACACACAGTTCACCATAGCTTTTATTTATAGAACATTCAGAATTCATCAGGGCAAATGCCACGTTGGAGATTTTGGAAAAGGCATTCGTTTTTTGCTTTGTCAAGCAAAAGTTTTACGAAGTACTAAGCATTATACTCCATGATTTACACATTTGAAGTTTTATCTCACAGATCCATATACAGAAATTGTATGGATATTTTGCCCAGATTCTAAACATTTCTCTTGGTGAAATACAATTGCCAGAAGATTGAACGAAAGCAATTTGACAGAAATGAAGTAGTAATGGAACAATCTTTTTCTTTTTTAAATACTAGTCAACTATGGTTTTAGTAAATTACAATTCCTTATTCCAATAACAACAACGAATTTAAAATACGTATGGAACATGTCAATTTTTAATGATGCAACAAAAATTGGGATTGCACTTTTCTATTTATTTACGCCATTAGTATCTCTACTGATATTCTCTTTACTAAATCAGTAATTGCCTTACTGTTAATCTGGACAAGCCTACATTAAAAAGGATAAACTTATCCCATCTCATTAAACTATGAAATTGCCATGCTAGCATTTCATACATTTTACTATTTCAAAATATTGAGCCACGTCCATGAGGTCTTATGTAAAGCCAGGAAAATGGCCACCAGTTAGACGGTTTCACTTCACAAGCAGGGGGTTTTGTGTGCTGTCATTTAAAAATTTTTTTTTTTTTTTGTATCGTATCATCTGTTTGTTCCTACTAAAAGGCAGCTACACTTTGCATCACACAGTTTTCATTTTAGGTTTTGCTTTTTGTTTTAAATGCCTAATTGTTTGACAAATTGGTTGACCTTTTTCTGAATTATTTCCAATTAAGTTCAATAAGAAACATCACAGGCAGGTATAAACAAAAATATAACACTTGTGGGAGTGGGAGAGATTAGGCAGGAGGGTCTGTGAGGACAGGTGGCTGTGGGATAGTAAAACATGATTGTGAGTATGTGTTCAAATTTTTGACTTTTAGTTTTTTGGAATTTTACCCCAATTGTCTCCCTAAATTAGTCGTCTTCCCTTTTTAGTCCTCTCCCCATCACACAACAGCTGCCATCCAGGGAGGGTGAACGCTATCATGTGATTCCTCTGAGGCACCTCAAGCCAGCCAACCGCACCTTTTCAAACTGCTGCACATGCAAAGTTTTTTTGCTCTCTTGCGCTCCTACTTCTGTTATGCCGTTTGGGAGACTGTGTTAAATTTGAATGTAAGCTGATCTAACTAAACAGACTACATGAATTCCATTCTGCGCAGAAACAACCTACATGTTGTTACATACTGCCATGTTTCTGTTGTTGGTCAAGACTATAAAATTCATGATTAATGTAGTCTGGGACTTGGAGTACTTTCTATGCACGTAGTCTTCATCATCACAGTCAGGCTTCATCCAGATTTATTTCTCAATTGTAAGATCTTGTTGGCTGCGCATCTGCCATCTTCTCCAGCCAGAGCTTATGCTTATGGTTAGAACATTATTGTACATAATCAGCAATGAGTGCAACAATCACTGCCACACTCACATCAGCAGTGAGTGCAGTAGATTCTTAGTTTCTCTCCACAACAGAGGGAGGCGCCAGTAGATAAAGCAAAGAATTTCACATATTGCTCCTATTCCAGCCGTTACACATCTTGATTTTGGCCTTTTTCCAGTGAGCTCTGCATACTGATTTGCTGAAATACTGTAAGATACACAATCAGCAACTTGCTCGATGATGATGCTGTAAGATGTCGGCTTGCATTGGCACTTTGGTTCGACCCTTACACTAATGCTTCCTGCATTCCTGCCCTTGCTAAAGGTTGTCTAGCACTTTGTTCCCCTTCCTTGCAATCTGTGTATGTGGCATCTGGCCCTCTTCAGGTCTTTTTATTATTATCATCTGTTTCATTACAGTCTTGGCTCTGTTCCAGAATACTGTCATGCGTGGAGACTAGAAGGAAGTTCTCTGTGCCCTGGATTCCTCTGTGAACATGCCCATATCAACATACTGAAACCCTCATGTCTTTCAGTTTCATCTGTTTTCCTTTTGGTCACTGGTCCATTGTAGTTGCCGAAGAAATTACAAAGTTCATTCTTCAAATTCAGTTTCTCTCTGCTTGCTTGCTAATGTCTGCCTGAATGAAGATTATTTATATGTGTGATTCTGTGTGAGGGATTGGCAGTGTGTATTAAACACCATATTGTTTTGATGAGAATGCTGAGCACTCCTAGTCTAATATTTGTTGGCAGAATTAGGAGCTGCGTTTGGATAAAATACTGCTATACAACTGTTACTTGAGCAAATAGATAGTTTTAGGCAATGATTTTAAAATGACAAACAACATTTTTTGCTAAATATAGTACTTGTATTCAAAGAACATACAATTATTTTGTACTGATAGATTTCAGAAGAAATCAATTAATGAACATGTAGTGGGGTCCAAAAGTCAGAGAGCACTAGTGAAAATGCTTCTATTCTTTTCTAATTCAATGCAACAGTTTTCATTACAAATTATATTATTGACATCCATCCATCATCTATAGCGTTTTATCCATCTGGGTCGCGGGGAAGCTGGAGCCAATCCCAGCATCTCCGGGCGAGAGGCGGGGTACACCCTGGGCAG
>JAQMYM010000039.1:16621626-16637201 GCA_030014255.1 Parauchenoglanis ngamensis
CTGGATGACCCGGGGATCGAACCCAGGACCTTCTTGCTGTGAGGCGACAGTGCTAACCACCGCACCACCGTGCCGCCAAGTGAAAATCAATACTTTTGAAATATTAAATGAATTTCTTAGTATTTGGTATCCCACTTTTTGCTTTAATGACGGTGTGAATTCAAGCTGGCTTGGACTTGGTTAAAATCTTATCATCCAATTTAGATCAAATCCATCAGATTGTCCTCTGAACACACGCATTACTGGAAGAGATTAGACATGAGGAAAATCTGACATTTGTACAAAGCAGTTAACATGGCCAATAGAACAAATTTGCTTACATTTAGACTCTTTATCCTGGAGGAGGTGGTGTTCCTGTTCTTTTGCAAAAAGAATTACAAATTTTGATTCTTCAAACCACAGGACAGTTTTCCACTTCACCTCAGTCCATCTTAAATGAGCTCAGGCCCAGAGAAGGAGGCGGCGTTTCTGGATCATGTTTATGTATTTGTTGATTTTGTTCTATTTTCAATTAAATATGGATTTATATACTTTGCAAAATATTGAATTCTGTTCTTAACTACGTTTTACCCAGCATCCCAACATTTTTTTAAACAGGGCTATACATAGCGGTTGTGGGATTTCTGTACTGACTGTTTACCAAGCGTATCTGATAATAGCATTTGATGGTAAGTCTGTGGGTTTCTAGGTTAAAACTATATTCAGTTTGTCTGATAAATTAAACTCTACCTGCAGTAAAGGTGAGGGTGTGACTGTTTATTAGATACTACTGGTTACTATGCCACACTGGTACACACACAAACTCCTCACTTGCTTAGTACTTTCCTTTGGGGGTGGGGGGGAGGACATGCTGCTAGAAAGTAAATATATGTGAGGTCAAGGCCTGTTGATTTGGCTGGAGCATTTCAGTCAATGGGTTCAATATACTGAATGTTTATTACATGTGTATGCTGGAGGTTGAGGCAAATAACATTTTTTCCCTTTAAAGTTTGTTGTTATTTCCAAGTCTTTCCGAGACACTTTTAGAACAACAGTTGTTAGCATTATTGAGTCTACTGGTCTTAGATTAGATTAGATTTTAATTGCAGTAATTAAGTTTTTGATTTTTTTTTTCCAAAATCATTTCAATGATCTTACACACACCTTATATGTAGATTGTAGAGTCTTCTACACTAAATGGCTGCCTACTATAATATGACCTTAGTTTATGTAAGAAATAAAACATAATGGGGTATACTGTTTTTGGAAAAGAATCAACATCTGCCACCTTCAGGTTGTTAATGGTTGGTAGGGGCTGTTGATGGGGGATAGTGGGTTGTTGGTTGTTGATGGTCATTGGTAGTTGTTTGTGGGGGGCTGTTGATTGATAAAGGATGGGGTTTATTAGGTTGTAGGTGTCGTTTATGGGGATAAGTGGTTGTTGATAGTTGGTATGGGGCTGTTGATAGGGGCTGGGTGTTGCTGATGGGGTATAAGGGGATGTTGGTTGTTGATGGGCGGGTAGGGGGGTGGTGATGTGGCCAACATGAAGCACAAGTACTTTTTCCAATAACAGCGCTTCCTGGAGTGTTTTATACTTCTAATGCCACATCAGTGTTACAATGTAATTTCTGTGCCTTAATGAACTGGCATGAGGTTATGCTTTAGGTAGAAACTACAGCACACTTCTTTATGTCACTATACATGGATAAGAGCATTTGCTAAATGCTGTAAATGTGTTTTGTTTTTGTTTTTTTTATTTTATTAAAGAATGTTCAGTCAGAGTATCTGTTCATAGTTACTTTTGATGTAAATTTAAGGGACTGTCTGCAAAACAAGTCCGCTCCTGCCACTTACTGTTACGTATGTTATAACAGATATAAACCGTCTCGTTCAGTCTTGAAATTAATAAGATAAAAGCTGCAGCATGCAGAGAAACTGCAGTTCTCTCCATCCCGAAGACTTCCCATGTTGGAAAACGTAGTTGCAGCTTTACCTCGGACACTTGAACAGTGCTGACACCGGAGACTAAATAAACATCTCCTTACGGAAAAGTCTATTGCACACGTTTCTTTTTTTTCTTTTTTTCTTTTTTTTTACTTTTACAAAATTTCTTTACGTGGAGCACCTACCATACAAGTTCAAAAACATATTAGAGCAAGCATATTAATAAAAACATCTGAGCTGCTGTTGTGGAGCATATAACAACAGGTCTTGACCAATCAGAATTGAGACTGACATGCAAAATTTCTGAGAAATCTATCTTTAGGTTTCTGAAACTCTTTCTGCTTAGGAGTCAAATGCAGCACGGCCACACATCTCGCCTTGCCAGGTTTTGTCCTTGGGTTTGTTTTTTTTGTTTGCTTTGCTTTCTGTGCAATTACAAACCAAATTGTTCTCATTTTACACTGGCGAGGATATGTGAGGAAAGAATTTGCACAGTGGATAGGATAATGGAAATATGAAATTTTATAGTTTCCCAGTTCCCAATACACCTAATCCAAATCAGTGGCTCATTATCCAGCCCTTGATGTGCCGAATCAATGTCCTAGTCTTAGGAAAACAAAAACTTGGGCAGGGCAGTAAGTAGCTGAATTGCTGAATGTAGGCCACAGAATTCAGGAGAGGAGAAGAAGGAGCTTAGCCTGGTGGAGATTCTCTCCATCTGCTGGATATGTTGAGCATTACACACTTGACACACAATTGAATAAATGGCAGTTTTAAAAAATCTCACCTGCTGAAAATTGTGCTGCACAATAATCAGTGTAAAGTTCTTGGTGTTTACCAATCCATTGTTTCAATTGTTCAGTGAATTGCACTATATAATTATGTAATTGTTCTGTACATTTTTTCCATTATACTTTTCTTGGATTTTGCAAGACTGCAAACAGCATGGTGTGCATAATTTAGCCAAAGACAAACACAGAAAGCATTGCAAAATTAATAATAATCTACTTCCTGTGTTTGCATTTTTGTTATTTTAAAATTTAAAAAGGATTACTCCCTGTGTATCCTGGTAACTGTTTTCCCCAATACACTGTACTATATACAGTTATGGGGGGAAAGTACATCCTCCATTTTTTTTTTTTTGTTTTTGTTTTTATTCATCATGGCTTAAATAACACTTGTGTGGTCCTCACCAACTTATTACAGTCCTACCTCCACAGTCTTTAAGAGAGTAATTAGCAGCCAGGCGTTACTTTAGGGCAGTGGTAGTGGTTGGACACTGGACTACCCATCAGAAGTTGCCAACAGCACCTGCTCAGTTGAATAAAATGAGAAATGTTAAGTTGTTTCAGGTGAGGGCTTCTTTTATACCTTTATAAAACCAGACCTTTTGGCAGTTTGGTGTTCTGGAGCACTCCGGTGTGCATCAACATCACACCAAGAAGAAAAGACATCAGCTATGACCTCAAAGAAGCAATTGTTGTTGCTCATGAATCTGGGATGGGTTATAAGGCAATTTCCAAACATTTTGAAATTCACCGTTCTACAGTGAGAATAATTGTTTACAAATCAATACAGTTGCCAATCTTCCCATGAGTGGACATCCCAGCAGATTCAGTCTAAGGACAGACTGTTTAATACTGTATATGTTAATGTAATGATAAACCATAGAGCTGCATCATGTGACCTACAGGGATGATTTGGGCTTGTGTTGCAGCCACAGGACCTGGGTAATTGCAGTCATTGAGACAATGATGAATTGCACTTGATATCACAATATTCTTGAGATAAATGAGAAGCCATCTGTCCAGAAACTTAAGCCGGGCCAAAATTGGGTCCTCCAACAGGACAGTGATACCAAACACCGGTGTTGGAGTGACCATGTCAAAATTCAGACCTCCGCTCCATTGAGATGCTGTGGTGGGATCTTAAGAGAACTGTGCATAAACAAATGCCCTCAAACATCAATGAACTGAAGCAATTTTGTAAAGAATAGTGGGTCAAGATGTCTCCAAAACATTGTGAGAGACTGAAAAACTCCTCCAGAAAACTTTACTCGCTAAAGTTGGTTCTGCATGTTACTAAATTATAGGGTATTCTTATTTTTTTTTCCTCCATCTGGTTTCTGAATATTGGTTTACTTTTTGGTATAATATAATTAATTAATTAATTTATTTATTTATTTATTCATTGGCACTTGAGGGTATTTGTTTACATAATGTATTTGTTTACATTTGTTAAGGACCACAGAATTGATATTTAGGCCCTGATAAAGAAAAACCTGAAGAACTGATGGATGGTGTAATTTCTTTTTCCTGTGACTGTACCCATCATACTGCCTCAGTCAAACACAAACAAGTCAATCATGTCTTAATTTGAACTGGTCCTTAATCTTTATGCTGTGCTAAACAACCCTGATGAGATACACTGGTAAGATTATTTTTGATTACAGTTGGACTGTATGTGATTAATGACCCTGAACCTAGAATTACGAATAGAGAATGATGCATTTTGATTGAGAATATCAGCGAACCTATTCCAAAAAAAAGGCTCAGAAATTCAGGTCGGCTCTAATTGTTCAAATAAGAGTCAAAAAGTCAACTCCTTCACGAACAGCACATTACTAGATATAGACAGAATCTGTTTAGTTTGTTTGATTGATGTAAAATAAATCTAACATCACTGAATGATAAAAATGACTAATGATAATTCAAATGTACTAACATAAGTTGCTATATTTTTAAGCATTGAGGCAGTTGAATATATATGGATGTAACAGTTTGCATAGCTTTGTGTAGTCAAAGAATACTGATATAAAGTAAATTCAGCTTGTCAACTGATACCAAGTGAATGCAATGGAACTGTGCAAAAATCTGTTTTTAGGGATGGCTGAGACGTTGTGTGTGTCAGTGACCAGCTGAGGTCTGCTGAGAGTTCGCTCTACTCATCTGGCTGAGAGCATGTACAGGAAGAATGGACTCCCTGTCAGTGTCAGCATCACCTCTGCCACCCAGGTACACAAACACTTTCTTTGACGGGTATCATATTGTGTGTTGCCAATTATATGTGGTGTTTTTTGTGTTTAAAACTTGGGATTTCATAGATAAAATGTTTGAAATTTAGCAGTTTATGAGTAGGAAATTATAAGCAGGTTCTACAGCACTGTAACTGGTTTTACTGTATAATTTAATCATAAGCAAGCCATGATTATGAAACACGTGTTTAAGTACTGACAAACTGAAGTATACTGTATATCTAAGTATTAGGCATGTACATTTTTTGCAATAAACTGGTAATGTGTCCTCACCTGTGACTGTTTACACCAATCAGCCGTAACATGAATAACATCTGTCTAATATTAAGAAGATCCTTCTTATTCTGCCAAATCAGCTCTGACTCTTTGAGGCATGGACTCCACATGACCTCTGAAGGTGTGCTGTTGTATACTAAGACATTAGCAGCAGATCCGTTAAGTCCTGCAAGTCCACGGTGGTGGGGCAACCATGGATTGGACTTGTTTGTCCATAACATCCAACAGATGCTTGATTGGACTGAGATCTGGGGAATTTGACAAGTTAACATCTTGAACTCTTTGTCATGTTCCTCAAACCATTCCTGAACAATTTTTTGCAGTAAGGTAGGGTGCATTATACTGCTTAAATAGTGCCATTAAGGAATAGTGTTGTCATGAAGGGGTGTACTTGGTCTGCAGCAATGTTAAGGTAGGTGGTACCTGTCAGAGTAACATCCACTTGAATGCCAGGACGCAATGTTTCCCAGCAGAACATTGCCCGGAGCATCAGACTGCCTCCACCAGCTTGCCTTCTTCCCAACGTGGTGCCATCTCTTCCCCAGCAAAGCGACACACATGCACCCGAACGAAACAAAACTGAAGTAATTATATTGGCCATCCTTGCTCCGTCACTAGCCGAAGGAGTGCACTTGGTCCCCTGTCTGCAAATTTGCACAATATTTTATCAGCTAAGAACCATAACCAAATCAAAGCTGTTTTCATGTCATAAGGACATGGAGTTATCCATGCCTTTATGTCCTCTCGGCTGGACTTCTCTCTATGTGGGGTTGACCCATTCCTCCTATTCCCAATTACAAATGGTTCAAAATGAGGTTGTTCGATTTTAACTGGACCCAAGAAAAGACAACACATTACTCATGGCCACAACATGTTCGGGCTCATTTGCACTGGCTACCACTAAAATACCGAAAACATTTTTAAATTTTACTATTTGATCTTAAAGGCCTCAATGGATTAGCTCCACAATACATTAATGATCTGCTAATTCCATATTCTGCCTTCTGGTCACTTGCATTATCCTCATAAAAACTCCTCTCAGTCCCTCACTTATGCCTCAAAACCAAAGGTGACCAGGCTTTCTCTGTCGCTACCCCAGGTCCTGGAATGGTCTCCTGTCCCACATTAAGTCCTGTTCCACTACTGACCATTTTAAATCAAATTTTCTATTGCCTTTAGTTCAGTCTAAGGTTGCCCCATGGTCTTTGTCAAGCCCACTCTTCAATTATTTTTAATACATTTTTTTAATCTATTTTTAACATTCTCTTACTGTATTTTAATTTCTTTAGAATTAGACTTAAAGACTTAGAATTAAAATTAGACTTCTTTACCTGCATTTATTTGCACTTTCACCACTCAACACGCTTTTCAGAGTCTCACTCAGACACATAGTCGGCGGCTTATACATACACACACTCTGAACAGACACAGGCACGCACACCGCTCTCTGCTGGATCACGAAGTAGGCTCACTCTCACTCTCTGCTCTCTAGCTTCTCTGCGAGCATGTGTAAGACACACATTAGTAAATTGCCAGTGATGAGACACAGGTGAGGCTGGGTCTACCTGCCTCCTGTCCATCCATACCCGAGACTCCATCAGGCCCTCGCTGCCACAATCATTTTATGGTTCTTGTGCCCTTATCTCTTATGTGCTTTCTCTTATTCATGCTTTTAACTTGTACTCCTTGTTCCTTTATTCGTGTATACTTATATTTGTTAATGCCTTGACTGGAAAGCACTTTGGGTCAACTCGGGTTGTTTTATGTGCTATACAATTTACTTGACTTGATTTCACCAGTCAGTGGTTTTAATATTATGGCTGATTGGTGTATATGAGTGGGCATCGTAATGGGTTAAAAATTGAAGCCACAGTGTCTCTGAGGCCCTCTAGTGGCTGCCTGCAGTACAGTTTTAACCCTGCCCATTGTCATGTTTGTGAAAGGGCAATAAGCCAAGGTTTCATTTTAAGTTACTTCTCTGCAAACTGTTTTCAGGAATAGTGCTTTGTTCTTTTCACAAGTTGAGTGGACCTTGATATTACCCCCAGTATTTTTCCTTGTGATGAAGGCTTTTTATAGAACTTATTTTATGATAAATAAAAGACTGTGGTTGATGAGCTGGTTAACAGGTTTGACATGATGTTGGAAAGTTTTATTTTCCAGCACACACATGAAGCTTTTGGCAGTTATATAAAGCCATGTCTTGTTTTTCTGTAAACAGAATTTCCAGTATGATATTTGGATATCCAAACTAGCTCATTGTTCTGATATATTGGTTTGCTAAACTAGCTAACACTAGCTAAATTTCCTAACGTTTTATTGACTCAATCATGAAGAGCAGAATTTTTTTGTCCCTAAAAAAATAGGTTGGGTTTAGTGTAAATATTGACTGCTGTTTACCAGTATATTTTCAGTTGGTACATTACAGTAGCAACTTATACATTGTATTGTTTAAAACGCTAATGCCAACTAGCTTGCAAATCATAGCTCATTCTGTCATGACTCAAAGCGCTAAAATCTGTCCTGACTATGGTAAAATCAATACACTTACAAAAATTATATGATTACAATTTGTACATATTAATTAAGAATGTTGTGCTTACCATTTTGAATTAGCTGATGCGCCATCTAATAAATACAGATGGGAATGGATCGTTCAACTGTCTGATCTGGGTCACACTGATGTAAATTAGGATATTAGATTGTTTATAGTCTAGGAAATGGAACCAGCTAAATCCTTTAGAATATGTCATGGGTAGATACAAATAAGGCTCGGAACTTAAAGACTCTGTATCAAAATAACTTGCTAGTATTTTTCTGCTCATGGATCTGTTGCAAATCCTACTGTCTGCTTGAAGGTGATATTCAAAAATCAGTTTGATTAGGCTACCGCATTAACTGGAAAAAAATAATTGGCCACCAAAATAAAGGAAGCGCTACACTGATGCAGCTCTCTGTTTTTGCAGTCTGTTGTATTTGCCTTACACAGTTGTAGAGTTGCACAATAGGAGTTAAATTGATTAAGCAGTGGTGGCTCAATGGGTAAGGTTCAGGGTTACTGATCAGAAGGTCAAGACCAAGCACCGCCAAGCTGCCACTTTTGGGCCCTTGAGCAGGGCCCTTAACCCTCTCTGCTGCAGGGGTGCTCCATGGCTGACCCTGCGCTCTGACCCTAGCTTCCTAATGAAGAAAGGAATTTCACCATGCTGTAATGTATATGTGACACATAAAGGCTGCTGCTTCTTAAAGTTTCTGTTAAATGTTAAAGTTTCTGTCGTCGGTATATATTGTATCCTGATTTTAAATTGCAAAGTGTAAGGTACTTGTACACTCTTCATAATTTTTAAGCACTACAGTGTTAAAATTGAATTCACACTGCTGAAGCCCCAGGTTATTTAACCTTTAATTAAGAACATTATAAAAATGTGTGCAGGTGCCTTCTTGTTGTGCTTCAATCTTTCATATGGTATTCATATACAATTTACATGGGTGTGTACTTGCAGGACAGCAGTAGTTCTGAGTCTTTGGATTGGCAGAGTGTGGACTCTGCTAAAAGCTATGACGCAGTGGTGTTCGACGTGCTCAAAGTGACACCTGAGGAGTTTGCTGTAAGTTAGTTACTGCACACAAATATGCACAAATACAGCATTAAACATAATACTAAGCTGAATCATCAGACTCTGATTCAAGTTATTCTATACAGTACATCCTCTCAACAGTTAGTGCTGATTGCCATCACTATTCTATACCCGTATACAGTAATTATTTATAATCTCACTATTTGGTGTTGCTGAGAAAAGGTAAGGAAAGAAATCTCATCATACAGATTTCTGTAAATCTGCTTTGTGACCGAGTCTACTGTTGAAGTGAACATTCTCCTTCTAGAAGGGAATTTAGTAGAGCATTTAATATGTCAGATAACACAAAAAGCCTTCATTAAAATGGACCAAATTATACCATGTTTTATGCCTCACTGAAACATTCTGAAACGTGTCAAACGTATCATAGAAATTTTATCCTTTCTTTCTTTTTTGGAAGGGCCAGATCACTTTGATGGATGCTCCTGTATTCAAAGCAATACAACCTGAGGTAAGGTTCTAGATCTGCCCTTCCCTTTATCAACCTGTGTAAGGATACAGAAACACTGAGAGGCATCAAAAATGAAATCATTTTTAAAGACTTTAATTTAAATGAATGTCTTTAGTATTCATTTTCCTGTAATACCAGATGGTGAGGAGACTGATGTCGTCTCAAGACACTGTAGGCTCTTTTATTACATACAGGAGTCCCAACATATTTTAACATAAAATCATAACACAGAAAATAATTTTATTCAGAGAAAGAGGACAAAGCAACAGTTGTTTGCAAAGCTGTTCACATGCTACGGTCTATAACCTGTTTCTACGGTCTATAACCTGTTGAGTCATGAAAATGTAAATTATTTAACATTTTAACAGAAATGGCCTTGAGTGCATTTTTATTGATTTTAGAGCTTAATATCTCCAGAAGTAGATTAGTTTGAGGCATCAAAAACTTTGAGGAGTAATTGTATACAAGTTGTAGATAACATGATGTATAAATACCATGCACATTACTCAGAAGTGTCTTTTTGGGGTCTACAAAAACCTAAGAAATGTTAAAAAGAAAAACCTCATAAATGGGTTTTCAGGTCTAAATTGCAGAATTACTAGGTAGGACAAACTTCCAAAAATGATTTCAACTTCATCTGGACTACTTATAAAAAGAAAAGGAGAACTCTTAGAGTATTAGGTAGTCATCAATGGTGTCACAAAATCTGTACCCCATAAAATTTTACCTATTTTCATGGGCCCAAAGCCAAATGTGGCAGATGTGGTTGATCCCTGACACTTTCTTTTGTGTAAAGTCTAGTATAGGCCTAAAAGTTCAGATTGGAGTCATCATCAATCAAAGTTTTCTTTACAGAACTGAAAAAAAGCATTTACCCCCTTCCTGAGTTCCACTATTTTTGTTTATTAACGACATTTAATTGTTTCTGCTCTCCAAAAAAATTTACTATAAGACAAAAGACAACCTGAGGAAACACAATACACAGAAGTGATTTTTGTTTTATTTTTTTTATTTGTTGAAGGACAAAATCTCCCCAAACCTGTATCACCTGTGTGAAAAAAATAATTGTCCATAGTCACTAAGTGAACCAAATTTAATTGATAAAAGGTTTCAGTTAAGCTAGCCACACCCAAGATTGATTGCTGCCCTTTTGAAATTGTTGAAATATATCAGTCAGGAAATGGTTAGAAATCAATCTCTCAAACTCTAAATGGAGAAAACATGGAGCAGTGGTAAAAATCTGCCCAGGAACGGCAGGCCTAGCACAATTACTCCAAGAGCACATAAACTCATTCAAGAAGCCACAGAACACCAGAGAAGAAAATCAAAGGAGCTGCAGGCCTCTCTTAGCTCCATTAAGGTCAGTGTTCATGATTCTACCTTCAGAAAGACCTTGGACAAAAATTATATGCATGGGAGAGTGGCAAGGTGAAAACCACTGCTAAGCAAGATTAACATAGCATTTTCAAAAAAATCCCCACCTTGATTACCCCCAAAACTTTTGGGAAATGTTCTATGGACTGATGAGTAAAATTGGAACTTTTGGTAAGATCTGGGTCCCATAAGGCCTGGCATAAAGCTAATACAGCTTTCTACAATAAGAACATCATGCCGACAGTCAAATGTGGTGGTGATGGTGTGATGGTGTGGGGATGCTTTGCTGCTTCAGGGTCCGTACAACTTGCCATAATTGAATGTAGGATGAATTCAGCTCTCTCCCAAAAAGTACTAAAGGAGAATTTCCAGTCATCAGTTTGCCATCTGAAGCATGATCCAATGCATAAGAGCAAGTTGACTTCTGAATGGCTGAAAAAAAATAAAATTAAAAATTTGGAGTGGCCTAGTAAATGTCCTGACCTGAACCCCATTGACGTATGGTGGCAGGACCTGAAAATGTCAGTTGATAGTTGAAAACCCTCCAATGTGACTAAATTAAAAAAATTTCTAGAGAAGAGTGGGCCAAAATTTCTGCACAGTGATGCTAAAGACTAATCTACCGTTAGCGGAAGTGTTTGATTGCAGTTGTTGCTGCTAAAGCTGGCCCAACCAAGTATTAAGCTTAGGGGGCAATTACTTTTCCACACAGGTGATATAGGTTCTGGGGAGATTTTGTTCTTCAGTAAATCATAAGATTACTTGAAAATTTTGTATTGTGTTTATTTAGGTTGTCTTTTGTTTTGTACTAAATTTGTGTGGAGATCAGAAACAAAAAACTCTTGTTAATAAACAAGAATAGTTATGGATATGGGAGAATTCTGCTATCTATCCTGTGAGTATGACTGACTGATTCTATTTTATTGCACAGAATTTCTGCAAATACAAAAGGACAAAAATTTACTTTAGACATTGTTACATCTGACCAAAAAATAATGCTATAACAAATAACTGCACCGCCCAACCATGTCTCTTTCACCATGTTCATATTACAGGGTCCTCTAGGTATTATTAGTGCTGATTGAGTTCCTGAAATGTATTAAAAATGTGCTTTTTAAGTTCAGGCATTATCTTAGTTATCAGAAAATTACAAAAAAATCAACTTGATTAGCTTTTTTTCTTATGCAAAATGGGGCCAAAGAAGAGCAAGCATACTGTATATCGGCCACTATATAACGCAAAAATGGCCTCAGGTGCCTCTCTTTAGCCTGTAATTATGATATAAAAACTTTGATGATGATTCCAACCTGAACTTTTAGGCCTATTTTAGAGTTATGTGTCTGACAAAAGTGTCTGGTCCCAACCACCTCCAGAACATTTGATTTGGTGCCCATAAAAATGGGTAAAATTTTATGGGATACAGATTGTGACAGCATTTATGACTACCTAATACCTCTAGAGTGCTCCTGCTATTTTCATGAGTAATCCAGGGGGTCCAAATTAAGGTGAAAACATAGGTGTCCTACCTAGTATTTTTACAATTTAGACCTGAAAACCCCTTTATTTATTTATTTATTTATTTATTTATTTTTTAATTATTATTTTGTTATATTATTTCTTATGGTATTTTTAGGCCTCAAAAAGACACATGTGAGTAATGTGCATGGCATCTATACATCTTTTCATAATCTACAACATAAATATAATTACTTCTGATAGTCAAAGATAAAGACAAAGATAACTTTATTAATCCCTCGGGAAGGTTCCTCCGGGAAATTCAGTTTCCAGTAGCAGCACACTGACAGACAGTTTAAACAAGAATTATAAATCAAAAATCTAGAAAAGAAAATATAGAAGACATATAGTACACATGTACATATACATACACATACAGACACAGAGGTAGTATATAATGGCGGAGCGATTATAAACAGAGTATGATGAAGTAATGATAAATTATTGCACCAAAATTATTGCACAAAGTTATTGCACCAAAAAATAGATAATATATATAAAATAGATATAATCTATATACAGATACACAGTATATGTGAATATATACATACACAAATGTATAAGATAATAATAAATATACATATATAATAATAGTAATATATACTAGTACATATATAACAATAGTAATATACACTAGTATTAATATAATAGATCGGTAAAAAGTTGGGCAGAGAATTGGATTATTGCACAGTCATGTAGTCTATTTCACAGTTATGTACAAATGTAACAAATGAATCAAACGCACATTTTATAATGTAGCATGGTTCTTAGCATGTATCTAAGAAATGCAGTAGAGGCATTGAAGCATTGTGAAGTTTTAGGAATGAAAGTATTTTAAATAACATTCATTTCTTTAATAGTCCAGTGATGGTAAACCATGTTCTGTTGCTGTAGCTGTGTCCTTGTGAACCCTTGTACTCTGTCACTATGGATATTCAACTGATGTTGCAGATGTGCATCTGTGACCGGCTTACTCATGCTACGCATCGCCAGCTTGTACACATCACACTATCCCAAAGATGTTTCTCTCCTAAACGATTCTATAAACTATATTAATCAGTTTAATGAAGTGTGGATGGAAAACATTCAGGTTTTTTTCCTTCTAGAGGGCCAGAATTAATAACCATAACCCCTTCCAAGTGTTCCAGACGGTCTTGCTAGCAATGATGTCATACTAAAATGTTCTACACTTGACACATGGCTCTTTTCTCCACCATCCACTGTCTGGTTTGTCATAAAAGCTTTTTTTTAGTTTCTCAAACCTGTCATTATGGCCTTTCTCAGCTTTTCTGTCCTTGCATGAGAGAAACAGACATGATGTATTGTCTTTATTTGAAGTAACTGAGCAAGACTGTGTATGGAAGGTTTAATCTTGATCCCGTGTTTAGATTGGTGTGAGTCTGAGTAATAGTGGTGTCATTAAAGAATGATGTGCAAGTGGTTGACCTACTTTCCAGCAGTCCGCAGTTGCCATGTGTCTCTGCTACACCGCTGCTGGGTGCATATCAAAGAAGATGCAATAGTTTTATGCAGCATGTTTTACGATCAGTAACGTGAAGCACATTATCTTGTCTACAAGCAGTTTGGTAAGATTTATTCCTGATTTCTGCAACAGTCATCATGTTCCTGTGAGTATCTCATCATTGTGCTAATATAGAGTCCCCTAGTTCCCATTTACACGTGCACTCTTTTTCCATGCAGATTCTCTTGATGCTGTTTAATGTTGAGGACTGTTATTGCTCCCATTCTCGCTTCATTGGAAAACACCTATGCGGTACAATGTATTCTTGAGGCTGCACAGCTGCACAATTCATGGCTGGTGGACTCTGCTTTGCCATTTATACTGCTTCAATTCACTAATAAGTCACCACTACTAATACTAATACTACTACTACTAATAATAATGACAGCGATGACAATAATGACATACACCTATTTCTCCAGCTCCTCCTCCAGAGCATTTACTGATTCTGCCCTCACATTTTTATCTGCGAGTTTAAAAATGAATCGGTGTGTTCTGATTTGCTGATCTTTTTGAACGATGATGAATTGAAGGATGCAATTCAATTGCACTGGTTTTGAAATGTTCCATTTAATTATAATGAACTTTATTAAAGTAAATTATTGATGTATTCACATTTTTGTGTCACATTTGACCAAAAGAATAACCAAAATCTACTGTAGTGAAATGTGAGTTTCTATGATGCATTCAATTTACACCACAGGCCAAAAACACCAGTTTCTTTCATTCATTCATTCATTCATGCACATAGTAGTTTTGAGCGATTAGCAGGGAGTATGAACACCAGGCAAGTGTAGAATTCATAATGACATCCTGATTTTTCAATATATTGTATCTTTCTCGGTTGTTTTTTTCCATCTTGTTTAAATAGATTAGGGTAGTACATGCTTGCTTTGATGAATGTCAAAGAAATTAAGTTAATTCCTTGTATCAAGGAATGGGTGGGTGAAGCCACTGAACTCAAATCCTAATTCCGGGTACTGTAGACTAATTTCTTACATACAAGATATCCAGCATATTTTAATATAATAATAAAAACAAAAATAGATTGGGCAGCACAACAGACATAGTTAATTTTAGATATAGAAATAGCTACGCACTTCAGGATTTATCAAATTGAATTTTTTACTTTATTTTACTTTTGAAACCTTGCTTGATCTAATTTATGGTGTAGACTACCAGTAATAAGTTAATTAAAATGGCCATTGGAGTTACTACCCGAATTCCAGAAAAGTTGGGACGTTCTTTAAATTTAAATAAAATGAAAACTAAAAGACTTTCAGATCACCTGAGTCAATATTTTATTCACAACAGAACATAGATAACTTAACAAATGTTTAAACTGAGAAATTCTACAATTTTATTCACAAAATGAGCTCATTTCAAATTTGATGCTTGCTACAGGTCTCAAAATAGTTGGGAAAGGGGCATGTTTACCATGGTGTAGCATCTCCTCTTCTTTTCAAAACAGTTCGAAGACGTCTGGGCATCGAGGTTATGAGTTTCTGGAGTTTTGGTGTCGGAATTTGGTCCCATTCTTGCCTGATATAGGTTTCCAGCTGCTGAAGAGTCCGTGGTCGTCTTTGACGTATTTTTCATTTAATGATGAGCCAAATGTTCTCTATAGGTGAAAGATCTGGACTGCAGGCAGGCCAATTCAGCACCCGGACTCTTCTCCGACAAAACCATGCTGTTGTAATGGCTGCAGTATGTGGTTTTGCATTGTCTTGCTGAAATACACAAGGCGTTCCCTGAAATAGAGGTCGTCTGGAGGGGAGCATATGTTGCTCTAAAACCTTTATATACCTTTCAGCATTCATAGTTCCTTCCAAAACATGC
>JAQMYM010000039.1:16642133-16681556 GCA_030014255.1 Parauchenoglanis ngamensis
GGTGAAAGGTTTCACCAGGACATTGCTACGATGGAGAAACGATACCAGGGCAACTGGAATCCGTCAATGCTTGCTGATTACTGTTGGACACTGCAATGTGATGCACCAGACATTGAATACAAAAGAAAATCAGGTGCAAAACACTTTTAATTCTGTTGAATTTAATAGCTTCAGAGTTCCTACATGCTGCAGTAAAACCAAAACTATATTTGTGCATACCCAGTAGGTACCTGTTACAATCACCAAAAATGTTTCAGGAAGCAAGACTTTATAAAAATAAAAAAAATAAAAAATTGTTGTGCAGTGTAATTAGTGAGCCTAGCACCTCTTCACTTGCATTTTTATGATTAGTATGGGCTCTATCATTATTTAAATTGATACATTAACATTGATTCACAAGCCTATGAACATTGTGGATAGTGTGAATTGAATGAATTAGTTATGAGCAGACAAAAGAGTCTCATATAGGCTAAATAAAGATAGCAGCTCATTTTCTGAAAAGATTAATGTTTGCTGTTTGACACTGGACTTTGGCTGTTATTAAATGTGTCTGAAATAGTTTTACTCAACATTTAGTGTGGAAGCATGCTGCTTCTTAGTTTTGCACATGACATTCAGAAAAACAACATAAACCTATAAAAACCAAGGAAAACTCTGAAAGCTAAAGAAAAAGAATTAAATACAGCCTTAAGGAATTTGAAAACCTAGGCTGCACATCAGCATTTTTGGAAGAAATTAATACATCAGTTGGCTTTGTTTCCATTACCATGGTAGAAACAAGTTTTATAAATTCTCCCAGATTTTTCCAGTTTCTCATTTATAGCTTACCATTAAATCTCCTACCACTGCCTGGCCTCTAAAATTAGATTTATGAGGCCTGATTTTGGGTGATCTCTCACTGGAGTGGGATTAAACATGTGTTTGTGTAACACGCACAAAAACAGTGTTTTGACAACATGGCAATAAAATAAGCTTGTGCCCCAGGATGAGCTGAGATCACAGTGCATTACTCACACATGAGGCCAGTCCCAAACTTTTTGTAATACATGCTAGTAATGGAAGATTACCTTTGTTTCTCCCCCCCCCCCCAAATTTATGAACAATTCTCTATTACAATTTAATTTGTTTTGTTACATGATGTATCTTAAATGATGCAATTATTGTAAAAATTATTATAGTGCAGAAGTGGTTCTTTCAAATACAAAAATATTTAAATAAGGATTTTATTTTTTTAATGTGTTTGCACAATTTGTTATACATGGCATTGTTTCTATTTTTGCTCAACTTAGTTAACCCTTCTTTCTCAGAGAACTGGGTACCATGTCTTTGGTGACGTGAAATGCCACCACAAATAAAAAGTCGACTAGGTTATTCTTTTCTAGTCTGAGTTCCTTTCCTTAGACCAGAGCAACATGATGTCAGCCTTGAAGTAGTTTTGGCGGACATGCCAAATCCATTTCAGTGTTTGGTTAAAAGGACACTGACCACCAACACGGAGAAGTTTATCTAAATACCGACAACAGTCATCAGCCGCCAAAGTACTAATGTAACTCTCCTGATGTTCAGTGCCACTATACTTTTACTGTTTTGTAAATTTGAATGTATTTTCTGGTCAGTGCCTGCAAACTCCATTAGCTCCAGTTTAATTCAAAGGTTTATTTTCCAGCTAAAATGTAACCACTTCACGGCATGAAAGTTCCGGATCCGGATGATTTTGCCCATCTATGATTGCACACAATATCAGAAATAAGCAAAGCAAAACATCTTGCCTTTAGATGAGTTCTACTGTATACACCAGTACAGTATTAGTTTTATATTAATCAGCCTCAGATATTTGTTTATTAAATCTAAAACACTGTGACAATACAGTTTACAGTTTAAAAAAGAAAATGTACATCGCTTATCCTAGTTATTGCTAATTGCTTATTATAGTTGTTGCTAACAAATTATGAACATGGGGGCATAGAACATTTTGAAAATCGCATTAAAACATTCATTTGATTTAACCAAATTAATCATGAAAATTGCCCGGGACTAATTTCTACAGTTGTGCATGTGCAAAGATCCATTTGTCTACCAGAGAGAAAGTAAACACAAATGGCTGATAGGTTTTCATTGTGCAGGAGTATTTATGTGATTATTAGAGGTGTAACAGAATATAAATGTTTTATTTGGATTGAACAGATATTGCATCCAAAACCAATACAAATACAGACTAAAAAAAATAGGCAAAGGTTGGTGGAAATGTGATCCTGCCAGATGAAACCAAAAAAAAAAGAAAAAAAAAGTGTTTTTTAAAATTGAACTTGTAAAAAAAAAACAGCTTGCTGGAGTTTGTTGCAAGATTGCCTGGAAGATAATGCGATAAGATAATGCCAATAGTGTGCAAAGCTGTCATCAAGGTTAACACTGGCTACATTGAAGAATCTAAAATATGCAACTTTTTTTAACACAAAAACACTGTATTGTTCTACAATGTAGAAAACAGTCAAAATAAATAAAAACCTACTAATGAGTGGGTATTTCCAAACTATTGACTGCTACTGTACATTTCACTTTTACAATGCATTCTGAGAGCATGTCCAGCAAACCTTTCTAATCGTCCTGCAATTTAACAAACCCAAAACTGAAATAAGTCTAATTGATCAGATATTATTAGATGGGCATTGTGAACATAGCCTAACTAAGTTTCTTAGTTTGGGAAAGAAACCATAGTTAGCTTGCTTACTTCTTCACATTAGAAGATTTCCAGATAATTTCATAGGGCGTCTGGCTCAGGAGTTAAATACGTCATGTTCTGCAAATTACTTTTTTTTTTATCATTTGTGAATGAAAAGTTACTTCTTTTTCCATCAGCCCTGGGTTTTTTGTCAGTGTTTCTATGGCATTAGGGTATGGTTAACCTTTTAAAAAAAAAAAAAAAAAATATTTCAGATAAAGACCATGCCCACAACAAGATACAAATATTTTGAGCACTAAACAAATACATATAATGGCATTGCATTACACCCCAATGTGTATATATTATTAACAGTAGTACAGGCAATACAATAAGCCAAATATTTTTTCCATTGCTGTGTTTTTTGAGCATTATTTGTTAAGGAAGTTTTCACTGACAATGTGATACTGGATTTATCCACCTTACACCATGCTACATGTAGAAGGTAAAAGTGCATGGCAATCACACACACACACACACACACACACACACACATTAGGCTCTTTGAAGCAATCTAGTTATGAATGATCCAAATTGTATCAGTTAGTTCACGGTGTAGGAAATATGATTCATGATTGCATGAAGTACTGAGGCAAAATTATAAAGCAATTTCAGCAGTTTCCATACTGATGTGCAATTAAAAGACTGTACTGGAATATCTAACCATGAAATAATACAGTAGTACTCTTTATGCTTGAAATGATATTTCAAAGCATTGTCATAATATTATTCTTTCCACACCGAGTAAGAGCTTTTTGATTTATAACTCATTTTAATTTTCTTACCATACTTCTTCCCACTGTTTCTCCTTTCAATTTAAGTAAACACAGCTCTCCACCACATCCTCTTTTTCCATCTTCCATTAAAGCGGTGAAGGAAAGAATTCAGGATGGGGTCCTTTCGAATGTTTCAGTTTGGGCCAATAATTCCAGATGAAGAATAGCAGTTGTGCATTTCGATAATGGAGCGTAACTGAAGATTCAAAGATCCTGGTTACTTTGAAGCATATTCTTTGGGTCACAACCTTTAATGGCTGTATTAAGGGTTATGATGTGCATTTAGACAAATGCAGTGAAATAAAAATGAGAAGGAAAAAACAGCCTGTATTAATTCATAATTTCTTATTAATTATTAATATTGTGTGTTGCACAAAAAAACAGGACACCAAGCATATAGCACATTTTTCCTTCCACTTTTTACTAACCATTTCTTCGATTTCAAGGAGACGACTTAAGACTATTCTTAAGAGTAATTTCAGAAGCCACTCCGGTCAGCCTCATGTTGCGTGCCACTACACAACTTTCAAAAGTCCAGAATTTTTATACAAAACTTGAATAACTCTGAGAAATCAACTACTTGGCATTATTTAAGCAAGTGGAGAAAAGTACTCATTAAACTCTATTCTTTAAGTTGATCTGTAAAACCTATATTATTCCTGCTGGATTTGATTCAAGTCTTTCCATCATCACCGCATGATCATGCCATAGCGTTAGGCACTAAGGACCATCAAAGCTCATTTATACTTCTTGAAATGTATGTGTAAATGTAGCTTATGCTTGGTATGTAGAAGCACACTGGCAAATAAAAAGTCTAAAATCCTAACCGTGTGCAATGCATAGTATCTACAGTGCTGTGTCAACCAGCCTTCAGACAAACGCTGATTTTTTGTGTTGGGGAGTCCTGACATTGTGGCCACCTGATTTTATCCAGAGTTCCAGAGTAATGCTGAATTATATGATTTTTTTTTATGATCACATGTGATTATTTAATCTGACTGCAAGCATTTCATTGCTCTGACATGCGGTGCTATAAAGGAGATTGATGCACACAATGCATGCTCACACACATGTTTTATTTATATAGAGTGGAGGTTTTTTTTGTTTGTTTTTTTTTGTTTTTTTTATGTGGGTGGCAACATTTCTTAGAAAATGTTGCCTTCGTGCCCTTCTCTCCTTCTCACATTACAAACATGTCCTTGAGTACAGCTTACGGCTGTAGTTTGACAGTGATTGCATTTAATTTTGGCATGACTACAACACAGTGATGAAACTGAAATTCAATGCAACACATAATTACATTGACACGAAGTCTGTTTTTAATTCTGGAAAAAAAGCAATCCCCTAAATTCACTGAAGTGATCAAGTGACCTGCAATGAAGAGTATGCTTTTGAAGGGCAATGAAGGAGATGCTTTTTAATATGTACATTTTCTGCCTAATGAAAAACCATGCAGTCTGTGCATCACCAACATGATTGCTTTTTACTCTTTTCCCTTTTTAGTCCAGTTGCCAACTAATTTTGAGGCTTGGCGACTATTCTGTACATGCTTCCAGATTCTCAGTGGCTGTTTTTCATCGCTGTACTTGGGACTAGTTGCAAGTACAGTGATGAGAAACAGCTAATGAGAGTCCAAAAAGAAATCAAATTCATCTGTTCTCATATACAGCAGATCTCTGAACCCCGTTCACCATCCATCCATTTGTGGGGGAAGGCAAGGGCAAAATCTAAGCATAATTGTATTGCTTTTTTGTGAAATTATTTGATATCGTACCCACATTATTGTTAGGAGCAGCAAAAATTAAAACAAGCATTACCTGTCTTTTAAAGATAGCTATGTTTCCTTTCTCTATACCTTAAATTCTTTTTAAAGAAAGCGATATTTGGGGATCCCGCATGCTTCAGTAAGAATCTCTGCAGGTGAAAGATCGTGTAGTACGAGAGACTCGTCTGCAAGATCATTTAGTGTGCACACCCAAAACAACACCAAATAGCTAACTTAAGTGATTAAATCAGTGCTTCAGAGATTTTGAAAGTTGTGTAGTGTGCACTGAGCACAGCATTCAGCATAACTTCAACTATCATAATGTCAATAATCAAATGACTTATCACTCAAATAGGTTAAATCTACTACCTGCAACTTGATAACAGTGACCGTTATAGAGCCAATCAATCGGTGTAAGCATCATTTCTGTTTTCAGTGATCCAAAGTTATTAAAGTGAGTTTTATTTTGGAAGCATTTTGGCTGTAGACCAGTGTAACAGGGGATGGCTCAGCATCTTGTATACTCTGTAACTTAACACACATCTATCTGAATAATCTTTGATCAGAAGCAAAAGATAGCACAATTACATTACATAATCTTCTGCAAGTCACTTGCATAAACAGTGAGCTCTCCAAATTTCAAATATTATATAGTAGTGAAGCTTTAAGTTTGGGGGGAAAATAAAAAAAATGGACATTCAAAGATTTATGTAAGATGCATTCTGTTACTTCAAGTATCCGGTTGCATGGGTCGAATTGAATTGCAGAAAGATTGTTCAGTAGAGAACAGCACATTTTGTTGACTGGGTTAAAAAACAAAAGACATCATGTACAGGATGATTGTAACTAGTGCTGCCATTGTTCATGCAAAACCTCTGCTAAGAATGTGATGAAGTGATAATTTAAGATGGCTGTGGTTAAAGCAAAAATCATAAAATCAACTGATTATATTTGCTTTTGGAAATTTTCTCCTCTACTTTCTGTTGATGAAGATGTATGATATGGAGTGACTTAATGGCCACTTGCAACAGAATACAGAATAATTGTCAGGGAACAACCAGGCCTTGTTTTGGGTCAAAACCCCCCCCAAGTGATCTACATGATTATGCTGAGTGGTCCAGCCAAAAAGGGGCAGACTAAAGTTAAAACACGAGTCATTCAGGGAAAGAGTGAATAGTTTGTCTGTATAATAGGTATGAGATACGCCTAAAACACAGATCAGCAATGTATCGTGTTTGTTAAACATGGAGGAGTATCAAGGATCTCTCTGATTTTCCCCAAGTTGAAGCTACAATTTAAGGACAAAAGTTTGTTGAAATCTGACCATCTCATCAGTATGTCTTTGTTGAACATCCCATTACAGATTCTGTTCCCTTTTTCTGTTAAAATAACCATCACTTTTCTGGGAAGAGTTTCCACTAGATTTTGGAGTGTGACTCTGGGTATTTGTGTTCATTCCATCAAAAGGGAAAAGGTGAGTGAGTCTTACTGATGTTGGATGAGGAGGTCTGGTGTGCAGTTGGGGTGCTCAGTGGGGTTGAGATCAGGGCTCTGTGCAGGACACCAGAGTTCCTCTCCTCCCACCTTGGCATGCCTTCATGGAGCTCACTTTGGGCACAGGGCATTGTCAAGCTGGAGCAGGCTTGGGCCTCTTGATTCCAGTGAAGGGAAATTGTAGTGCTACAGCATGCAAAGTCATCATAGAATATTGTTTCCAACTTTTTGGCAGCAGTTTGGGTAAGACCCATATGGCTGTGATGGACAGGTGTCCACATACTTTTGCCTTATAGTGTAGATTCATGAGCGAACAGAATGGTATCCTCATAGTAGTCATTAAAAGCAAGCAGAAGTAAACAGTATCCCTGAGTATGAAGTTGTGCAGCAAAGCATCTACCTATGTAACTTCTCACACCTTGCATTGTGCCAAATTATGTGGTAGACACCAAAAAAACATTGTGTAACTTGTGATTTCTAAACTATCCTTTAATAGTAACCTCTTTTTTAAAGAACACGTGGACGAGGATAACTAAGGTTTTGTTATTTGTGTAATGAAGCTCATAATAGACATTTGTAAATTCATTTGTAATTTATAATTCATTACGCATTATTCTTTATACAGAAACAGTATTACTACATGACTGGAGATTTGCTATATAAAGGTGACTAATGATGCCACCGTTATCCATGGCCAGGAGTCAAGAGTTTAAATAGAGCCGTGCTGTCTGTGTTGGAGGAATAGCATAGTCTCTCTCCCCTGTCAATCACAGCCAAGACGCATGTGCAAGCTCATGTACACAGAAGACAGCAAAATGCCTAATTCTCTGCTTTAGGCATTTAGGTTTTAGAAAGCCTGATGTGACTACAGTGCATGGCTTTGAGAGTGGCATGGTTGTTTTGAGTATTTTACAAAGATTTTTATGCACCACAACAATTTCTAGAGTTTACACAGCTTGGTATAGAAAAAAACATCCACTGAACAACAGTTCTGCAGGCAGAAAATCCTGGTTGATGGGAGATATTAAAGATACTAAATGGCCAGACTGGTTTGAGCTGACAGGAAGGCTGCTGTGACTCAAATAACTACTCTTTGCAACCATGGTAAGCAGAAAAGCAGCTCAACACGCACAACGCATCAAACCTCGTGTTAAATGAGCTGCACCATCAGAAAGCCCTATTGGGTTCCACTCCTCAAAGTCACGGAGATCACATTGTTTCCTCATATTGATGTTTGATGTAAAAAATAACTGAAGCTCTTGGCATGCATTTGCATAATTTTATAAATTATGCATGTATATTCTTTTTCTCCCAGCTTCAGTTTGATCCCATGATCCTCATTTCACAGGCCATTATTCTATCTATTATAGATATTTCATGTTATACTGTTAACACTGTACTGAGTGTTGTGGGCAACTATGCTAAATAGACTATGAAAAATTTTATTTGGTGGACTGTAATGCAGAAAAAAACTGGCTCCCCTAGTCTTGTTTTACATGCAGCTATGCTAAACTCCATCTATTAAATGTTTGTGTCAGTAGCAAAAGTACACATTTTTAAAGAGCAAAGGTTATGTCACCCTTCATGAGTGAAAACCAATACACTTTTTGTTTTGCTTTTAAATAGCTCATCAGTCGAAAGGACAAGGCCACTTTTGAGAAGCTGGACTTCTTGACATCAAAAGAGGAGAACTATACCCGGATGAGAGAGCACATCAAGTCCCTCAAAATGGTTCCCTGCATCCCTTATCTGGGTGAGTCTTACAAATATATGGATGCTTTTCTGGATGCCTGTTGTGAAGCCTTAACCATTTGCCATTTAATATCAGTAAGAAGACTTTAGTGTTTTTGAAAATGATCTGGCTCCGATTGTTTCTAGCCTTATTGTGGAAGTGGTGGTGTTGAATCTAGTTTTTTGTCCAGGTTTTTTGCCCGGTTTATGTCATTAGACATAATTAGACAAAGACATGCTTTTCACACTGATATGTTCTTCGGTATCATTTGTCTTTTCACTGGTTAACAGTATCCACTTTAGATTCTTCTGCTTTAGATCAAGTGAGTGCTTGTTGTGAACATCCTAGGCTTTTCACCAGCTTTGAACATTTAATGAATAGTTACTTCAGGCTTTGCCCTAATCTTTGAAACACAAATAATAGATCATGCTTCATTTGGTTTTAAGGGCTAGAGAATTTTTTTCCTTATTAATGGGAACATATACTTTTATGTTGCCCTGCTTTTTCAATTCAGAGTAAACCGTTTCCATGGAGCTTTGTGATGCAACGATTTAGCAGCCAAATTTCCATTGCCACAAAATCCTTTCTATTGCTTATACAAAGAAAACGGCATGCTTTACGTATACCATACTACTGATTTTCACTCGTATTTAAAAATGAATGATTAACATATTCTTGCCAGTCAGGATTACTATGGAAATCAACTAGTCAGAGGAAGATTCATTAATTTGACATGAATACATTTTAGAATAAGTATACATTGTCCTTACATGGCTCTGTTTTATTACAACATAAGTAAGAGTGTGGCTTCAGCAGGGTGGAGTGGTCTATCAACATCACAACCTTTTATTGCAGTCCTTGTTGCAAATGAAATTTTCAGTTCTCCTCTTATTTTTACTGTAAGGTTTAAATTATATACATCAATGATGATGTCGATGTTTAGAAAAGACAGCATGAGGTTTAAATATAACTGAAATATAAAAAAAGAAAGGGGAATTCACATTCCGAGCAGACCCTTTGTGACCAGCCACAGATACAGAGGGATGCGTGTGTGTGATGCCTGAAATGTCAGGCATATAAATGGAATTCAGTAAGGCTTTGATACTCTATTCACTTATTCTTGTACTGAATAATAAAGATATCTGGCTTGCATTTTTCAGCCATTGTGACCACTCAAATACTAAACAGCATTGGATGTTTGTTACATTATGTGAGCCTACTTCATTAATTGTACTGAAATTAATGAAAGCAGTTTAATGAATTAATTTCACTGAAAGCAGTTTAAACAACACCAATATTGCCTCATCATTTATGTCACAAATAATTACCCCTTTTACACAGTCTGTTCAAGTTGGGATTGTTGTGCTTTTATTCTGCCTCACCATTCATGTGTAAATGGCCCAAATCTGGAATTGGGGGTCATTTTGTTCCACCTCAGAGGCAGAAGAATCTAAAGTAACGCAGTCTGAATCGACATCTATGTAAAAGGGACATTGCAGCGCATGCATGTGACGTTTTTGACAGTGAAATTCTTCTTTACAAGACCAGCATCTCTGCCTACTGTTTCTAAGATCCGCGTGCCTTTCTGCCTCAGATCCCTTCCCACACCATTCCCATGGAACCTTAAAAAGTCATAAAAATTCTTAAATTAGATTTGCTAAATTTAAGGTTATAAAATGTCTTAAAAGTATTATTTTTACTGGCAGTCTTAAATTCAGTATTGCTTCAATATTCAGTCAAATAAAAGCATGACTGTTTACAGAATCATAAGGCTTGTGAGCATGCATGAATTGTTTAACAGTGCCATGACACCCAGGCGAGCTCTGGCTTGTCTAGCACAGTACAGCCCGCAACACTCACTTTCATTTTACATTTTTACTGTAAGCTATAAAAGAGAAAAAAATGATAAAAAGAGAAATACATTATCTCGTCTCATGTGGACATTAGTGTCTCACACGTGCACAAGAGCACACACATATACGTATATATGTATGAATAAAAAGCTACTCGGTTCCCTTACCATAATTGTTTTGAAAGCAATGCCGGTATGCAAGTTCAAGTTAAAGTTCAAGTGGCTTTATTGTCATTTCAACCATATACAGGTGATACAGTACACAGTGAAACGAGACAACGTTTCTCCAGGACCAAGGTGCTACATATAAGACAACACGGATGTACAAAAGTGTTCGGTGTATTTATATTTCTGACTTGTAGTATGTTATTCGTACAGTAGATTAGTTATTCCAACACTCTGATACGTCACACATCTGGTTCCGGAACGGCGGCTTGCTACATAAAAACAGACTGGCATGGCTTTATTTGGTTCAGTGTAAACAGCCGAAGCTGGCATATTGAGGAGTCTCCTTTATGGCAATATTGAGGGATCTCTGTGTAAAAAGGGCTAATGACTACACCCCCACCCTGTGGTGGACTGGCGACCTGCCCAGGGTGTACCCCTCCTATCGCCCAAAGTCTGCTGAGATTGGCTCCAGCTTCCCCCGCGACCTAGACGGATAAAGCGGTATAGATAATGGATGGATGGATAGATGGATGGATGGACTACACCCCCAGCCAAAACACAGGGTATTTTCCCTGTGTGTCTGAGGAAAGAGCTGACGGAGACACACAGGTGTTGGAGGGATCCTACTTAGCAGGGATTTACAGACAAATTAATCTCCCTTGGAAATTCAGTAGAGATTACTGGCAACACATCACATGAATGCTTTCGTTGAGTTCATCCAGAACCACCACCCTGCTGTGAAACCACATCAGCTCATTGAGTCTTACTCATGCTTACTCATTGTAGTCAGAATGGCAGATTCGTTATAATGCCTCCAGCTGCTCTGCTCCCATTTGCACTGAATCCATGGGCTTGTTAAACTTGTTGAATCCGTGATCAGGCATCACTACAAACCTTGCTTACATGTTCATAAAATTTCATTTCATTTCCTCCTATTGGCATAGGCTTGTGGCATGTCACTGATTTTCCTCCCCCATCTAATTCATGTAGAATGGAACTGCCATTGGTTTACCTGGTATGCATCTACTGTTTTGATTTAGTCTAACAGTGGTATTCTACTCAGGCTTTTTCCAGCTTCCACCAGGATGGGATTCAGGCATGCTTAAGTTTCAGTACACAGTTGCTCCTCATTCATTGTAGTGGGATTGAGGTACACTGCAGCTCTGCATTCATCTTTTGCAATAAAAATGTATACAGTATATAAATTTGTTATTGTGTTCATGGTATGTGCACAATGAATGCAAAAATTTCTCACCCTAAATTTTGCACCCACTCATTTTAACGTTCAACTAAATTTCATAACTTGGAAAAACCAAAGAAAACTAATTTTACTTGAAACTACTGGATGGAAATTTAGGAAATATCTCTGTTGTCTGAAATGTATGACCCAATTCTGCATTGTAAATATGTTGTCTGAAATGGTGTCTAGTGGAAGGTTTCTGACATTGTTGCTGCTCTTACTGAGTTAGAACAAAGTCCTTTTAAAAAAAGGAAAAATATAGCCTCTTTGGTGAGTGATGCATGCTCTTTCTGTCATATTTCAAGCAGTGGCTTGTCTATAGCCCATACCAACTATAATTACAAGCAAGTATGCAAAGTTAAGTATAAAAATAACATATCTGCATTTTGTTAATCACCCACTTAGGTATATAGACACAGAGAGAAAAGGGAGCTGTAAGTGCAACATGCAGTGTGCACGTACCCTTACTTGGAGTATACTCAGGAGTATCAATGAATTAATACCCAAGGTTTTTTTTGCTTGCTTTGTTCTTGTTGCCAACTAAATACTTTCTATATGTTGGATAGACAGTTGTTAACTAATCTTGTGATATAAACAAACAGTCAATGCCGTTTCTCCAACACATTCACCATTCAGCAAATCTCCTTATATACCTGTACAACAGGCTGAACATTTTTGTTTATTATTGCAACAATTTGATGATGCAGGTACATTTGTTACACTTGAAGTATAAACATTTTCTCCAAAATTATATATACAGAAATATGCTGGGTCTCACTGGTTCCAACATTTAGATTTGTACATTATGTACAATTTTCTGATTATTCAGAAGCAAACCTGGACATGTAGTAAAATCTAAAATCAACACAAAGAATAGGGATAGTGACATAGTACAAACTTTTTATACATTTTATTTCAAGATATATGACCAGGAGGTAATATTACCAGTAGGTGAGGGAAATTAATAGAAACCCCTGTGCCTTGGGTCAGGCTTTTAACATACGTTAACTGCTTTACTTATACTGTTGCTCTATACAGAATGCTTTCATTTCTAATACAGCTTTCTTACTTATTCATATTATTGAATATTGGATTTCATTTTAACAGGAGTAATACTAAAAAGATGTACCATAATTGTTCTTTATCATGTTACATTGATATGAAATTGTTGCATTATTGATATGTTTTTTTCATTGTCTTTAAACTTCAAGAAAGAATAAATACGTACCAGATATATAACTCAAAGGGCTCTAGAAGCCCTTGTGGATTTTGAGTCCTGCTTTTTATAAGTAGCATCAGCTGCCTTACTCAACCTGGGCCCTGGAATTTTTTTTTGTTTGTTTGTTTTGCCTTTGACTTTCTTACTTTGCCATTTTTAACTGCTAATAGCAGTATATACAACATCAAGCTGTATTCATTGAACATATCAGGATTTCATTTCAACAGTACATTCGATGTACTGTTACAGACATTTTCCTGCCGTCTTATACTGATAGTGTCAAGGCATCGGGTCATACTTCTTATGACCCATTATCCCAATTTCTCTCTGGTATTGCAGATCATATATGCATACATTTGTAAGAAATTGGACAGGTATTTGAAATCATTTAAATAAATAATCAACCACTTATTTTATCAGGAATTCTTAAGAGCATAACTTCTCTACCATCAGACTGTGCATCCTGTGTCTCGTCACATAGTGTTTTGAAAGCAGTAATTCCTTGCTGTACTATCATTTACATTTTTCATTTATGGCATTTGGCAGATGCCCTTATTCAGAGCGACTTAAATATATCCTATTTATACAAGTGAAGGTTAAGGGCCCAGCAGCAGCAGCACTGGGATTCAAACACTCAACCTACCAATCAGTAATCCAACATCTTAACCACTGAGCTACCATGATCACATATTTGAGATGACCACTCAAAAATAGATCTGTTCCAATAAATCTATTCCATATGAACAGCAAGCTGTTTTATGTTGTTTGGGTCAGCAAAGCCAAAATTATATTGGAAATCATTTCTCCCAATGACTACAAAGCGGAAACTGTTACGACAAGTGAAATATGAAGGCCATAAGTTTTCTTGATGTGAAATGTAGGGGGAATTCCTTTGTCCCCTTTATCACCCAAAAGTTGCCTTTTACCATAAATATAAACATCTTAGACTTTTTTTGTATGTTTAGGCTATATATGTATGAGTGTGGATGTTAAGGGATAGCATTCACTCTTTTCCTCTGATTTGTATGCTGTTCAGTGAAAAGTGTTGGGGTTGGGGCGGATCATCATCACCACTTTCTTTAGGGAGTAGGCTCCTCCTCTGAATTCAGCCCAGTACACTCCGTCTTGGTAGCGGCTTCGGTAGTGTCCACCTCGATACCATACACCATTCAGGTTGGAGTGGGCACAGGAGTTATACCACCAGCCTCCCTTCTGATAGTGAGCACAGTTACCTGAGAGGAAAAATAAGCTATTTTTGCTGGTTGTCCAAGTATGCATTCATAAATAGCTCTAGCAAGTTGTGTGTTATTTACAGCATATTTACAATACCAACTGGACTAGTTTCATTTGCTGATCAATTGAGGAAATTTAGGGAATTTTAAAATGCTTACATGATTTTTAAAAGAAATAGAATTTTGTTCACACATAAGTAGCTTTTTTTTTTTCCATCACCGATAGTCATTTAAATACAAAAACACATAAATGAACCTGATGCAGTGTTCATGCACCTAATACACACATTTATGTATACTCTTAATAAGCATGTGATATTAGAACATGCACTCTATGATAACTATCACACCTAAAATGACATACTGTATATTACATTTGGAATACATACATATATGCATTCACCAACTTTGGTATTTGTTTAGACGACACCTTTGTGAATGTTTCTTTTCATGATCTTGCCACTTGTCTCTGTTAAAACACTATGTTCTTGTGATATCATGTACTATATCACACAGATGATGTATCAAATTCAGTAAATCAATATCGCCCTGTCCCTACCTGTGTATGCATCATGATCTCTGTCCAGCGTGGTGAACTGCTTGCCATTGTGCCAGGTGAGAGAATCGCCGGCATTGCCATGGTAACGTCCCACCCGCAGTTTGTAGAAGTCAGCCTCAGGTTCCAGCCTGAAGCTGGCATATTCAGCAAATGTTTTGCGCCCAGCCCAGTCCTCCAGGGTCACCAGAAGTTTGTAAGTTGCTTGATTGGTCAACCAGTAAATGTTCTCCAGCCCTAGCCAGTACTCTCCATCTATATTCCCAAAGCCTTGCTGTGAGAATGAAAAGAGACCGTAATCTTAAAAGTAGTGATGTTCTATATACACTTGTTGGTTCGTCATCAACGCCCTACTGCTCAGCATGGTGTTTAGTTCTTTAATTAATGGTCTATGCGGATGCAAGGATACTGTGGTTCTAGAGATTCAGCCTTTCCTGCTCAATTTTTCACACATGGTTTTTATCAGTCAGCATATGCTTTCCATCAGTATAAAACTCCTTCTGCACTTGTACATTTGTATTTTGTGTTTCCACTATGATCAAACATATCTTACAGACCTGATTTGTCAGTTGTCCATTGTTAATTCTGGAAGCAATTCAGCTAATATCCTTGAAAATTATCTGTCTTTGAGGGTTACCATAAATTTACCACCATCCTGTTGCAAGGCTTGGAACTCGTGTTCAAGATTTCTTGAGTAAATGATTTATATGGACGCCCCCCCTCCCCCCCCGCTCCTTCTCTGTAATAATAACATTACATATTCAGGGCATATGTCCGTAATGGCCATTTGTGGTGTGGTGAGTTCCTCTTAGCATATGTTCTTCATTGGCCTTCCATTGTTTTTAAAGGCCTGATGCTGCATAACCTCTGGTCCATATTATGTAAATCAGATTACATAGTCAGAAGCTGTTAGTCATGTTGATTGACTGAAGAAGTCATAGCATCAGAAAGTAGTCATCGTTAATCAAGTTTAGATCATTACTTTACTTCACTGGTATGCAGATGAAAGTAAGTGTAAGATACTGCCACCACAAGTAAGATGTGCATGGGATTATATAGAATTATCCATAATGCACCAGTGCTTACATGGTAATACCCCAAGATACAATACTAAGAATACACAGCCAAATTTACTCGTACCTTGTAAGTCTCCCAGTTCCTGAAAAAGTTCACTGAGCCATCCATGCGTTTCTGGATGACTGTCCAGCCTCCAGGGTCCTGTTTTTGGTCACACCACACCTGCATTAGCTTGTTGGTATTCTCAGGCTTCACTAGGTACATGCCACTGTTAGTATGGCCATCTTCCAGGGCCTGCAGACAGTCTTTCCATGGGCCTAAGGCAAAAAAGAAGCTAAATGACTAAATAAACCGTGTGATCCTGCCTTGAAAGATTAATGTGAAGACTCCTTTTTGTAGTGATTCATTCATATCCCATAGTTTAAATCATATCTCTTTCCTACAGTGTTCTCTTCTTTTGAGGAAGTCTCTTACTACTTCTAGTGGGATTCCCCTCGGTACACCTTCCAATTTTGGGATTACTGTAGTTTGGGGGGGTTATTTCATTTCAGTGGGCTACCCACAGTGATGTACTGTGGCTCATGCCTTTGTTTCCTTTACTCTTCAGCTGGTAAAGCTCTCAACACAACACTGGCATTGACTTTGGCTGCCATTTCTGGCCTTAGAAATTGCTTGCGTTTCAGAGGCCAAGCACAACATGAAAGCTGAAGAGTGGCCTGAGTCTAATACAGTGCAACAGTTGCAACTTTATTAATGCACTTCCTATTTCCACAGCTCCCTAGTTATGTATAATGATTTTATGTAGTCATGTGTCAAAAATGATCCAAGTTCCATATTGTTCAATAAATATTTAATACAAGCTCTCAGAACTGACTATCCATGACTAGCACCAATTCCCTTGTTACTCTGAAGTTCAATGACATCTCATCATAAATATAAATGTAACCAAGTTTTTTTACCATTCTCTTGTAATTTAGCAGATTACAACTTAATGTGGTGTTATAACTCAATTTTAACACTCACATTCCTTCAAATCATAGTGTAACAAATCACCATCCAATTCCACAACCCTGAGAGCAAATTTTATTGACTGTCTGGGAAAACTGTTCACGTGGTGAGATTTTGTCAGTTTCTACGAACAGAATGTGAAGACATTATTTAGAATTAACCGATAATGTGTTCTAAATGGATAAAAATACAGATATGACTAGGAAGCACACTATTCACTTGTTTTGTTTTGTTTTTCAAGAAAGAATGTCAGAAATTTCACATTGCTTCTGGTTGAGGCTAGACAAAAAAGTCATGCATTGTATTTATAGTGTTTATTTCATTCATTCTTTATATCTGCCTGGTCAGGCTTCTGGATTGGTTAGGGCTGTTTTGGGAAAGTAGAACCAACTAAATTCATTAGAAAATGTCATGGGCAGGTACAAATAATAAGAAATGTTTGAGTGGGATTTTAAAGAAATGGGTTTGAGCCACTCCAGTTCAGATTTAAATCCAAATATCAATACAGATATACAAATATTTGAAGCAATTAACAGATACAAATATGTTTGACCATGCTGATGAACTAAATACATTAACCATAATTCCCCATCAGTGGTACCATTGTGTAAAACAAATGTCTTTGTGTACTTGCCTGCCAGTGTGCTTTTGTGTTTTGGACTCATCATAAGCCAAAGTATATTAAATATTTATTCCTTTATATTATCAGCCTAAGATTACTTGATAAATAGCCATTAGCATTAAACTCTGCTGAGGTTAATAATCATCGTTCTAACTACAGTAATCGGCTGCCTTCATTTCAGCCAGGTGATTATGACAGCTTTTAAACTTCTCACCTCAGCCAGTATTTGTTTCAGCCATCTTCTTATGAAATTTCCAAAACATCAACTTGTGTAATGTTTTGTTTTTGCTCATTTAAACCTTTAACGTTCCAGCATGGACAGTAGTTCCTTAAGCTAAATATCAGTGGTAAATATAAATGTTAGGAAATGCATTCTGTGCACGTTCTGATGTGTGGAAGAAGCTTTAGGAGTTTTAGAAGTTTTCAACCTCATGTATTAGCTCAGTTTACTTTTCCTGTTCGTATTCATAAAAATTAGCAGACTATTATGTTTGTTGGCTTATTATCCTGGAGCCTGCTATGCTTTCTTACAAACCTGTCTATCAGCATTTTTAAACTTTCTCCTGGAATCCTCCCCCTGTTTAATTGGTTGTGGAGGATTTTCCAGTATGGACTGGTTGCCATAACACGGACCTTTTTTCCAAAAATATGCAATTGGAGAATAAGGAGCAATACTTATTCCCTTAATACTTAATCGTGGCTTCTACTAGATAATCATTGTACACATTACATTATTCTTTTTTTATATCATTTTAGTTTCCTTTACACGTTTTAGTTTCCTAATTTTTTTTAGTCTTTTTTTCCTAATTTTTCTACACTTACCTAACATATGTCACTCTCTATCACATCACTTCAATTTTATTTTTAAAGCATAGACGTTAGACAATGAACATTTTCACAGAGCACCTTTACAGAAATTGGTATGTGCAGTAGATTAATGAGAAAGCCAGAGTCGATAGTGGCCAGGAAAAACTACCTGAAATTTAAACCAGCCTTTTCCTTACGATCACATCTTTGCGAGAGCTGTTTTTATTCTAGTTTTTCCATCCATTATGTTTATTACTTCACATATAAAAATTGCTCTGATTCCCATATATATTTGCCTATGGGCAAAATACATAAATTGGTAAGTGTCATTTACAATGAGGCACGATGAGAAACCACAGATCTAAATTTGTTTTTCATTTTTCCGTTCAGTTTGGTTGCTCAGGTAAATAATAAGGTTATGTTGTCACTGTGGAGTTAACAGGAAAATACACAAACTAGTTCTGTGGCTTAACAAATGCCGCAAATTCTGATTGTTAATAGCAGGCTTTCTCTGCAACATTGAGCTGATACAAAGGCTGCACTATGTTACAAAGCCCGTTGTGTAAACAAAGGTAAACTGCAGACAGATGTGCAGGTTGTACAGCATGAGCTACCACTGCTTTTCTCCAGGTTTACACAGATTTGGTGTGGCTTTTTAACAAGAGTACTTCCAAGTCTGTTAAAGTGCATCTTTGTAAAATAACTCCTAGAAGGATCAGTGAATTTGCATTACTGTTTTTAGTTGGTTGGTTTGGTTTTTGGGGGTTGTTTGACTATTGCATGACTTCAGGTAGAAAGATTTTATCTCTCTGGTACTTTTTAGTAAACTGTTACTTGGTCCTATTTTTCTTTAGGTTTGTATATACAGTTGTAATATACCCTCTGAGATGAGGATGTACCATGCTACTGTACTGTGTGTGTCACACCATGGTCCTGAGAAACTTCCAGTGTGTTCAGTTTATATGAAGGCATGGCCAAAAAAATACACTTGATTTGTATTCATTTTTAAGTCTCTAATGTTTATTTCCTGGATGTTCAACAGATTGAAAGAATCCACTTTTTGTGGTTGTGGCCAATTTGAGAATCCAGTTATCCAATTACTTGTGTTCCCCTAAAATAGCTTGGAAGGGTCTGTTTATGCAAAAGACTGTGATTCCTATTATGTTATTGACCATTTGCTTAAGAAATGTATTTAACCTTTTGATACTTAATGATGTAATGTTCTTAATGCCACATGTAACCAGATTGAGATGAGTTAATAAACCAAACTTCACTATTTTAACCCTAGTTTCAGAGTAAAAAATGAAACTCACCAGAGGGCTTGTTGGTTGTGGATGGGCTGTGAGTGCCACTTGGCATGGTGGGTAGTGGAGGTGGTGGCACTTTGAGGTTTTGATCACTCTGGATCTCATTGGTTATCTGGTTGTTGCGGTTATACGTAGATGGTTGATATGGCTTGTTAATAGGTGGAGAGGGCCTGGGTTGAGGTTGTGGCTGGGGTTGGGGCAGTGGTCTAGGTGCCACTACTGGGGGTCCCTTCTGACACTGTACCTCAAGTAAAGCAATGAGAGCTGACTGATTGTTTGCCAGTGATGACAAATGCTGGTACTTATGCTCCAGAGCTTTGTAGCGGTTGGAAAGCTGCAACAACTCTGAAGTCTGGTTCAGAATCTTGTTCTCCAGTTGAGAAAGCTCCAGTGCATTGTCTCGCTTGCGGATGATCTCATGGAGAAGCTGCATATAAAGTTGTGTCACGCGAGAGTTCATGTTGCGTGATTCTTTGCGCAAGAGTTTCACCTCATTGACAATACCACCATCCACTTCCACAAGCTGCTGTAGAGTCTCAATCTGCCTCTTCTGCTTGTGGAGCTCAGTATTAACAAGTTCCAGCTCCTGCTTATTCACCCGATTCTCCAGTACAGACTCTGGCTCCTTTGAATTAACGCAGATAGCACCTGTGACCTTCTGCTGGGGAACAATGAAGGTATAAGAGCACTTGTCTTGGGCAGGGAATTCTGGAGCCCGACGAGTGCGCGAACCTGAGAGGAATCCAGGCTCTGGGCCTTCATCACTGTTATCAAACTCCTGAACTACAGTGCTGCCTTCCAGTAACGGGAACAGATCACACACCAGGAGCAAAACCATCAAGACCAGTGCAGGGACTTCCATGGTAACCCCAATACACACCTAATTGTGCTGTGAGCTGATGTCAGAGATAAGAGGGAGTGTAGGAGATTAGGTGAGGGGGAATTAAAGAGTAAAGAGAGGAAGAAGGAAAACCTGTTAAATTGTCAGAAATGTGCAACTAAAGAACTTTTTTCCCCTTGTGAAATATCACTAAGGGCCAGAACATATCACTAAATGCTAAAGATTAAAAACGGGAAACCTTCCTAGCTCCACAGCTGGCACAAAAACTTGCATTCTTTAAAGTCTTTAGTAAACTAGGACTTGGATACAATCATTTGACTAAAATGTGGGATCCTCTCAAAGCATGTTTTCCAACTTGACTTGCCTGCACATGTCTCTCTAAAGCATTCAGTACATCCTACTCTGATCCAGATGGGCAATGTGTCACCTCTGCTGAGCTATCGACATGCCAGAGAGTTTGTTAGCACCAACATCAGGCTGCTTCTGTTTTCAATGCAGTCTTGGGCACTCCTGGTATTCAGGGATAGGTTATGTTTCAACTGGAAGATAGGTCTGATTTATTACTATGTTCCTATACAGCTGGTGGGGAAAAAGTGAGGAGTGTAGTTGGAAAGTATTAGTTTGTTTAGCCATCTAGAAGTTTGGAAAGCTGTTGGCCTGACTCGGGATTACAAAAGCCACATTCTTTAAAGCTTCAGATGAGACAGATTGTGATCAGTGTTTGAGGTTCAGCATTTGTTTACTTTGTGGTGGGTCATTAGACTTAGCAGATAACATAGCCTGGGTTCCTATAATAAGCTAAACACTCCCACATTCTGATAATCATCAGTCCATCCCTGACATCCTGTTCCACAACAAGCGACCCACTCAGTGCACCAGATAAGACGCCTAAATCTAGTTGCTAGGTGATTGGGACTGTTTTTAATGATGTCAGTTGAATTTGTTTGTATGGATGTCCTGGCATTGGTCTGATCTGGCTATATGCCCCACCATTGAGTGTTTGCAGACACCACCTCCTATCTTTGACTTCAGGCCTTAACCTCACAGAGAGTGGAAAGTCTGATGCGGTCTGCAGTTCAGGCCAATCACACTTTGTGGCACTTTGATGAAAAGTGCAGATGTTGTTACCTATGATTTTCGACCAAACCTTACAGCAGTCAGACAGTCTGAGATCTAGTCTGTCACTGTTTGACTGCTATAATCCATGCTGGCACTTATCTGTGATGTTTAGCTAAATTTTAAATTGACTTGACAGTGGTTTCTTATTAGGAAAACTGAATATAGACACATGATTGGAGGTGAATGAGAGGCTTCTAAGACGGAATGACATGCTGTCTTAGGGATTTTAATGGAAAGCTGCTGGTAGATACGGTTAGAGAACAATGTTCTACCACACAGAACTTTCTGTCCACATGTATGTACACAACCCAGTGCTTCACTGAGGCAGAGCTAGGTCATTTAAATATTATAGTGCTTGCAAGAGTCACTATCTATAGAGATTATGTTGGCTTTTCTGAATAGGGTATTTTTATATTTTGCTTCAGTCAGTATTTTTGTCCACTTTTTTTGAAGCTGTTGTGTATTGAATAGCCTCCTGGTTAAACTTGGGCTGGAAATGCATCTTTTCTGGTCTATTAATCAAGACCAACAGCCATCTTGTTCTCACTGATCAAAAGATGGACAAATCTGACCTTAGGCTCTGTTTAGAATCCTCTGGAGAGAAGGATGGGAGTGTTCAGTGCTTTTGCTTTTCAACATCTTTGTAAATCTGGGAGTAAAGCCAGTGTGAATTAAGTCTCTCTGTAGTCCATGTTAAAAAAGAAAAAAAGATTTTATACTATTACATTTTACTGAAGATGATTTGGTTATGAAAAACATATCAGCATTAAAACAGAGAAAGACAGAATAAAAGACAGATGTGTAATTGTAGTGATAACCAGGAATGAGGCTGGGATAACATATAGTGTCACATGGAAAGTACACATGCATGATCTGGAGAAACTGTGGTGAGTCTAGGTCATTTATTCTGATCAGCCATTTATCTCACCCTGACTGGCTTGAATGAAAGTGAAGATGAGCAAAATGTAGCCAGTCATATTTAGCTGGCCACCTAGCTGATAATTTAGCTGACAATTTAGCTGGCAATTTATACCAGTCTTATAGTTTCATAGAGCATTTTCCCAGATTTTTGTAGCACTTGTTATGACCAGATAAAATAATTTTTCAAAGCTCAGCATTTTGTCCAGCTGCTAAGTAAATCAATGAGATCAAGCACAAAAAACTTCATGAACATCCACAAATCTTTTATTCAAACAAAGAAAAAAATAGAGAATTTCTCCACAGTCCCTCCTCTTGTCTGTAAACTGATTCTCACAAGAACAACTCTGATCTCATCAGTTTTTCCACTTTTGCGCTTCAAGGAAAAAATAATAATGCATTCCTTTGCGGGAAGTCTGTTTCTCATGGGACACATGGAGGAAATCCCTGACAGCAGTTCTAATAGATGTATAATGATGGGTTGAATAGTCGACTGCTGGAGAAACTGTAACTGACCAAAGAGAGCTCTTATTGAGGCAATGCCTGTGTTTAAGTGTAAATCAGTTGATACTCTCACTTAAACATGTGTTGGGTTCCTGTTTGCTTTGCGAAACGTGATCTCTGTGGGTGTGCATGCACACATGTAGTTGTGTTTGTGCAGAACCCTTTATAAAACTGTGTGGAGACCCACAACTATAGAAATGCAATAAAATAAGTTGTGTGTCTGGGTTTGTGTGTCTTCATACAGTGATGAAACAGAAGATACTAGGGCAGATGTGAGTCTGTAAGGGCAGTAGTAGAAGAGATTTTGTAAACAAATTATGCATGTACACACATTCACAGTAAGCAGGCCAGGCTGTGATGGTCTCTCTCTTTTCAGCCTGTGGTAAGCAGTGACACGCTACATGCAAATATCTTCATGCTTTATAAGCATTTTGGGAAAGGCTCCATTTAAATCTTATATATACAGCAGTTACAGTAATCAAGAAAACCATGGTTTAGTGTTCTTGTGTCAAAATGAACCTTTCAGTCTAAATTCTAAACCTTGCTCTCAGGAGTGTCTACAGAACACCCGGGGGACAGAAGAAAATTCCATTAGTCCACCCTGAGGTGTCTGTGCAACGGTGTTTCAGTTGGTAATTAGAGGGTGAGTGGACATAACTACTAGGTTTTGCTCTCCCTCTCCCTCTCCTCTCTCACTTTGCTTCCTCTCTCTTTTTCCCCTCTGATTTTAACCTGAGCATGGCATTCCGTAAATGCTTTCCTTGCTCATTAGAGCAAACTGAGATCCCCTCCCTTCCCACACAAACTTGTAGCAGCTGATGAGACTTAAACTCCTGACTCAGTGACCTCATACTGTTACCTTCACACGCATTGACTCCAGGTTCACTGTTAATATCTGATGAACTCCAAGCACTAATCTGCCATAAACAGGCTTTTTCAGCTTAATAAGAATGTCAGTAAACCATCTACTTGGACAAAATGCTTCATAGAATGTATTCTGTTTTATCTCATACCAGCTTTTATGAGACAAATTTTTTTTTCAACAATTTATCCACAAATTGTGTCAATCTTGTGTGATTAGCAGCTGAAATATATCACCGGCTGCATACTTCTGCACTTATTTAAGTGACAAGATGCTGTATTTCTGATAAACCACAGTGATGATCCTAAAACCAAACAGGGTTCAAACAGGGCCCTGGCAAAGCTGTAGAAAGTGTACAAAGCTTAATTCAGTACTCTCTTCCCCCAACATGATCTGTCCAACACTGTAGCTGGACAGAGCTTCCTGAGGGATGAACAGTCCCTCACAGCACCTTCGTCCTGTTCTGTTTATAAGTATGTGGTATCAGAACTCCTTTCTCCCGGGACCTCTTCAGCATCTCTTTTCTCTCAACCAGGTCTATGTTTAGAGTATTTGTCATTTTGAGGGGTAAAGATGTGATCCTCATATGTAATCATTTGTCATTGCCTTCTGCTTCATTAAAGCTAGGTGACTTGGTGGCAGTTTTGCTTTTTTCCCTCTTTTGTCATTTCTTTTCCCTCTATTCCTTCAAGTCTCATGCTGCCATAGATGATGATGCTGTTGAGGACACAATACACACTGGAGGGCACTACTGACACTACTGCCTGGATATTGCTATTTTGGTGTGTGTGTGTGTGTTTCTGTGTGGGGGTGGGGAGGTGCTGTTCGGATAGTTCCTCATAATAGGAATACATAATCATATATCATTTTGGCCTTGTGGGGAATATTTGGCTGGTCCTCAAGAAAAAAAAATTAAGGTTAATGTTAGGTTTAAGCATAGCATTATTTATACACTGTGTATTTGTATACTGTGCACACACCCACACACACACACACACACACACACACACACACACACACGTGTGTGTGTGTGTGTGCAGATCTTTGATGAAAGGTGTGTATTTATTGTATTCATTGTCTCTAAACAGAGCACACATGACCCAGATCCCGCAAACATGTCAGCTGTGACTATCGGTTGGTTTTCATTTGAAAACACAAAAGCTCAATCCCAAAATTTCAATTTGTCCCAGTGTGAAATTTTCCTGGATATCTTACTGAATGTAAGCTCCTAATAGCTTAAAAATAATTAACATTGTTTGTATTTTAGCTCTAATCACAACATCTGAACATAGCTTTGTGTTTCTTGGTTTTATACTTCTTCACCTTTGGATTAGGTAAACACCATGCAATTAGTTTTTTTAATGTGACATTGTGTTAAGCCAGATCTTACCAGATAATTTCACCTTCTTCAGCAGTAGTACTTCAGTATCCTGCAGATGTTTTTAGGAAGATTTACAAAGACTCTCTGTTAGTCATTACAGCTTGTGATGGCACTAGGATCCCCTCACCCTCTCTCCTCTCCCAGTCACTCTCTGTCTGCTCTCGGTGTGTAAATCTCCTGCTGTTTGCTGGTATGCGTCCTAAATGTTAGTGGAGACAGGTCTCTGTTCCCAAGCCTCCAATTAATCAGCTTTGTCTGTTTGGAGAACCTAAGGCTGTGAAAGCCCAAACACTCTACAATCCTTGTGAAGACTTCAAAATTGATTAGATGAGACAAATAACCTTTGGACATGCAAAGTCCTATGCACTGGAAATGAAAATATGAACCAGTAACCTTTGATTTAGATCCAAAAATCTTGGTTACAAGACCATGTGAGCTGAACAGAAGTCCTTGTTTTGTAAATAGATCCTCTAATGTGGGATTCCAGAGGAACCCAGAGCTGTCAGGGACAAGAGGATGCCTTCCAAAGAGAACATAGGAGGAAAAGACAGTTGGTTTAGAGGTTCTCCAGGATTTCCGTAGCAGGGAAGAGCAGCTGCTTGAAGTTCCTCAGTACTTTGGGGAGACATGAGAATCCCCCAGGGTCAGCCAGCCTGTGGGTGTGAGAGAGTGAGGATGTGTCCTGTCACTTTCTCCGAGATGAATACATCACCTCTGTCATCTAGTGTACATAAGCTCTCTTCATGTGTATCTCTCTTTCCTAAATGAAAAACAGTTCTGGTACAATGTCTCAACAAACAGTAATGTTCGATAGTACCGCCCCTCTCCCTAGTTCTCCGCCTCTTGGCACAACAGCATCTATGAGCAGTCTCACTTTTTTTTTTTTTTTTTTTTTTTTTAGTCCCCCTTCCTCTCTCTCTCTCTCTCTCTCTCTCTGTCTCTCTCTGTGTCTCACACACACATACCCACACTCACACACACGCACATGCACCCCTCACCTCTACTCTACTGTGGTTATTCTTGTACTGTTGGCTGTCAGCTGTAAGTGCTGAACAAATTTCCAAAACTCTCTCACTCTCCAGTCACAGTGACAAGATTAGAGTTGGTCAGGAATGGGGGGGTTATTAGGCTTTGTTAGCTGGCAAACATTTTATACAATTAAAATTCGATCCTAATGTAAGTCTCAGTGGTTTTATGGTTCTTTACCTTTCATACAAGTTTCCTGTCTTTTTTTTCTCCAGTTCTGGCAAATTTGAGATAATGAGCATTGTTTTTGAAATATACCAAATTTAAGTAGCAGGGCTCATAAATCCTGCAAAGGCTTTGCTGATGCTGTTAAAATCCTTAATTCCCCAAAACAGGCAGTGAATTTTAGGGTATTTACAAGCGTCTGAATGTGGTGCTGCTCCCCCCACTCATAGAGGCCTTACTTCATTAGATGTTCACCAAGCAAATAAGCTTGATGGAAACAGCAAGCTCTTTTACACGAACAAAGAAATCTGGTAACTCAGCACATTCAGAAATAATCTGATCAGTGCCTTTACAAGCACTTCAGCAATGTGATAATGGAAACTCTACATGAGTCACTCAGCAATCAGATTCCTTTTTTCCACCACTAGAGATAGATGTCCAAATAATTATTTGAGTTAGGGTAACAAGGCACATGTTACATGTTACACAGCATTTAAATTTTAGAATATGCAGTGGTGTTGAGGTAAATTAAAGTAAATATAATATAAGCTCCTGAGATTAAAATGATGTATTACTACATACAGATGATGTATTCTTTGTGAACTTCCTAGAACAGATTTGTGCTTTTGAAAATGAGGTCAGTAACATGAATCTGCCTGTCTCTGACCTCTAACCAGCTTGTTCCACACTCGGGCATCTGTAACTGTGGATCTTACTTCAAATGATTTTTAGTTTTTGTCCATAACCATTGGTATTGCAAGTTTATTAGCTCTTAGAGCTGGCACACCTAATAAACTGGCAACACAATGTACGTAGGTCTATATTTTTATATTACACAACAATAATAATGGTTTTATATTGTATTTAAATGTCAGAACCTTGCATTTTGGCCATAATTAATTTGGCTGAAGTACATTTTTTTTTGTACTTACTCATCAGTGTTGTTTTCCGACCACTGGATCGTTATTAAATGGAGATTTTTAGTTGATGGACCATTTCTCAAACCAACAGAGGTACTGGCATGTCCAAAAAAATTCAACTAAGCTGTAGCTATCAGACATCAGTTTGACTTATACATATTTTCTAATGTTAAGGATGATGTAAAGCATTTCTGTCCTCCAGAAGCATTTAGAAATATTTTCAGCTTTCTGCTGATGTGGCTATAAAGAAGTACCATTTAGAGTGGCAGGTATGCACTGAAGCACTCTGGTCACATGGACGAGGAAAATATCTGTGATCCCAAGGTACTTGGAAATAATTATATGCTGCTTCCTGATATGGGTTGCCATAAAGAAGTAGTAAAGTGTTGTGTGGAAAGTATGTACTGGAGCGCTTTACTGGGATGTGTAGGAAAGCTATGCACATCTGCTCTTGAAATTGTTCTTCTGCTCTGATTGGTGAAATGGAAAAGAACAAAGCCACAACTGGACACAAAACGTAGTGTGGTCAATAGTCTTCAAAGAAGAGCTACTAATATCTGTTTTTCATATTTTGTATGATCATGAATATACTGTGTATTGAGAGATTTTCATGCAATGGCACACATCTAAATTATAGCCTCTACAGAAACTGACAGCATACCTCTTGATGTATGTAAGTCAAACCTATACAACAACTAGGAGGTCTTTTATATGGTAACCTCCTTGACGGTTTTTTTTTTTCACATGATCATTCACCAGCCAGTCATGTGAATTTCTTAGACAGAGTGAAATTGCACAGAATTTTTTTACCATAAACCAATTAGCACTTTTTTTAAAATGATGATAAACTCTTGTGCTATAGAAGATGTATTTATTGATGGAGATTTCAAAGCATTTCTGCAAGTTGCTCTGGATAAGGGCATCTGCCAAAGGCCGTAAACATAAACCACTGCTCTACACTTCAACCTATTTATCTTTCCATTGCTAACTGATATCATGTTCAGGGCCTCTAGCAATAATAATAATAATAATAATAATAATACTTTAAAAAGTGATAGCAGGTGTACACTTTCTACATACAGAACTGATCTGTGGCAAATTTTACAAGTCTCATCATTACATGCCTTTTAAAGTAAAGCGAAAGGTTTGTGGATGCATGACCATCATACCCACATGTGGGTCTTCTCCCAAGTGTTGCCACAAAGTTGGAAGCACACGATTGTATAGGATGTCTTCGCATACTGCGGTTTTTGTTTACTTGAGCTTAGGGGCCCAAACATGCTGCAACATGACGATGCCCTTGTTGACACAGTGAGGTCAATGAAGAAGCCTTTATTTGTTTCTTTTCTTTGCAAATCCCAGCTTGTTATGAAGCTGGGGTCAGAGCAAGGGGTCAGCCTTGATACAGTGCTCCTGGAAAAGAGAGGGTTAAGGACTTTGCTTAAAGGCCCAACAGTAGTCATATGGCAATTCTGGGCCCTGATCTTCTGATCAGTACCACTGAGCCACAACTAAAAACATGCTTTGCCAAGTTTGGAGTCAAAGAACTTGTCAGGACTCTGTATAGGCCACTCCTCAACCCCACTGAACAGCTTTGAGATGAATTGGAACGCCAATTTCACCCCAGGCTTTCTCTTCCCCACATCAGTGTCTGAACTCACTAATGCTCTTGTGGCTGAATGGACAAATCAGCCACACTCCAAAATCTGGTGGAAAGCCTTCCTAGAAGAGTGGAGGTTAGTATAAAAGCACTAAATCTGGAATGGGATGCTGAAAAAGCACATGTGGTTGTGATGGTCAGGTGTATGTACTTGTTGCCATTTTTGCAACAATGAAATGAAGGGACATCTTCATTCCATTTCAAAATAACATGGTACTGTTTGGTGAGTTGCATAGACTTGCAGGACCTTTAACATTTTTATTTAGCTGTATTTTTCCCTTGACTTTTTAAGATGCTGTAACATTTGTGAATCAATACTAGTGAAATATTATATATTAGTGAAAAATTAATCACAAACAGTAGGCAGTGCTAACTGAACTAAGAAATAATAGGAATATTGTATCTGTGTACCTAACAAGTGGCAAATGTAGAGTCGGCAACCACTTAAGTGGAAAGGACTGAAATTTCCTGACATTTTTTGCACAAAAGTTAATGATCACTTACCAATGCCATAAATTTCATCTCCATTAGACTATAAGGAAGTATGTTTTGGTGTTTATATACATATTGTTAATAACAAACCTCATTCCAAATATTTGTGTGAAATTTTATTTAAACATTTGCCAAAAGAAAGGACATATTATGCTGAAGCCTTTGTCAGTTAAGAATCTAAGAAGGCATCGGGTGATTACTTGCTTAAACATGTTTGTCTTTATAGTAATGTTTTCCGTGGCATAATTCTGTCGGCATGTAAACTGACCTAACATAGGAAGAGTATCCTTTTTCCTGAACCCCGAACTTCTTGTGATTGCCTGATCATGCATGAGGCTGCAGGCACAATCCTCAGATTTTCCATCCTTTAGAAAAAATTAGAATACAAGGTCATAGATTTTCTTTCCTATCTTATTATTTCTATTGGTTTTAATTCATTATATTTTGGATTCTGTAAATCTTATCTACTAAAAATTTTATGCCAACATGCTTTTGTTGCAGTGAGCGTTTCATTATGTAACACTGTTCTTATTGTGCAGTACTGTGCAAGTCTTAGGCACTCGTTTTGTTGTACAAACTTTGATATAGATATTTATTTTATGAATTGTAAATTATTGAGTTAGAATAAAAACATTTTAGATTTCCAAGCATTACATTTCCAAAAAATAATTTGTATTTGAAAAATGTTTGTATGTCAGTAAAGAAAGCAACATGTTATGCAAGAGACCACTTTTCAGACAGAAAACAGAATGAAGGCTCCTGGGATTTGCATGCGAAAAAAAGAATCAAGTGCAACAGTCAAGTCTCCAGAAGAACGGTGTCAGATTCTCCAAGAGGCTCAGTAAAATGTACCAGTTCATTTCCTTATAAAACTGCACAAAGTGGTACCTGGAAGAAAAAGCAGAGGGTCGTAACACCAAATACTGACTTTGTTTAGGTTCATACAGTTTACTGCACGTTGTAGTACTTTTCATTTAAGTAGAAAGTGATAAATTCATTATTTTTGAAGTCATCTTTGTTACAGCGTTTCTTTGCATGTATCTAAGATTTTGCACAGTGCTGTATGTAATAGTCCATCGTGTGTTTAAAATGACACGTCCCTTCTCATATAGTTATGTGTTTGAAGTTTCATCGCTCATAGCAACGTGAAGGAGTCACCTGTTTTAAGTATTGTTGTTATTTTATCCACTAATCTTCCTCCATTTACAGCGTTTTGATGTCTCCCTGAGAGCTTGTTCTGGGTCATAAGCAGTTATCCCTGCTGCACAGATCAGATTAGTGGCGACACAGAGACTGCCAAATGAAAGAGTCTGATTATAGTGAAACAAAACAAGGGAAAATCAGTGACATCATTCAAGCTGTGAGGTCAAGTATTACTGGCTAGTATGAACCACTTCTTTGTGGTGTCACTGACATTGTAAGACTCTCATTCATGACAAGTAGATCTCATATTTGTTGTGGAGAAAATTTTACAATTTCCATATTTTCATAACCTTCTACATGCCTGAATAGGTACACACCCATTAGATTACATTTTGTATTTGAAGTAGAAACACAGGCACTGGACAAAAGCATCTGGTGAGTGAATGAGAGAGAATGTTAATGTCTTATTTACTAAAAGCAGTAGCTATGACAACACACAATGCATAATTGAGTCACCAGTGAGTAAGTGCTCTCTTTCTTTGACAAGTACATACACGCTAAACTAGAGCATGTTTCCTCCACTGTGGCATTTCCCATCATTGCTTATGATGACTTAGAATATGTGAGAACCCCAGATAAAAAAAATCTATTCATTCTGCACCTGCATGCCTGCAGTTCCTGTGAAATAAAAAGGAGTAGGATTATTTGTACATGTGCTGTTGGTGACAGGCTATGAAGTCAGTTTTCTTAATTTTGCCTGCGTACACCACCAAAACAGATTTGAAATTAAGCCATCAAGATGTAATGTAAGCCATCAAGAAGTGTAGAATATTAGTTTTAATTCAGGAGGGTTAACAAAAATATTACATTTATCGTATATTGCATTTAGGAATTACAGCCATTCATGCATAGTTCCTCCAATTTCACAAGCTCAAAAGTAATTGGACAAACTAACTTAATTATAATTATATGCATAATTTTTAATAGTTGGATGCAGATCCTTTGCAGCCAAGGACTCTCTGAAGTCTAGCACCCATGGACATCACCAAACACTGTGTTTCTTCCCTTGAGATGCTTTGCCAGGCCTTAACTGCAGCCTTTACTGCAATTGCTGCTTGCTTGTTTCTGCCTTCAGTTTGTCTTTAGTCAGTGAAAAGTGTGCTCAGTTGCTATGACTGTCCCTGCCATTTAAGAACATTTCATTTCTTTGCCTTAAGAAGCTCTTTTGTTGCTTTCAAGTTTTGAGTCACTATCCTTCTGTACTGTGAAGAACCATCCTATTGGTTTTGCAGCATTTGTCTGAATCCATCCGTCCATCCATTATCCTTGACTGAATCTGTATAGCTATATACACTTCAGAATTCATCCTGATACTTCTATCACCAGTCACATCATCAATAAACACCAGTGACCCAGTTCCATTGGCAGCCATACATGCCCAAGTCCACCATGTTTGGCAGATGATGATGTATGCTTAGGATCATGACCCCTTCCTTTCCTTCTCCATGCAGTGTCTTCTCATCATTCTGATACAAGTTAATCTTGGTTTCATCTGTCCAAGAATTCTTGTTCCAGCCTGCTGGGCAGGCTTTCTAGCAAAGTGTTTGACAATGATAGGCTTATGTCCTCAAGAGTGTTCTTGACTTGGTTAGATGTTGTGAAGGGGTTTTTCTTCACCAAGGTAATAATTCTTTGATCATCCACTTTAGTTTTCTTTCAAGGTCTTCCAGGGATTTTTTTTTTTGTTGCCGAGTTTGCCAGTGCATTTCTTCTTTTTAAGAATGTACATTCCTAATATTTCTGCTATCTCTGTGATGCATCTGTTTTGTTTTGTTTTTTCAGCCTAGGGGACTATGTATAAATGGCTGTAATTCCTAAATGGTTAATGCAATAATTTGTTGAATGCCTTGAATTAAAGCTGAAATTCATACACTACACTACACTTCATTTAAAATCTAGTGTGGTGGTGTACAGATGAAAGTTATGAAAGTTGTCACTGCCCAAATGCCCACTCGACCTAATTGTATGTGGAGGTGTGTGTCTTCTCGTCATTGTGGAAAGAATTTGTTCCAATAGATTTTAAAGAGATGCCTTCTGGGAGTGGTGGGGTTGAAAGGTCTGCATCCTGACAAGTGCAATCTGAGCAAACATTGTGGTTGGAGTGCACATTGGCCAGCTCTGAAAATGACATTCTAGCAGCTTCATCTCCTGATAATCAGTAGCTCAATAAGAAATTGCTTACCTGCAACCTAATCATTATCTGATCCTTCCTCTTTTGTGAGGCTAAACATGGTCATATTTTTTCCCCTGGATGTACACACATTACGTGATGCTCAAGATAAGAAGACGGGGCCTGTGGATGGATTGTCCTCTGTGCAAATAAACATAAATATCTCCACATTCACGAACAGAGATTGAGCTGATTTATACTTCTGCAATGGCGTATGGAAAAGTATTTGTGCCACTGGTGTTTACAACTCAAATCTGCTGGGTTTGCTACTGGGCATACTGTAATAAATGCAGAACTTATACAAGTACTTATAAGTACTCATATAATTTTTTGTAGGTGTGCCTGAAAAAAGCTATGCAAGCTAAATGTCAGCATAATATTGCCACAAATGAATCTCAATATAATGTTTAAAAAAATAAGAAGAAAAATCTCTAGATTGAAATCTGTGCCCACATGAGTTCAAAACTCAACTGATCAACCAAGGGTCTCAAGACGGTACCTCGTGCTCCTGCAGTACAGTGACCTGAGAGATTCCAGAAAATAACAGCCCTCTAGCTAGCTGGTGGGCAAAGCAAAAGTAAATCTACAAAGCCTTACTCAACAAAATAAACCACCCAAATCCATTTATTCTTGATACAGTTCCAGGCTTTCCATCAGTTAACTCACTTGTGGGGAGTGTACCTTCTCAGAAGATTTCACAAACACAAAAACTGGCACAATGGGACCATCCCTAAAGAGGTATTTGACTGCAATATATTCACCATTACAAGAGAAAGAGGCAGATGGAACATGCAGTAACATGTCATGTCACATCATATGCTGTTTTCCTTGGCAACTCATAGAGGACATTCCTTCAGGGACAGTATGACCTCAAGCACACTAGACATGATATTTAACATGGTCCCTCTTCTTATGCCACATATTCACATCAAACACACCACTGCATTACAAATACAATAGGAAGAGCTCCAGGTTGAAAAGGTTGGGACACCTGTTTCAACAAGATGATAAACAGACTTTTTTTTTCTTTAGAAACAATGATACAATTTTGCATATTCTACATAAAGGATGTTCTCATGCAAAGGTGCCAAAGGTTCCATATGTCTGGTTTTTACTGTCCCCTTATGGTGATTCTGTGCACTCGGATTCCTGTTCTTGGCTGACAGGAGTTTGAACGTCATATGGTCTTCTTCTGTCTAAGTCTATGAGCCAAGGTTCAACATATTGTGCATTCTAAGATGCTTTTCTGTTCACTATGGTGGTTATTGCTTATTGAAATATTGGCTATTGGAGTACCATTTCATTCCTGTCAGCTCAAACTAGTCTGGTCATTCTCCTCCATTCGCCATATGTTTCTGCACACAGAACTGGTGCTCACTAGATGTTTTTTGTTTTTTGCACCATTTTGTGTAAATCCTAGATACACTTGTGTGGGGAAAATCTGAGGTGGTCAGCAGTTTCTGAAATATTCAAACCAGTCCATAAGGCACCAGCTCCCATGCCACAATTAAAGTTGCAGTGATTACACTTTTTTCATTCTTATGCTTGATGTGAACATTAACTGAAGCTCCTGACCATTGTATAACTGCACAAATGGGCAGGTGAAAAGCAATTCCTATTAAAGTGGTCAGTCAGTGTATCTGTGCACACATACACATGCATTGATATTTTACAGATTTTAAAGCTTAGAAATAAATAAATTCTGACAAACCTGATATTCCATCTTCTATTCAAATGTTTAACTCTTGGGGTAAGAATGTATCATGGTAGGATGCATGAACTTACAGTGACGGAACCATTCTTGATAGATTCAATCAATCAGCAACAAATCACCTCATTCCTTCTCTGATTTTTCTGTTAGCAGATATTGGATGAGACTTCTGCCAAAGTACTTTGAATGCTTTCCTTTCCCTTAAAAATGCCATTCAACTGCCAATAGCACTTTCTTAAGAGTCTCAGAGGAAAAATGGACACGTCAGCTTGGTCTGACACTCTGAGGGGGAAAAAAAAAGAAAGAAAGATTTTCCTTATACCATTAAATGCCTTCCCTTGAATGTTGGAAAATGGCAGGCTCAGATTCATTTTCCATTATCCTTTTGCTTTTTTTTTCTGGTGTGTCAATCACAATGCAAAACCTAGTGGCGTATGCATTTAGCTCTGTCAGGCTGCCAATACTGGGTGAAGGGGCTCAGCAACATTTGCACACATTATGTCCGAACGTTTGTGTTGTATGCTGCTGGATCTTGATGTCTCACCAACAAGGGTGTATATTTTAAAGACACTTTGTGGAAAAAAAAATACAGCAGTAAATCTTAGTTGGCGTTCACTTTCACACTCACACTGTTTCTTGGTTCCAGCTGTGCAGCCTCACAGAACAAGGTGTACTTTGTTCATCCATGTTTGGGTTCAGGTCTACTGGTTTTAATGTGCTAAACCAAAGGACAGTGATGGAAGTAGTGTGAGCAACAAGCTGAGCTTCGAAGACTTTGAATCCTGCTTCATTGCAGGAATACCAAATAGAGAATTAAAGGCAACAGCAGGATTCCTTTAGGCTGAAAGCACAGAAATGTTTTAGGCTGCAAGCACAGAAAAGGTCAGAGGAAACAATTTCTCCTATTTGTAAAAAGAAGATTTTTGTGTGTATTGTTTATTGTATACAAACATTTGTGCCCATTTTTGCAAAGTCACAGTCAGTAGTTGACTGGATAATAACTACAGTAAATGTGAAGGAGTAAAGGGTATTCTTTTTTGGCTGCCTACTTCCTTATATTCTTTTATTTAGATGAAACCTGTTGTCAGCCAAGGCTTTCCTGTTTTATTTTTGGTTATTATGGCTAGATCCTAACAGAGCAAAATCTTTACTCTGCTTCTGTAAAAGTCTAAATGACCAGCACTTATTTGGATTTTTCCACAGATGGGTACCAGACTTCCAGTCTGCTGCCCTCAATATATGTCCTCTAATTTAGGGAATTAATTCAGAGGTTAGAGCGGATGGCATCATTTCTATAAAATTATGTAAGGAGTAATAATTTCTTAATATGAATTTATAAGGTGAGGTAGCTTGTTTTTGAAGCTCTCCATGTGTTCTGTGTAACAACGCCTTACCCAGTAAAGGGCAAGAATGAGATCTCCGTGACACGTGTAAAATGTGAGCACCACGTGTGTGGAGAGCACCAGCCTGGTGTATGTCATTCTTCAGTGGAATGGGTGACTTATTCAGATTTTCCTTTGGGGAGGGGGAATGTTTTTGTGCTAACTTCTAGAAAAAGAAAATCGCAAGAAAGAAAGAAAGAAAGAAAAAGTCACAGGAGAAGCCAATTGAGCTCTCATAAATCATTAACCATTTTGCTGCACTATCAGACCTCACATTTTTTTGGTGGCTTTAAGATTTGTCTTTGTGTCAAACAGTTAATTTAAATCTTTTAAATGTAAGAAACAGATGGGTTGCAAAGATCATCTTGCATTGTGCTACATTTGAGTCATCTAGACTATACCGTATGCTGTAAGTAATGCAATCCAGAGTGGTAGAGGTGATGTGGCTGATAAATTTATTCTCGTCTGTCTTTTTTATTATGAAGGACTACAGCTTGAGGATATCAGCCAAAGTTCATGTTTTTAACAAAATATTAGGCCAGGTCAAAGATCAATCCCATATAAAGTCACATCCTGTCTGCACAACTCATTCATGGGAAAGAGAATGAGCCAACAAAGTGAATTCATGATCAGCAGATTCAGCAAATTTGTTTCATATATCCACTCTAAAACTTCGTAATATTGAGTATACAGTTATTTACCAGAGAAGTGGGATTTTCAAGTTTCAACCAGGAGAATAGGAGATGAAAGTAAGAGGCAGTTTAAAAATAAAAAAGACTGAGATATGAATAAAGTTGGGAAGGATTGCAGTAATGATTAATGGGGTCTAGTATATTGGCAATATATTAATATTAATCATGAACAGTCACAGTCCTAGCAAATTTGGTTTAACTGAATTTCAGCATGACATATTGGGGTTACATTAAAATGTCAGACAATGGCACTGGACTTAATACTGCTTCTCACAGAAGCCAAGATTATCCAAGGAAAATGTGCTCATGTCCAAGGTCCCAATCATATTAATAACTGAGAGATACAATTCTAGTGTAACCTCTGAATGGTGCTCAAGTCTGTAGTTACATCCGAGGTCTAACTAGCAATGTGCTGAATGTCAGTATTTAATCCTCACTATGTGTGCTTAACTCAACTCTGAATACAACTCTTTGTGTTTTTGTTTAGACATTGCTTTCTTTAGATGTGCCATCATCAGTGATTTAGCCACTGCATATGAATTTTGACCCCTTGCTACAGCAAAATCGGAGAAACCTGAAAACTAGCCTGAAACTATTTAATCATAAAGATTTTTTGTATATTTTTTAAAAAATGCACTGTATACTACAACATTGACATTGTTTCTTATGAAGACATCAAAAGATTTTACTTTCAGAGACAAAAGAACTGTAGGACATTTTCCAAGAAGTCTGGAACTACCAACACTATGTGGCCAAAGGTATGTGGAGTATAACTTCTCCAAACTGTTGCCTCAGAATTGTAGACATCCCACCCTGCAAAAACTCATGTCAAGGAGGTCACCCCCCATATCCCTGGGCACACACACACACACACAAAAGCCAGGCTGACTGTGCAAGAGCACAATATACTTTCAGTGGTTTGTTTGGTAATTTTGTCTAATTTGTATACCAAGTTGGGCAGGCCTAATGCAGAACATACGACATTAAAATGTGTACTTATATTATTCTCATATATGTAACTCATAAAGTCATTTTTATTCTATTGCAACTTTATGCTGACCATACACTAGAAGACTTTGAAAAGACTCTTAAAAGACTAGTCTGACACCCTCTCACATTCACAGAGTTCTTAGTCACAGTATATACGATTTTGCAAAGACTAGGGATCTTGCAAGGTCACTAATGAAAGACTGCAGCTAGATTCCTTTTGAGATTATTTCCCATCATGCTCTTGTACACACTTTGCAGCTTCCTGTTTGGTGCTGGAGAGAGCTCACCTATTGGTTGTCAGACATCCCATTAATGCATGGTACCTGTTAAATGCGCCTCAACATGTTGTTTACAGTCATTTATCCCACCATGGCCAATAGAAAAGCCACTTTTGCAAACAGTGCAGTGAGCAACACTATCATTACTTTTGACCCTTATTAATAATTACTAATTTTAGTAATAATTAGCAATTTTGCCCTAAACAGCCTCTCATACCATACAGGGCGTCTCGCTACATCTTTCACGCATGTGCATGCTCTCTCTCTTGTTCACGTGCTCGCTCGCTCTCAAAAAAAAAAAGGGGGGGTTTCCGGGACATTGTATATAATTTGCGGAAGTCAGGGGGCCACTAGCAATATGAGGGAGACTCCTGGAACTTAAAGGAGAGGTGGGATGTGTGAAATTGGAAACGCATTATTGCCTAGAATGTCTTTGCATGATGTAATATAAGGATTTCCCTTCACAGGAACTAAGAGAACAGCCCAAATCTTTTCCAGCAGGCCTCACTTATCTTTTTGTAGTGTTGTGTATAAATGTTTGAGTTGGACTAACTGAACTAAACTTTTCTGCCAGACTAACAAGGCTGATTTTCTTCGTACTTATGTATGAATATTGACCACCTGTAACTTGCAAAGCACATTCCAGATACAACTCATTTGCATTTAGTAACAACCAAAAACTCCATAAAACTGTAAAAAGTTCATAGACAGCTGTGAGCATGAAGTGGACAATCAGGATAAAGACTGAAAGGCAGAAGTGGAAGTTATTTTGTCTCACTTATATGCCAATGAAAATATTTAATAATATATATTCTTAATAGCACAGTCCTAAGTTCTCCAAACGTGGAGGAAATTAACATAATTTACTGCAGGGACACACTGTAGTAATCAAGCACTAACTATTGAGTGCCTGACCTCACTACTGCCCTTGTGGCTAAATGAACAAATTCCCACGGCCATTTTCCAACATCTAGTGCAAGTTGAGGCTGTTATAGCAGCCTATATCTGATTAATGATGCCGCGGCAGATGATCTGAAGAGTTAATTCACCAATAAAAATATGATCAGGCACACACCATTACACCAGTGTGATTGAATGAAAAGCAAAATATAGACTCTGGAAGGGATGTTGTTATTGTGCATTACATGGTAAATAATACTTACTGCAATATCACATGAATTGACAGACCAGTGAAGCTAATTATTGACCCCAGGAAAGAGAAAATGTTTGCCTGTTGTACAAATACCATTTACTTTTGTTTATGTAAATAGACATACCTAACACTAACCATTAAAATCAGTGTAATATGCTATAAATAACTATCTCTTATTTTCATTGCCGATGCAAATAAGCCTAGACAGGTAAATAAGAGGGTGAGTTGAGCATCATTTTTCCTTTGTCACACCAACTTGATTATATCTGTGATAAATTTGGTAAAAGGAAAATCTTTAGGGGGAGTCTTGGTCAGTTGCTTAAAGTTTAGTTTTTTGGGCCAATAACACTGCACAACAAAGTTTTTGCTTCTTGAACACTGTTGGGTGTTTCTTATAGATTCTTGGGTGCTGATCACGAATATCACATCAAAATTTACCCAT
>JAQMYM010000039.1:16683043-16700796 GCA_030014255.1 Parauchenoglanis ngamensis
GATGTTTTAGGTCATATTTATGCAGAAATATAGAAAATTCTAAAGGGTTCACAAACTTTCAAGCACAACTGTACAACCTCTGCTATATTTATATAATTATAAATGAACATGTGTAAAGAAATACATACAAAAATACACAAATTCCTTGAATACATAAATCATTGTAATGGTTCATCTGATTGAAGTTAAAACTTATGCTAAAATCACATACATTAAATAGAATGCTTTAATGTTTGGATTTTGCATCTGAATTATGATGAAAACAAAAATGACATACAATTAACATAAAATAATCACAACATTAAATCGAAGTATAATGTTTAAAATGGGTAACATGTTAATCAATTAAACTACACCGTAAAATACAATACAGTGTAATGTATTTTATTGTATTGTATGACAATCAATAAGGAGCATAAGAAAAGGAAAATCATCTGAAAATGATGCTGAAAATGCTGTGTGTTATTTTAGATTTATGATGCATTACAAAACTGCAAGCTTCAGCAAAATAATTTCAGACGTGGATGAATTATTTATGAATTACCAAACTGTACATTTTATTATTTCCAGTTGGTCTCCCAGCACCATCTCTTGTTCGCTCGCTCAGAAAGACCATTACGTAAGCCTGTCTGTCAAACTTTCCACAGAGGCTGAAAGAATGTGTGCTTATTCCAGTCTTTCTGTTCATGTCCTCAAAGCCCTTTGCAAACAGGGTATACACCTTTTTACACAGTACTGCTCTCTTTAAATTCCATCAGTAAATTCAAACACACTGTCTGGGAAAGGTCATGTTCTGCTAGCATAATCCAAACCATCGATAACTGCATGAATGAGACTAAAACGTTGCAGGTTTTTGGCAGTGGCAGCAGGAGATTTTACAGATAAGCACAGTTTAGGTCAAATGGAAGTGTTTCCCTAACGCTGTTTTGATCTTTGTCTGTCCTATGCTATAGTTTCACTATTTGCGTATTGAACACCTGTTTCTTTATTCGGTTTGTCAGCTCAACTTGATTTTTTTTTTCTGGAGCTGTTGCATTATGAAGTCACTTCAGTAACATTTACATCACTGACTGGAGTTGAGTTAATAAAACAATTTTACAGCCCACGATCCAGTCAACTATCTGCTGCAGTATGCAATCAAATATACAAAACACCAGTGTGTTTATATGTTTTTAAAATGCACAGTTTAAGTCAGATGGAAGTGTTTACCAACAGTGTATACCTTCTTATGATTGTTTTCAGCCCATCCTGTGCTTCAGTATTTGTGCATGATCTCAATTTGTAAAGTTCTCACAAGTGAGAAACTGAAGATTGTGGGTAGTTCTTGTCACAAACATGTGTTTATCTTTTAGTGGCAGAAACTACCTAATGTTAAGGTTTGGATGTGTACTATGAATTGCAGAAAGACAAATGTTCTGTGCTTGTGTTTTTCACATCAACTCCCTATTGCTGTAGAACCCAGGGGTCCCTGCCAGGTGGAAATTCCCCCTTTTCTTGCACCAGCATCTTGCATGAACTCCTATGACTGGAATGATTTTCAGCCATGTCCTAGGTCAAAGTCTCGGCACCCCTCCATCTGTTTGTTGAGGGATGAACATCTATCTATTCAGACTCAGTGGACCATGTAATTAAGAACTTGTGTTTAAACATTGCCACCGATACACATATATCTAAGTGCTGCTCAGCCTCAGATTTTCTTCTTATTCTAGTATTGCCAACTTGAGCTTGTTTACCATGATTACTAAAGACACTTGGACAGAGTAACTGTTCCATGCAGAGTTAGGGGAGGACCTAAAATATCTGCCTTTGCAGACGGAGGAACATTATTGTTACTCCCAAAGCTTGTTAGCTGCTTGTGATTTAACAGCACACTGTGTGTCTACCAGAACTTATAAACACTTCCTTCCCACTCATTATTCCCACTATTTTTCGGTCAGCCTTTTAAATGCATTAGTATATAAAGCACATTGTCTTTGATATTAACATAAGGAACCAGAACTGGAGGAAAAGGGAATCCAGGATTCATATGTTTTTTCAGTCAAAGGGATCCTTTAATTTTAATAAATTACAATTAAAATGGCTAACGACTTTAAATAATATATTTAGCTACACTAATGTATATTTTTGAAAGGATCTGATTACATTATCTACCTCAAAATTAACTTACCATGGCACCGATCTACTGAGTGGCCCAAAGCATGAGCACTATCTCACTTACTTCCCCTGGATACCAAAGATTTTATTAATCTTTGGTTAATTAAACACATAATCAACCGCTTCAATTCTATTTGCTAAATTGAAGTCATGTAAAAGATTTTAAACAATATTTGATTGGTTGCAGGTTTAAAAACATTTGAAAAATGTTTTTCCCTTCGGTCATTTATAACGGACAAAGCCCAATAGATGGTTAAACTATTCTATTATTGATCATACATAAAACGATGCACAAGTTTTCCACCATTGCTGTGATTGAGGTTTTGGTATATTTTCTACTTAAACTTTTAGGGCCCGATTCTCTCATGAACGCAAGTCAGAAAAAGCACGCAGCTCATTAATTTTCAGTCTATGTGTATTCTCCCCTTGACTTAAGTCTGTGACGTAGGCACCCTGAAGGCAGTCACACCCTTTGGGTGGAGCATGCCAAAAAAACTGGCTGTTTCTTATATAAATACTATTTACGTGTATTCTGCACTTGACTTAAGTACCTTTCAGCTGTGTGCTGCCAAGAGCTGTAGTAAATCAAGTGCCACTACAGTGCGAAACTGTATATTGCCTTTTAAGTGTGTGGCAGGCCTACATTTAACATTATTATACAGGTACAAATAAAGTTAAGAAATTCTTAAATTTGTGTCACGTTTGAAACCACAACATTTCTTGTAACCATATATTACATTGTTAAATAGAAAATAAACTGTTTTACATCACTTGTGAACAAGCCTGGTAAATATAATTATTTACCAGGCTTGTTCACAAGTGATGTAAAACAGTAAATAATTAGTTCCATTAGACTAAAACAAATATCAGTTAAGATTAGTATTAGATTAGAACTATAAGATTAATGCTGTAGCTAAGGTAAAAAGAAACAACCTTTCGGTATGCCTTGACAATCCTAAACCAAAATGCCTGCTCTGCATTTGCTTGTTCTCCTGAAGCAGTAGTTGAGCAGAAAAGTGCAAAGAAGACGGCAACAAGTATTCTGGCTTCGTCACTGATGCGCATTTCATCCAGATGCCTGAATGAACAACTTTACAGCCTCACATGCAGTTCTTACTTACGGAGCCTCATTCATAAGACACACACACACCACTCGTGGTCACATTTGAATAATTTGCTCTTAATTTCAAAATAAAAACGTCTTTAGTTTTTTTTCTTTTTGTTTTATGTGGAGCTCTCTGCTTCCTGGTCCTCATCAAATTGCATATTTATTAATCAATCTCCAAACATCAAACATGTCTTTATATACATAGGCCCAGCAAATGTGTTGTTTTGTGTATTTATTAGTTTTATTTTATTGGTTTGTTATAGGCCTTCATAGAAACAAATCCTTTGAAGCAATTCAAATTATAGATAAGCTCCTCTTTTAGTGTTTATCCAAACATGCCGCACATGCTACTCCTGAGATTTCAGTGATCCTGACCCCTTCTGCTTTCCGGACCTGCCTGATCCATCTTGATGGTCCTTCTTCTGGTTGGAGTCATGACTTGGAAACCACTTGCTCCTGTTGACGATGGAACCATACTGCCTCAACCTACACCTAGGACTGTGAAGCTGAACTGCTGTTGACCAGAGCGGTTTTGCTTCAATGGCACAGGACTTAAATTACCATGAACAGTCTTCCACTATTAGTACTTGACCCTATTACAGAAGTGTGTTAGTTGTAATCACAGTATCCAGTGAGACACAAATGAGGATGGGTTCCCTTTTGAGTCTGGTTCCTCTCAAGGTTTCTTCTTGTTGTCTCAGGGAGTTTTTCCTTGCCACCGTTGCCATAGGCTTGCTCATTAGGGATATATATAGCTAAATTTATAGATTCATAAGTTTATATTCAGAATTTTTATACTTCTGTGAAGCTGCTTTGTGACTGTCTGTTGTTAAAAGCGCTATACAAATAAAAATGAATTGAGTGTTTATTTTCAATAGGGTTATGCTTTGAACAGATTTCAATGACATTAACTTGGTTAATGTTCGCGGTCCTTGGTTAAGGGCCACCTGAATATTGAACTTAAGCGTGGTGGGAGTGGTTAGAGTGCGTGTCGGAGAATATGCATAATTGCAATGTGCGTGACTGAAAGCTCGCAAAAAAGTACTTACACAGGAATGGGAAAACTACACCCTTAAGACTTTAACATTACTGCAGTGATGCTGGTCATCCTAACTTGCAACTTTGAGCTTATAAAGCGCAAACAATACAAATATCAGTGGAAACTGTTCAGTTACCAAGTTTATTCATTCAGATCGGTTTCTCTTGTTCAAATTTAATTATGAAAAAATATATATTTCCCTCTACGACATTAGTATTTACTGATTTTCAAGGGATATATTTTACTTCAGGGTAAATGTTTATATGAAATTGTCCCCCGTATTTATACATTCTAAATTTGTAACTGAGCTTCTCAACATTTATTCCGAAGTGTCATCTCTATCCAAGTCTGGATGCAAAGCAGTCACATGTGATCAGATTACTCAGATTGTTATTAATACATCACAGCTGATGAACATCAGTCACTATGCTTTTTAAGACATGTACTAAGATCCAATCTACTTTTGCCAGAGAAAGTTTGTAACACTACTGTGTTGTAAGACCCTCCAGTATAAGCATTTCTGTATGATGAAATGGACAGTAATTAATGTTAGTCTTCTCTAAACCATTCCATTTAATTTACCTCTGGTCCAGTGTGACCGTATTTGTAGTTGGGTTGCTTTGACAAGTCTTAAGGGTAAATATACAGTATGTTATAAATTTGTAGTGGCATAAGCCTTCAGGTCAGTAAATGTACTTTGTTTCTCACTTCATGGGGAAAGCTGTCTCCAGTACACTCATTTCTGTAGAGACTATCCATTTATTTTACATTGTTTCATAACCCTGTGTGTTTTTATGATTCTGTGTATGAGTGGGTGGATGTCTGGGTGTGTTGGGTGATGTTTTTCAAGTTATGTCACCAGGAACAAGCCTAATTCTTCGTGACTCATTTGTTGGCTAAACACTTTAATAAATCAAACCAGCCTGAAATGCTTTTCTAGTGCATAAAACTATTTTCATCAGTTATTTATTATAAAGTTATTCTGTCATATTTCACTCCTGGCATACCATGAAAGAATTAATTTCATGGATTTGGTTTTGCTGACTTAATAGCACAAATATGGAGAAGGATTTGTTTACTGTCTTTCCTCTGAGTCAACCAGACACAAGTAACAGACATGCTTTTTTTTCCATACAACACACACTGAACAGCTTGCATGAACTTTTCCTCTCAGCCTAGTTAATCTTTTATATGATTATTTTACTTTTTTTTATTATCTATTTCAGGGGTGGTCCTTTTCTTCTTTTCACTCTGAAAAGAAATATTTCTGTAATTGATCTGTAAGAGCTTTTTATAGAACACGGAGACATCCTCTGACCTCCCCACACACACACACACACACACACACACACACACACACACGCGCGCACACTTCTATTTCTGTAACCTTAAAAGACAACTTAAATGTCAGCCATTAGTTTACAACTATATTCAACTCCTTGACATTTGATCCCTTATTAATTCAATGACCAAGTGTTAATCACTTCTTTATTGACACATTTTAAGTTACACTATTAGAAAATAGAAAGGCAGACATTTTTCCCCCAAAGGTATGATGTGTTGTCAATTTTCTAAACACAGATCCTATTCAGCAGTTTTAATCAGTCAGCATGATTATATTTCACCCCTTGTAATTGCCAGGGAGATTGAGAATCACCTGGATACACAAAGTGACCAAATGCCATAGTATTTGAGATAAATTCCGTAGTCATACGACAATCACTCACTTGTTGGAGCCCATGTGCACTTTGGAGATATTGGTATAGCAGCTTAGATTCCTATCATCTCCTTTCAGCTCCTGTAATCTCTTCAGGCTTTCATTTAGAGCTCCATGACTACTATCTTGACCTAGGTTCCCTTGTTAGTTTGGATCATCCAGGAGTAAGATACAAACTCTTCTGTTGCTCTAAACAGGGCTCACCTCTCAGTCTCTCAGTAAGTGTACTTTCCCATGTCAATGAGATTCTTCATGTTGCCTTCTATCTAGTGTCATGCTAGTCTGTAAATGGGTTACTACCCTGGTTAAGCAGTTCTCTCTCACCACACCATGCTCTCCACCACTGATCTTGTGAAATTGGATAGACTCCAATGAATACTTTGGATTAGTCCCTCATCCCCAGCCATCCCACAATGCATCATCTTAATGACCAGAAGGCTTGTAGCTAGGCATTGTTAGCATGTTGAGGTGCTGCTCTTGGCTAGCTTGCTACATCAGCCGGATGGTGCTAGAGCAGAGTTTTCTCAATTACCCCTCTTTCTCCCCACTGTTTTTTCCCTGTCTCAGCAATACATACCTTAGGCTCCACATCCCCCGCAAAGACTAGGTTTCAATCCTTATGTATATTTGTGTATTAGTTATTATTTGAATAGATTGTTAGTTTTTTTTCTCAGTAACATGCACTCCTTGTGTTTAGCCACCAAGTCAGCTGGTTTCCACTATATGCAGTTTCAGCTCCATGTGAGTAATGAGTCATGCTGCAGGATTCATGCTTTTGCAGGCAAAGTCTAAGCTCCCTGGAAGCTAAGGAAGAACAACAGTCCCTGCTGAGGCAGTAGACACGACTATCATAGAGAAGCAGTCTTCAGTTTGGATGTCCCCTGCACTGACTGCACAGCGATGCTAATGCCAAAACATGCCCAACTCCATTCCATAACCTCAACATCTGTTGATGGAAAACATTCATAATCAACAATGATTCATAAGCAGAGTCAGAAGCTGAGAAAGCTATCAGAGTCTCTTTCTAGGCATGTAGATGGTTTGCAGCCAGGTGTGGCACAATAGAAATTGTTGATCCTGTCATATGGAGTGGAAGCTCTCACTTTTCAGCAGAGTCCATCTTACAGCTCGAAAGCTGATTCTCCATCCAGAGGGGATTCTGTTTGCAGCCATAACTGGGAGACATTTCCATTCTGACAGTGAACTGCCATTTGAACCATGATCTTCAACAGTGGCTTCAGCAGTAACTGGAACTGAATCAAACCAGTTTCTAAAACTCACATATACTGCTGCTAAGGCTTAAAGCAGGCCATGATGGTTATCTTCAAAACTGCGGCAGCCTGGATTGGACTGAATGCTGACATGTAGCTCATATCACCAAATCTGTGCTTCCACACATCACCAGTCATGAAAGAAGCAGCTTATTTTATTTATACCATGTGCTTGAACATGCTTGGGCTTAACATGAAGCAGTTAAGCATGTTAACAGTTAACATGACTATGGTCACCTTTGACACTTCTGTAGATTTTATGTCAATAAGTTAGTAGGCATGTTTTGATACAGGTAAGAGCATTTTTATTTTGATAATAATGACAGTGTCTCATTTGCCCCTTCCCATTTAAGCAGGCTTATTTTCCTCATTGTGAATAATAATCTATATGAAAATGAAGCTTGCAATCTGACAGCTTGTGTCTCACTCCTGACTATAAACCTGTATTGTGTCCTGTTTATGGACATCCTATACAAGACCATTTCCCATTTCCAGTGTCAGTAATTGTACCCCTTAAGGGGGGCATGTTATCTCCTGGTTTGTTTCTAGGTTTTGTTTGTGTGCCGTGTCAAAAATTATGCGACTCTTTAAATCCTCTAACATGAAAGTATATGTGTTTGTTCTTATAATAAATAGAGTAGTAAATAATGACTGTTTGCCATGAGATTTTTTTTATCTGTACCAAGGATTATTCATATCTGAATTTACATGACGTTTTCATTCAAGGTAATATGAAAATTATTGCTTAAGTTTTCCTGTCTTCTTATTTTTCAGGAATTTATTTGTTTGATATGACCTATATCGACTCTGCCTACCCAGCCACTGACAGCATCATAGAGACTGAGCAAAGGACCAATCAGATGAACAATCTTCTCCGGGTCATCTCTGACCTTCAGGTGTCGTGTAACTATGGTCAGTCACACATACGTCATGGCAATTTATTCTCTATCTTATGGATAAGTATCAAGTGTGATGGATTACAACAGACTTATCAGTAATGTCAGCAGAAGGGAACCACTGAGTAACCATTAAGGAAAAAGAGGAAAGAAAATTACCTGTGATTTATTTTCCTTTGTTGATTCTATGGTTAGGGTTTGTTTGCTTATTATTTAACTTCTCTTGATCTGCAGTACATTGCATAAGAATGTAGTACCCTTGAACACATTTTGTAGTGTTAAAACCTGAATTAAAGTGGACTTGGAATTTACATTGCACAATATGTTTATCATCTCACTTTATTTTGAAATAAATGTTAGTTAAAGAAAAATGCAGACATTTGTTGTCAGCATTACTGTTTATCCCCTTGGGTCAGTACTTGGTAGAACCATCTTTGACAGCTGAAAGTCCTCTGGTATATGTCTCTATCAACTTTGCACATCTGGATCAGGAAATCTTTGTCCAGTCTTCTTGGCAAAAATTCTTAAGCTATGTCAGATTGGAGAAGATCATTGGTGAACAACAATCTGTATCTTTGCCACAGATTCTCAATCATTTTGAGGTCAAGGCCTTTCTAACACATTCAGGTTTGCTTTTGATCTAATCCAATGCAGCTTTAGCAGTATTGTTAGGGTCATTGTCCTGTTGGAAGGTGAACCTCTGCCCCATTCCCCACAAAAGATTTCAGGACTTGGAGAGTCTCTCACAAAGGATTTCACTTGGCTTATTTTTCAATAATGGATTTTTCCTTGCCACTTTTTCATAAAGCCCGGCTTTGTGAAATGTCTAAGTTATGGTTATCCTATGAACAGTCATGGTTTTTTCCTATTCTTTTAGTTTTTTTGTAATGGATTTAATGGTGCACCACTGGATGTTCCTACAAGTTCAGGGTATTTTCTAACAACTAAAACTAAACCCTAACAGATAATTTTCTAGACCTTTACCTTTATAGTTCTTTCCTGTTTATGATATGTTCTCAAACAATCTCTACAGCGTTCCAGAAACGGGTTTATTTATGTTGAGTTCATGTGACACTTTAATTTCACACAAGTATACTCAATTGAACTAATTATGTCACTTCTGATAGCAACTGCTTGTACAAGAACTGGCTCCACAGCAATGATTACTTATGCAGTCACAATTCTACATTTCTTTAACTGTAAACAATTTTGCAAACTTTTACCCCACTCGAGAATTATGGGCTATTTTGTATGGATTCATGTTGCACATGGATCAGGCATAACATTAAAACCACTGACTGGTGATGTGAAGAAAACTGATGATCTCATTACAATATCACCTGTAACGGGGTGGGATATATATGTAGCGGCAGACTGATCAGAGTGCTTATGCTGAACCCTGCCCACCACCGAAAGCACCCACAGTGACTACGTGAGCATCAGAACTGAACCATGGAGCAATGAAAAAAGGTGGCCAGGTCTGATGAATCATGTTTTCTTTTACATCATGTGGATGGCCGGGGGCAAAGGGTGCTTGGGGAAGCGATGGCACCAGGATGCACTATGGGAAAAAGGCAAGCCGGCGAAGGCAGTGTGATGCACTGGCTAGTGTTCTGCTGGAAAACTTTGGGTCCTGGCATTCATGTGGATGTTACTTGATCCATGGAGCCCCCACCTTACCCAGGACTTACAGGTTCTGCTGATAATACCACAGCAGACCTTGTAAAGGTCTTCAGAGGTCTTGTGGAGTCCATGCCTCGATGGGTTAGAGCTGTTTTGGTGGAACATGGGGGAGCTACTCAATATTTGGAATGAGGTTTTAATGTTATGGCTGATTGGTATATAATCCCAATTTTCAGTTCATAGCTGTTAATCTACCAATTCAAGGCTATATACACTGGCCAGAAGTATATGGACACCTTACATTCACACCCATATGTGGTTGGGCAACAGCTGAAAGGGCAAGTCCCCATAGCCATAGCCATGCTCCAAAATCTAGTGAAACACCTACCCAGGAGAGTGGAAGTTATTATACAACAGCAAAAGGGGACAAATCTGGAATGGGATGTTCACAAAAACACACAGTCTCCTTATAAAGTACATACAAGTAATAAGCCAGTGGAGAGAGAAAAAATGTTTTAACTAAGCCAAGACTATTAACTATTTATCAAGTTAAATCTTTTGAGTTGGATTAACAGTTTTTTTCTTGAATGCAATATATGTGATGACTCCATTACCTTAGTTACAAAAGCCATACATTTGCAATACTACTAGATATCAAACAAACATTTCCAGTGCTGTACAAAATCATTGGAACAGCAAGGCAAATTCATTTGTTTTTGCTGTACACTAAAGACATTTGGGTTTGAAATCAAAAGAAATATGAGACATTAGATCAGAATTTCAGCTTCCATTTCCTGATATTTGCATCTAGATGTTTTAAACAACCTAGAACATGGCACCTTCGGTGGCAGACCACCCAATTTTTAGGGGAAAAAAGTATTGAAACAGATAGCCTTAAAGTACATTAAAATAAATAACACTTTTGTTTATATTTGGTTGCATATCCCTTGCTTGCAAAACCTACATGAAGCCATTGACCTACTGACATCACCAATCTTCTTTTGTGATGCTTTTCCAGGCTTGTACCACAGAATCTTTCAGTTGTTTTTTTGTTTTGGGGTGTTTTTCCCTGCAGTCTCCTCTTCAGGAGATTAAATGCATGCTCAATTGGGTTAAGGTCTGATGATTGAAATGGCCAGTCTAAAACCTTGCACTTTTTTCCCCTGATGAAGTCCTTTGTTGTGCTGGTAATATGTTTTGGGTCATTGTCTTGCATTGTCTGGCTGAATTACGCCATCAGTAAAGGCTAGTGAGCCAGTTCAGAAGCAGCCATGTGAGCCCAAGCCATGACATTACCTCTTCCAAGATTGACTGAGGAGCTTGCATGTTTTGGATCATAAGCAGATCCTTTCTTTCTCCACACTTTGGTCCAGAACTTTTATGGCTCATCTCTATCATTTTTGTGAATTCCAATCTGGCCCTCTGATTCTTATTTGCTGTTAATGCAGAGTGGTTTGCATCTTTTGGTATGGCCTCTAAATTTATGCTCTCTAAATTTATGCTCTTCTTTGAATAGTGGACTGTGATACCTTTATGTCTGCCTTGTGGAGGTTGTTGGTGTTCGTCACTATCAGATGTTTTTGAGTTTTTCTTCACAGCTCTCACAATTTTTCTGTCATTAACTAGTGTTTTCTTCTACTGTAGTCTTTTTCAGGACATTCCAAATTGTTGTATTGGCTATGATAATGCTTGTCCAATGGCTCTGATCGAGTTCCCCTTTTCTCTGCTTCAGAATGCCTTCCTTTTCTCCCATAGACAGCTCTCTTGTCTTCAGGTTGATTTATCCTTTTAAAAAACAAATGCAGTCTTCACAGGTGAAACCCAAGACTCCTACCAAGAATCATTCAGAACTTTTAATTGTTTAAACAGTCAGTCTAAAAGGGAACACCTGGGCAACACCTATCAGTCACATGTACCAATATTTTTGATAATTGAAAAATGGGTAGGTTTAAACAAAAGGTGCCATGTTCTAAGTTGTTTAACACACCTACATGTATGGTTATGCTTGAAAGTTTGTGAACCCTTTAGAATTTTCTATATTTCTGTATAAATATGACCTAAAAATCATCAAAACCCTGTCAAACACATGAGATGAAAATATTATACTTGGTCATTTATTTATTGAGGAAAATGATTGAATATTACATATTTGTGAGTGGCAAAAATATGTGAACCTCTAGGATTAGCAGTTAGTTTGAAGGTGAAATTAGAGTCAGGTGTTTTCAATTTTCAACTGTAAATAGCAGTGATGCTAATGACAGTAATAACTTGGAACTTTTTTGATATTTCAACTGTGTATCAAAACTGCATCAACTACTATTTAATTCAGGAATTGCATGAATAGTTGATTTATTTTTATTAATCACTTGAAAGATTGAGAGTCAATGCATATAATAAATTAATATAGAGTTTAAATTTTATTTACTTAGATATTATATGTATATGTGTAATTTTATGCTCCCCACAAACAGAATAACCATCAGCAGGACCACAATACTAATGCTTTTTTAAAACAAAGTAAAATTTATTCCATATTTTTGTAATATAGAATTCATTCATTTATTTGATCATTAATCCTTTAGTTTGTAGAATCATTTATTTACTACTCAAAATATATTTATATTTATTCATTTATATTATTAGCATCTGCTAATATTAAAGGCAATGTCCTATTGCCATATAACCGTAAAAAAATTACTTCCAAATATTCTTATCTACTTTTCATTAACCAAGTTACATTTCATGTAACTCACGGTTCCAGTACTCTTAAGCGTGTAGAGAACTTCACAACCGCTCTCATTTTCTGCTACACTTATTATCTTAAATTTTTCATAAGGTGGGACTAGCACCTCTTTTTCATAAGGAAACATAGAAAATTTTGATATGTCTGCACCAAAACATGTCTTGACCTTAAAACAGGTTATTTTGCCAAAAGAATCCATGTCTGTCTTAGTTGAAGTTGATGCAAACCTGCCAAATCGCATTTCATTGCCTTTAGCCATAGCATCAATCGTAATGTTGGTTCTGCGAAAAACATCAGTGCAGGTAGGTAGTGCATAAATTTGTGTGGCACGTGTTAGGAAGAAATGCAATGCTTTATAATTGAATTTGTGGATGTAGTTTTCTCTGCCCAAGCTTATTGCCTCATTGAATTTTTGATACAAACCACCACCATCTGTATAGACTTGTATGCTTTGTATATAAGGATTGTTGTCACGGTATTTCACCCAAACTTGATTGAATAGTTGATTGGATTTCTGCTCTTGTGGTAGATATTCTTCATTAATTCGTTTGAGCGTAGCATCTTCACAGCCATTAAATTGATCATCAACAGAATTTGATTCCATGTACTGATTTGAATCATGACTCTAAAGGGAAAAACAATAACAAAACTGGATTAATTATGTTTTAAACTGAATTTGTAACAAAAAAAGGAAACCTGATGATGGCAACCCACTTGTCTTATGATAAGAAATGATGTGATGAAAGTTATGATGATGATGACAATGATACTGATGATCACCACTGCAGTTTTGCTCACCATTTTCACTTGATGATCTAAAATCAGTGACTCAGATTAATGGCATGGCAGACACATGTATACATGTCACATAGCATAAGATGGAGAAAAAGGCTGAGAAAATCATGTTTGTTGGTTTCAACTGTCCTGAAATCATGAACATCATTGTTTCTGATATATCGTCCAAAATAACAACATAAATAGTATAGTATGTGGGTGATGTGTAAATTTGACTTATTGTTCATTGTCTTTCTTATGCATTATACATGTATATATAATTTCTGTTTTAAATGCTGTTTGTACTTGTTGATCCTCTGCACACATACAACATTTACCTCATTCGCTAACATACAACATTATTTTTCTCTCCACAGCCCTCTATGTGAGGAAATGTTTTCCCTTTATCACATCCTCGAGTTTTTATTTTTTAATTTCCCAGCTTGTGCCAGAGTTAGGTTGCACCTGCAGCCCAGTTACTTCATGTTCCCCCAGTTACCTCATGTCTTCACTCCACTTTTGTTAGATTCATGTGATCATTTACCATGTAGAACCTCTTTCTGTCCATAACAAAGCTTGTGCCAGAATTCTGATATGTTTGAAGTGATGTAGAAAAGAGTGGCTGAACCAGATCACCATGTAGCAGTGTCCTCGCTGCTCAGCTTCCACCTAATCAAATCCATGAGCCAAACAAAACACCACCCCAGCTTTCTACTCAGCAGTGAGCCCCTTTAAGTTTTTATCATATCAGCCATTCAGGATAAATGTCTAGATAAGTCAGTGTTGATTGATTCCGGAGCAGCAGGGAATATCATCAACAAAGCCCTTCTCAAGGAGCTTTAACTCACCACACAACCACTCCAGTATCCTCTGTACAACTACCCAGCTATCCCCTTCCCATAGTCCCATTGGCCCTGGAACAACTCCACACCATGCAGATATTCATTTAACCCAACCTCCTAAGAGCCTATAATCGTGTTACTCTTGGTGATCAAACCTGTGAGGGTGACAAGTGGAAGACAGCCTTTAGGGCCACCTCTTGACATTTTGAGAACTGTGTCATGTCATATGGGCTTTTTTTTGCATGCCTTCAGTTCTCCAGTGCCTGATTAACAGTGTCCTGCAGGACATGCTTGGGAACGTTCAGTGATGACAGCTTGATTTCTTAATCTTCCATGGAATCCCACAGTGAGCATGTTAAGCAGATTCTCACCCAACTTCTCCATCATTATCTGTATGTCAAAGTGATGAAGTGCAAATTTCATGTGTCTAAATTCTCCTTCTTAGAATACATCATCAGCCCAGACGGGGTCACCATGGACCAAAGCAAACTGTGTGCTGTCACCAACTGATCAGTGTCAAACACAATCAAGAACTACCCAGGTTTCTTGGCTTTACGAACTTAGGAAGTTCCAAGATTTTAGCTCGAAAAGAGTGCATCTCACATCCATATTAAAGAATGGACTCAAGCATCTGAAATAAAAACCAGCAGCTGAGGAGGCTTTTGGATGCTTGAGAAAGCCCGTGACCACTGCTCCCATCCTAAAGCATCTGGATCCCACTAAAAGGTTGAGTGTTGAAGTTGGTGCATCAGAGACAAATATGAGGGCTTTGTTGTTTCAGTGTTTTGAAGACAAACCTAAGCTCCACTTTGGGAATCACAAGCTTCTGACAATTAAACTGGGACTAGAGGAGTGGCCTCACTGGTTGTAGGAAGTGGCACACCCATTAATCATCTTTACAGAGGGTAAAAGTTTATTCGTGCCACAATGAGAGACAAGCAGAACAAGTACTGGTGGCCCAGCAATGCTCACCAATATCCATAATCTCATCTCATCATGCTGAACCCATGCCAAAGTTCCAAGAACCATTCCTGCAAGAGAGCTCATTTCTTTACCTACCTCACAGTGACCATGGTCTGCTAGAAAGAATCATGTTCCCAGTGTGAACTCCTCTGATCTTGAGCTCTTCTGTCATGTCAGCACCCAAATTCAATATCGGATTCCAAAGCCCAGCACACCTTTAGGCCTACAAACGTGGCCACCAAAGACAATGTTTCCCAACACCAGCAATGTCATGTTCACAGTCACCTGATTACTGATTGCACACACCTGGACTCAATCACCACATATATAAGCAGACACAAAAGCACTCACTCACCATGAAGTAACACTGACTTAAAAAGCCTTTGTTCATTGCTCATGGTATTCTGGTTTTGACTTTCTTTGACCCTGTTTACACTTTGTATTAAAATGCATCTTGGGCGATATGATCACAACTGGATAGCGCTAAATACAAATACAAGTGTAAACAACCTCCAAGATGAATTCAAGACGCAGTCGTTCAAACCACTTGCCGAGGTGATCTGGGATGCATTTAATCACATACCTTCTGTAGTGTAAACGCTAATGCATCCCGATGCATCTGCAACATTGACGTAACAGGAAAATACATCATTAATGCTGGATGCAGAGGTTGTTTTGGTAACAGTGCGACACGCTAGAAAAAAATTGAGGGGAGTACTGATGTACGTGGTTGGAGTACAAGAAAATAATAAAGGTATGTTGCAGGTTTTACGTTTAATTATAATTTTGCATGGGGACCTAAGACCTTCTAGTGGAAGTGATGTAGGCAGTAATGAAATTTGAACAGAAGTGGTCAGCTAGACAACTTGGAGACGCATGATAAACACAGGTGTAAACGGCGATGTGTCATTTGTGACCTGAATGCTCAAGACGCATTTTAAAACCAAGTGTAACAGGGCCTTTGTTAAAGGTTTTCATGTTTAGATTCCCTAGTTCCTCCTGTTTGTTTATAGCATGATTCCCTGCCTGTTTTTGACTGTGAGCTTGCCTAAAGTTTTGGATTGTCTGCTGAATTTTAATTAACCTCAACATCACCATCTGAAGATGACAAAAAAATTTCACTTTCCAGGATGATAGTGGCTGAAATCACAAATCCAAGTCAACAAAGAAATGGCTTTAAAAAAATTGAAAAAGGTTTTGCAATAGTCCAGTAAATGCCCATATCTAAATTATATTGAAAACCTGTGGAATGACTTGAAGAGGGCTGTGTACATGTGAGGAAGTCATTTGCAAGGAAGAGTCGAGTAAAATGTGGATGTGTATTAAAACAGTTGGTAGACTCCATGTATTACAAGCAGAAGGTGCTTTAACGAAACATTAATTGGGGTGTGGAAATTTATGCAATCATGGTTTCTTCTCTATAACATTTCAATTTCAATTGTTTTTCACTTGAACTTTGTATATACAAAATGTATACCACTATTCACAGTTAGCTGGCTAGCTTGTTGGGATCGAAAGATGCTTTTTCCACCAGTTTTTACTTCAAATGCACAAAGGTTAAAAATGTTGCCATTCTGCTCTCTGATTTTCCATTTCTGATATTCAACAACAGTCAAAAGGACTTTCTCTGCGGTCCTCAGTAGTAAATATCCTGTACCTTCTGTCAAACTGTCAATCATAATGATTTATGACCCTGTATGATTTATGACCCGTACAACTCCTTTCCCAAGGCCTGTCACCAGTGATTTGAGCAAGCGGCCATTTTGGTGCCTGTCATTCAAATGGGTACAGGAGGGTGGGGGTATGTGTGACAGTTTAGATTTATGGCACCTACCCCTCCTTTTACCAGGGGGGCTGTCAAAAGTGATTATACAACTGGTCATAAATATTTCTGTATGTCATTTGAACAGTGTATAGGGGTGTAGGGGTTGTCAGATATCAAACTCTTGTCTGCTTACCTGTGTGAGGAGGGTGATTCGGGAGGAGTATTGTTTTTGAAAATAGTGGCACAGTTTGCACCCAATGTGTTATCAATGCAAATGTGTATTTAACTTAATGGGGTGGGGGGGTTATGTCTCTAAAAATTGTTGAGCAAAGTCTACCTGAATGACCCTTTAGTACATAAAAGTCTAAAGGCCTTCAGTGTCTTTAATCATTCAAGATGTGTTTACAAGGGCGCTGACAAAGAAGACGAAGGTGGAATCATTTACATCAAGTAAGATTTTGTGTAATTTATTTCATTACGAGTAGCATACCAATTTGCTTATTTTTTAGATTGTCTGATGGTTTGCTTTGTTTAACAGGCAGCGTGTTTATTTCTTAGGTATTACCTCTAACGCGAATTGTCCGATCGAAGGGGTCGATCATTTTTGTAAGTTACCTCTGGTTTAATACGATTAAATATATTTGGAAGAAAAAAAATTCGTTTCACCACTACACGGGTGTTTTGTTAACTAAATGTGTGTATGTGTGTGTGTGTGTGTGTGTGTGTGTGTGTGTGCGTGCGTGCGTGCGTGCGTGCGTGCGTGCGTGTGTGTGTGTTATCTACAGTGACCGGTGCTATTAGCACCCCGTATGTGTCTAACGAGAGTTTGTTTGAATATTCACAACTTCTTGGTGAGTG
>JAQMYM010000039.1:16714809-16726293 GCA_030014255.1 Parauchenoglanis ngamensis
ATATATACAGTATATAATATTATATTGTTTGAGTAAACCACCAAGAGCTACAGCATATTATTTCAGTTAGCAGAATGGTTCATAAATCTGCCAAGTGTAAATCTGCCAGGCCTCAATGATGTTTGTGATTCACCTTTTATTCTCTTTTGGTCCCAGTTGTCATCATGGAAGCGATACTGGATTGTTCTTTCTGGCTCAACTCTAATATACTTTGGCTCTAAAGCTTTACGAGCAAATGAAAGGAGACATGTAAGTGGTCAGTTCCTATATCATGTCTGTTCTGAAACGAAACCTCCACCCTGAAACACATTAATTATGTTTATTTTGTAATATACATGAAGTGCTAAGAGAGTCTGGAATTTGTTGATTGATGCTGTATTTACGTTATTTTTTGTGAAAAGTTTGCAGTTTTGCAGTTACAGAAGTCATTGCTAGTGCAGTCATATGGCATTTAGTCCCAGTAAATAAAATAGACTAATGTGTCAATGAAAGATGTTTAAGCAAAAAAGTCATCTCAGAATTTGTTTACGAAAATATTAGACACCACTGAAGATATCTAAAGATTTATATGCAAGTCATTCGGGGTGGATTTTTCCTTTAAATGTCAAAGTATTAGTACTGTGTTACTGTTAAAGCACAGCTATAGTTATAAATATAGACTCCTACATGCTGCATGTCACACTGACATCAGTTGTGCCTCCTGGTTGCAAAAACAATAGGGGAAACTAGAGTGAGATTTAAGAGCCAGCCAGGATTAAAATGGCACATTGTGCCATTGGGTGTCAAAATTGGAAAAGGGTTCATAAACACATTCATCAACCGTGTGTCAAATCAGACACCTTTCCAGCAACCAAGAGAAGAAGTTTGTGGTTACTCAAATTAGGAGAGATCATTGGTCCAAGGAGCTCTATAGTGCCCATTTCATCTTCATCTAAGTAGCTAACTGTCCTAGAGAAGCCAGACACACCAGGGAACTCATCTTCTACTGGGTGATAACGTATAGTGCAATTATGAGCCATTAGTCTTCCATCATTTTATACTATAGTGTGAAACAATGCTAAGTTCGTTGTAAAGATCTTCAGTACAAATATCATGGTCATTTTTGATGTGATTAGAATTTTAGTTTTAAGTCTGTAGTACCCAAGTGAAGTTATCCACTGTATAATGAATGAGCATAGATTAGTTTTAGCAAAAGCTGTCAAGGCTATCCAAGTGAGACAGCATCCAAAGATCCCAGTTTACAAAAACACTCTAAGTCCATTAACCCTCCAAATCTGTGCCTTTACCCAAGAGAAAATGTATTAATAAAAGGCTTTCTCAGCTTAAACTTAAACAATGAGACTGTATGATTCCTGAACACTAATTCGGAAGGCTGTTCCATAACTGTGGGGCTTTGTAAGGAACCACCCCCCCTCTGTAGTCTCCGGTATTCTAGGTAGCAACAAAGAGCCTGCAACTTTTGGTCTAGGCAGGTGTGGTAGATCACAAAACAACAAAAAAGTCTTTCAACTTTCAACTGCAAGACCATTCCGTGTATGAGGGGTCATTAATAGTATTTTATAATCAAAATGAAAGGGGGGCCGAGTGCAGTGTGGTTAAGATAGGGGTATGGTGGTCACATCTTCTGGTTCTAGTAAGGAGAGTTTGTTTATGTGCCCACTGGAACATCCAGATAGCAAGGCATTATAATGATCAAACATGGAGGTAACAAAAGCATGAACTAGTTTTTTCTGCCTCTTGTAATCACATATTTCTTATCTTAGAAATATTTCTAAGATGAAAAAAAGACTATCAAAGACTTATCCAAATAACATTATCTGCATGAGTTTCACATGAGAGAATGGCATCAATAATCACACCAAGGTCTTTCACTGCTGCATATGATTAAACCGAAAGACCACAAAGAAGTACTACATAATCAAAAAGCTTACTTCTGACTGCCTGTGGTGCTATTAGAAGTATTTCTCTCTTGTCAGTAGTAAGAAGTTACTCAGCATCCAGTGTCTAAATTTCTTGACACATTCCTCAACTTTCTTAAGCTGGAGTTATCTGGCCTTACTGAAACATACAGCCCAACTGGGAATGCAGGGCCATAATTATAATATATACTGCGGGATGCATAATTCAAATAGTATTCAAATATTCTCAAATCCACTCAATAAATAATAGCCTGTTTTGCACAAAAAAAAAAAATTCAGTAATTGCATTTTTTTTTGGTCAAAACAGGCCAATTTGTGAGTGGTAACAATCAACTATCACTAACATTAGCTATCACAGGTAACTTACCTGGAAAGTTCTTTATTATGATATATTTGGCAGAAAGTCCACATGAAGTGTGAGTAAATTGTCAGTCATTTATATTGCATTGCATGTGTAATTTATTTAGAGAGAAGTAGCTTTCATTTATTGCTTATTCAGGATATGGTATAGCTGTACTTTCTTATGATAAATAGCAATATTAGTGTTTGATTACAGTACAAGCACTTTTATTACAGTCATATTTCATTCATAGTGAGTATCATGAGTAAGAGCAGCCTCAGATGCCGCCTCAGAAAAGAAAAAAAGTAAGTTAAGAGCAGTGCTTAAATGTGTTCCAGTCAGATGATGGAAGCAGTAGTGAACTTGACCTTGGTCATTGGAAATGAGTAAGTGTTTCTTAATTTAATAATCATTGCCATTCAGATCAAAAATGGTTAGTAATCCATACCTGAGCATCTTGGCAAGAAGCACCACTTGTTTACTAATAATATTTCTTTCATATTCACTCTGGTGCATTCAGAGTAAAGAGAGAGGGTGAGAGAGAGCATGAGGATGCTGACATTGCAGGGAGAGCAAATGACATGGAGGTGAGTGAGAAAAGGGGCAAATATTAATGGTTAAGACTGACTAATGACATCACAGCAGTCTAATTCTAATGTTCAGACTCTATATGTGCATCAGCATTCTTTCTAGTCACTAGTTTATTGATAATATTTCTCTCATGTGTACTCTGGTGCATTCAGAGTAAAAAAAAGGAGAGATAGAGCGTGATGATGCCAACAGGGCAGTGAGAGCAGGTGACATGGAGGTGAGTGAGAAAAGGAGCAAATATTGATTTCTAAATTGATACCGCAGTTAACGTTCCGGTTAAAAACCAATTTTGAATCATTGAGCAGTGGGAGCAGAGCAAATGTTTTACCAAAAGTTTTCTTGCAAATATGTAAATAAAAACAATTTAAACCCTGGCCACAATATCTGGACTTGTCTTCATATAACATAGATTTCTATTTATATGGTTATGGTTGTACTGTATTAATCCCCAATCTCTGTCAATTACATACAATGAAACAATGAATGTAAAAAAAAAGAAAAAGAAAGAAGAAAACAGAGCAATGTAGTACAATAATTAGGCATTATTGTAAAGATTTGCAGATTTGGTCCCCAATAATGTTGGCTCCATGACTATGGCCTTGAGTGGAAGCTATTACCATGTATAAGAGTAATTGTACACAGAAGTGGCATATATAGAGAAAAGAGCAATTGGTCTAATGAGCCTTGTGAAACACCAAACATTACTTTTGTATGACTAGAGAAGTCACCATCAACAAACTGATAATCAGTCAGATAAGACCTGAGCCAGAGAGAGCCACATCCTTAACTTCAACAACATTTTCTACTCTATCTAGAAGAATATTTTGATCACTGTCATCATAATCTACACTAAGGTCAAGCAACACAAATAAGGATACACAGCCCTGATCAGAGGCCAGCTCTAAGCCATTTACCACTTTAACCACTGCTCTTTCTGTGTGATGAGGCCTAAATCCTGACTGAAAAAGTTCTTGAATGTTATTTCTATACAAATATGAGCTTATAGTTAAACAGCTGACAACAGTCAAGGTCGAGGTTTTTTAATCAGGAGTTTGATAACTGCAAGTTTAAAGGATTTTTGGCACATATCGATAAGGGTATCTGTCTGAGGTAATATATAGGTAAGGAATCTAGTACACAATTATTTTAATGAGGATATTACTGAAATTAATTCAGTCTGTTGGATGGGAGTAAAATGTTTAACATACCCTGGATCAGCAGTGACATCAAGGCACTCTTCAACCAGAAAAGGAGGTCTTTAGGGATGGAGAAAGGGAGAAGCTCAAGCATGTATAATATGAGCTGAAGAGGAGACTAAATCAGGCAAAAGTGGAATCTAGAAAGAAAGTGGAGAGTAATCTGCAGCACAACATCAGAGAGTGGTCCATCACTGCCTACAAAAATAAGAACAAGCAGGCAACAGTCTGTGGGGTGGACCGAGTCAATAAGCTCAACCAATTTGTCAGCAGGTTTGACAGTGTGGCTATTGTCTGACCTTACCCAACCTGTACAGCCTCACCTGTTCACTTTCTGTATATTAAAAAGGGGTAGGAAGGGGAGTATAGGGGCTTGACAAAGGCCTTCATTGACTGGAGTGACAAGATTGGCCTCCTACAGAATACCTTCAAGACCAAGGATATGGTGGTGGATTTCCACAGGGCTAAGCCACCCCTTCAGCCACTTAACATTCATGGGATGGACACTGAGGTGGAACAGACCTACAAACATCTGGGTGTGCAACAAGCTGGTCTGGTCCTTAAACATGGATGCTCTCTATCAAAAGGGGCAGAAGCTTCTTTAATTACTAAGAAGACTTAGGTCTTTTACCATGTGCAGTGAAATGTTGCACTTGTTACCAGTCAGTGGTGGCAAGTGTCCTCCTTTATGCTTCAGTCTGCTGGTGAGGCAGCATGGAAAAACAAGGACACTAGGCGACTGGAAAAGCTGGGGGGAAAAAGGGCTGGCTCAGTGATTGGCAGGAGGTTGGACTCCCTGGGGACTAGGGTGGAGAGACACACATGGAGTGTGGTCCTCTCTCTCTCTCTCTCTCTCTCTCTCTCTCTCTCTCCTTCTCCTTCATACCCTTCACCACCATTCACTAGACTGCTTCAAGCATTCTCTGCCTCTATTGTGGTTTTATTATGCCTATTTAATTAGTTAATTTATATTATTGATTATTTTATGTTTATTGTGTAGTGTTTCTCATCTCTGGGCATTATTCAATTAACCACTGGATTCTGGGCAATAACTGAACATTGGACTACCTACAACAGTGCTATAAGATCTATTTATCTATCTTTCTGTCTATCTGTTTGTTGTTTTCTACATAGTTAGTTACCAGATTGTCTGGCTTTAGATTTCATTTTTTGCCTAATAGTTTCCCATTGGAAAAAATCATGAAGTCATCACACCTACATGCTGTTCATTTTTGTGCTTCTGTGGTGGAGAAGACACTACTTCCATGAAATTTGGAATACTACCAACTTAGTTTGACGTCACTTACTTCATAAATTTTGATTGGTTTGTCTAACACTAGATAGATAGGTCAGGTTCTTACTGTAGAGTTGTCTATGTGGGATTAATTTAATTTACTAATTTGCTAATTTAACAAACTTTATAGCATCTGCTTGTGCAACACCCTGACTTTCAATGAAATTCCATCCTTTAACTGTAATTGTAAAATATTACGTCTTGAACATGGCCACAAAAACAAAGATGAATTGTATGCCTTCAAGGTTTTTCTAGTATAAATGCTCTGGATTTCTTAGAGACATTTATATATGTCCAGACATTGCAGGCTAGGTCAGCACTTGGCATCATTTAGCCACTGACAGGATGCAAAGCCACTAGGATATTCTAGAGATACACCATTTGAAAGTGATAGTGGTAATCCACAATAATAGATTCTTCAGTCAGATTAGCATCAGGCAGCTAGCCTACTCAGATTTTTTAGCAACCAGGTTGCACACACATCTCTACACTAGTCAGTGAAGTCCAAAATGAAGAAAATTTAGCACTGCATAAAATCAGAGCAGTGCAATTTTAACTTTCTTGGTTCTCATGTCTTCTAGTACAAATCCAGGCCTTGTAAGAAGATCTTATTAACAGGCTGGATAGTGGTGCTGCCTGATGACCCTGAGCATCCAAACATTTTTCAGCTCAATGACCCGGATAAAGGTAATACTGCCTGTGCAGTTCTTTTAGGTCTTTGAAGTAACCTAAAGATATGTTGTGTTTAATGTTTATGCCCTGCATTTTGAGCTTTTGGCTTTTTCATTTAATTTCATGCTCATTAAGAATACTTTTTGGTCTAAAATATTTGTGACAAAGTTTAGAATGTGCTCTTTTCAACTTATTAGATACACAAGAAATGTTGTTGATGCTCTATAATTTACATTAAAAGTGTGTGTGTGTGTGTGTGTGTGTGTGCGCGCGCGCGTGTGTATGCGCATGTGCTTGTAGGTAATGTTTACAAGTTCCAGACTGGATCTCGTTTCTCTGCAATCATCTGGCATAAGCACCTGGCTGAGGCCTGCCGGTCTGTAAGGCCACAGGTAAATGATGAGCCATTGTTATAACAACAGGAAGAAAAAGCTAAAACACAATAGCTGAATAAAAGCCCATATAATTTGTATACTTTGTAATTCTTCTGATAATATGTCTAAGAAAAAGACTTGCAGGTAAGGGTACAAAGTGATGTTAAACTAATCAGCTTTCTCAATCAGCTCAGCTTCTATTACTCTTCTACTATATTATATGAGTCTATGTTTTTTTATAGTTAGGGCACGGGGAAAAATACTAGTAATAATGAAAAATGAATACAAATATTTTCACAAATATTATCTTGTCTCTTGCAGATACCAGCCAACCTAATGTCGTTTGAATAGCTGCCACCTTGTGAAGGATAAAATTGGGTCAAGTACTGAAGTTCAAAAAAGAAATGAACATAAAGTCGAGTTTGAAGCTCTGTGGTGTAATGGTGATGATATTGTCTTGTGTTTATACAAAGCCCTGTTGATCGGGGTGCAGTATATGTGGACTTTCACTTTGTGGGTTCTGTGCAATTCAGGAGTGTCCTAGAGAAAATGTGCCGAAGAAGAACAGGAAAAATGAAGAGAACATGATACCAAAAATGTCATTCTGAGAGGAACACTGCAGCTTATAGAGAGAATCTGTTTTAGCCATTACAGGAAGGAAACTGCAGAGAATATGATGACAGACCTGTGAGAATGTCAGTTGTTGCAATTTCTGCTGGAATCTAAAGTAAATTAAGTTTTCACTGAGACGATGAAGCTGGCTAAGGTTATACCCAAAATATCCTCATGTATTAATTGGGATATGGTCCTAATTTCCTCCATTTTGGAGCACCACAGTGACATCTGAAAGAAATTCTGCTCTTTTCTAAATGAGAGTAATTCAAAGCTAGTTTATTCCATTTAAGGAGCAAGAAAAAAAATGGCTCAGATTTGTTTAAAAAATTAATTAATGTATTTTAAATATCTTCTTACATCCAGCAGAGGGAGGGCTGTGCTTGAATCCTGCCTGTAAAATTATCATTGCTAAAACTGTTCTCTTTTGTGGACTACATAGGCCACAATACTGTATAGGGGGGTGGCATCTAAAATAATTTGTCACATTTGTTAAATATTGTACATATACCCTTGTTACATATTGTACATGTATACTACTCTGTGTAAAAGATGTCAAACATTTTGTGTACAAACTAATACTTATTTATATGTTTTCATGTGAACAAGTGCCAAAAGTTTGTATTATTAATGGTATCATTATTTTATTGTATTTTGTGAATTAAGTGAAAAGGCCTGGAAAATGTGAAGTACTGCAGAAGAATGAGAGATGTCCCACTATAGAACAATAAGGATTTTTTTTTTCATATTACGCATGCACCTAACTGACGACTCCTCAGTTTACAAACATCCTAAAACAGGGAATAGGTGAAACTTATACTTATAAACTTGAAGCTCTTTTTTGCCATCGTTTCTTTAACAGAGATGCAACTGGGTCAATTATCCTTTCATGGTTTCCAGTAGATAACACGTTTTGTGAGAAATAAAGAAGATTAAGAGTTAAGAAAGCCTTGTAAAGAGCGCTGTTCTTAGTAACCCAACATGTTTGTAATATACCCCATCATCTGCAATAGTTCTGTGATTGTATTTCCCATTAAATTCTGAAGCATCTGAATAGGTTGATCATGTACATATCGGTGTGTTTCAGTATATTTTGCCATGTTTGAGTAGGAGTAGTGATATTGACACTGTATTGAACCTTGGTTCTGGGTTTATTTCCCTCCCAGTTCACTAAACTTTTAATCAAGTAGACAAAACATTACAAGGATCGTTGGAGAAGTTTTATTCATGTGCATGTCATAAGTTATTCCTCAACAATGTGATTGCAGTGAAGTATTGAGAGCATTTGTAATTTCTTTTTGTACTGTAAATAACTTAAGAAATGAAAAACCTTTCCCAAGTATGGTTGCAGAATTTTATTTAGCAAAGAAGTAACTGTGTTTGCTACCTCCTGCTAGTCTCCTTTTTTATTATGAATCTATACATTTTTTTAATTGTTACACATGCAGCCCACACATCTGAAAATGAACATAGGGATAGGTTTGTTGTATGTTTTGTGTTTTTCCTAGCACTGACAGAGTCTAACACCAGAAAATGTGTCTGTTTAGTCTTTCTCTGTACAGAGTATGTGACATCAATGTATCCTTGTACTGTAAATTGAGCTTATATCTATCACTGGCCTTACTTTTTTTTCTTCTTTTCTTCTCCTTTTTCTTCTATCACTATGTATGCTTTTATACATACTTGTTTTGTTGTGAACACTTATGAATATATTTTGCACCACCCATGTGTTTTGGAGTTCATATCTTTAGATATTTTAATATATATTGCACCATTAAAGGTACAAAACTTTTATTAAAACCCCAAGAAACACTCATGAACATTAGCATTCATTTCAAGTTAGGGAAATGCTCTTCTACAGAGTTACTGGCCATGTTTCCAATAACCTGTGCAAAATGTACAATTTGAAATTGTGAACCAAATCTAATTTTTATTCTCAAATTAGGTGGTTTTGATGATTCGATAAAGCATTATTTTGCCAAATTGAAATGGAAGTACATTTTTTGCACTCTGACACCGGACATGAAGAGCAAAGGGAAATGTACCTCTCTGACCAAAGAGTGCTCTGTAAGAGCCACAATGAGATAAGCTATCACAAGAGGAGAAAGTCCAGCTTTAATTGCATAATATCACTTAATGGAAACACAGACCATTCACAATTATGTTTTGTCAAAACATTTGAAATATTTCTTTTAGTTGCAATTGCAACCTGACTACTGACAGTTGAGCCACTCACAACTGAACTTTTTGCTGATGATTAATTGTCATAGAAAGAACTCTGATAAACAATTTAACTGATTTTTTTGTTAACATTATGCCACTTTAATACAATAATATGAACATAGTAGTATATTTATGATATTAATGCACAAACAGTTACTTATCAACATTAAGCATACAGAATATATTTTACCCACAGACAAATGTGTGTGTACACATTAGTGAAGTACTTAGATACTTAGTACTTAGTTACTGAAAAATAAAAGATGCTATATCATAAAAATATATAGTGTTATAAGGTTTGATCTGTCACTCAAACCATTCATGAACAATTTTTGTACTGTGGCAGGGTGTATTATCCTTCTGAAAGGGCCACTGTCATTAGGGAACACCGTTGCCATGAAGGGGTGTACTTGTTCTGCAACAATGTTTAGTTAGGTGTTGAATTAACAGGAGCCAAGTTTTCGCAACAGAACATTGCACTGAGCATCATACTAACTCCACCAACTTGCTTTTTTTCCATAGTGCATCCTGGTACCATCTTTTCCCTGGGTAAGTGACACCCTCACCGGCTGTCCACGTGATGTAAAAAAAACGTGATTCATCAGACCAGGCCACCTTTCATTGCTCCATGGTCCAGTTCTGATCACGTGCCCATAGTAGGCCCTTTTGGCAGTGAACAGGGTCAGCATGGGCACTCTGACTGTTCTTCAGCTATACAGCCCCATACACAGCAAGCTGCAATGCACTGTGTTATGAAACCTTTGTTTCAAAGTCAGCATTAACTTTTTCAGCAATTTGTGCTACAGTAGCTCTTCGGGATCCTTGGGATCGGACCAGATGGGCTAGTCTTTGCTCCCCACCACACGCATCAATGAGCCTTGGGTGCCTATGACCCTGTTGCTTGTCCTTCCTTCACTCAGATCCTCACGCTTGACCATTTTTCCTGCAACCAACACATCAACATTGAGAACTGACTAGTCACATGCTGCTTAATATATTCCACCTCTGACAGGTGCCATTTTAATGAGAAAAACAATGTTATTCATTTCACCTGTCAGTGGTTTTTAATATTATGGCTAATCTGTGTATAGACAAATGTGTGCTTCAGACTTTGGAGAAGTTTTGGGAAGACCCACATATGGGTGTGATGGTCAGGTGTGCACATACTTTTGGTCATATTGTGTACATGCTTGTCTGTATGAGGGATCTGTATAGTGTCAGTTTGAAGATAGCTCTGAAAGCTGGAATTACCAGTGTACTTTGGGAGCAGTACAAGCAGAAGGGGCACACATGGCATTGTGTTGATGATCTTGGCTTAGCTAAACTATGCAAATTTCCTAAAATGCAGGAATTGAAAAAGACTGCTTAATTTATCATTGCGAGAAATTAATGCAAGAACCTGAAGGCATTGTGTATTCACTTCCTGTTGCCTACAGCTTTGCATGGGTAATAGCACAGTCCTGTGCTATTGGACTGTGGCTATACTTAACCTTCAGAGTCACCCTAAATGCAAATAAACAATTTCTCATAGGACATATGGTATTGGTGGTGGAGCTCCCTGGGGATTGTTGGGGCTCTATACATACACCATAATATGAATCTACAACTATGCTAACCAGAAAAAAATGCATGTTGCTATTGCACAAAACAGCAGATACTATAATATCATTATTACATGTTATTACCAGACCATGATCTACAACACCATTTCCAAAAAAGTTAGAATGCTATGTAAAATGTAAATAAAGCAATGCAATGATTTTCAAAGACAACACCAAACCGAATTCTGCATGTATTATAACAGCATGGCTCTGTAGAAGAAGAGTCCAGGTGTAAAACTGGCCTGCATGCAGTCCAGACCTGTCACCCACTGAAAACATTTACCGCATCATGAAATAAATACTTTGACAAAGACGACCCCGAACCATTACGCAGCAGAAATACTATATCAGGCAAGAATGAGACATTTCACTTCCAAGACTCCAGCAAATGGTCTCATCAGTTCCCAAACATTTAAAGAGTGTGATTAAAAGAAGAGGTGATGTAACACAGTGGTAAACATGCCCCGTCAAAAACATGTTGCTGGCATCAAAATCAAAATGAGCATATTTTTACATAACAATAACATTTCTTAGTTTCAACATTTGATATGTTGTCTTTATTTAATTTTCATTTACAGGGAGTGTAGAATTATTAGGCAAGGTGTATTTTTGCGGAATAATTTTATTATTGAACAACAACCATGTTCTCAATGAACCCAAAA
>JAQMYM010000039.1:16726393-16736497 GCA_030014255.1 Parauchenoglanis ngamensis
TAAATGTGTTTAGACAACTGGTCATTTGGTTTAGAGGATTGGCTTTTGTGTTTTAGCATTTGAGAAAAACTGTAATAGACACATCAAAGCACTTCTGTAAGTCACTACAAAAAAAACTTCCACTGAGTTGAGGCTTACTTTAGTCAAAAGCAAAACGCAAGAAAGGACATGTACAACCCCACAATTATAATTAACAAAACAACAACTCCTGCCAGAAACACACTGGACAGGTCTATCAAGTTCCTTTTGGTACGTGGGGGCTCATTCACGTGGGAACACCAATACAGGAGAGAGTTACCAAAGAGTGATTCGATGTTTGGAACTTTAAGGAAGAACTGATACCAGTTGTGGATAGAACCCTGCAGTTATCCAGTTTGCTAAAAAGTCAAGAGTGGTATGTTTTTGTTTTGTTGTTGTTTTTATCTTAATTTAGAAACCAAGCAATCTGTGAAGATTTGGCTCTGATGTGCCATCTTGAGAGATACTACACTAAATTTCCAACCCACACTTTTTCAATGTGTATAATGAAATCCAGGTATTCAAATTCAGTATTATTTTCATGTGTCTCATTTTACCCAATGACCTTCATGTTATGAGTATACAGCATTTTGCTGTCCCAGTCATTACTAACACTATTGTTGTAATGTCTGCACCTGCTCATCCAGTTCACTCTGCAAACACACATCACCTTTCTGCTCATTCTTCACAGTATGCTCAGCAAGAAGACTAATTACCATGATTGGCTTATGTGTTCAGTTGTTTTATTTCTAGACATATAGATTATAAATTCTACAACACAGGAAGAACCGAAAAAGTGGGTGAGATGCTAAACTACATACCTATACTGTTTTCAGCACATATTAGGGAGTAAAAAATGTTTTTTGCTTAAATGTTAGAAAAGTAACTAAAGAATATCAGCTGCTATTGTTAAGTATCATATGAAAGAATGTTCCTTAGTTCCTTCTTCAATCTTAAATAAATAAATAAATAAAAATATGTGTGGTTTAAAGGAAGTCATTGAAGACATTGAAACAGAGTCAACATGTTCTACACAACTGCTCTGCTCAACAATAAAAGTCCACCAGTTAAGGTTTTTATACACCTAAATACTAAGGGAAGATATTTAATGAATAATGTGAGGCTTTGGCATGATGAGTTTTAATTTATTATATTTTGAGAAAAAGTTATTTAAAAATGTTTAAAATTATTTATCACTAAATATACAATATTTTTACAGCAAAACAGCGCTTGCAAGTATACTTAAAAAAAAAACAAAACAAACAAACTCCAGAATGTTGTTATATCTGAATAGCCAAATATATTTCACCAAATATTACCTGTGCAGCTAATTGTGTGTATGCTACAAATCTTTCTGCAAAACATTGTAACATACTGGAAAAGACAAAAACTTTAAAGTAGAGAAAGTTTTGATTGAAAAAAAAAATCTGGAAGTACTTGGTAAAATGGGTGGCGCTCTAGAATTATTGTCAGTCTTCATTAACGTCATGAATGTGGGGTGTGGTACATACATGTAGGAGATAGTAAAAGCAGAATGTGATTATTAAACAAAGGTACAAAAACAACAGGCAAACTAAAAAAACAAACAGATGCAAGATCGGGTGATCAGCAAACAGAACAACGGAGGGCAGGCAAAATGGCAAAATCCAAACACTGAAAAACCAGAATCAAGGACAAGAAAGAAACAAAATCAAAAGGCTTGGCAACAGCAGACATGGGGCTAAACTAACATACAGTGAGAGGGGGAAAAGCTTTTTGTAACATGGTGGTTCAGTTTTGTCCCATTCCTCTAGGCATGCATCTTTAATTCCCCAACTATGAGAGGGTCCCTCTGATGGACTTGCAATTTCAAAAACCTGTGAAGGGACGATTAAACCAGTTGTACTTACTGGGATGTTTATTGCTATGTCTCTATAGCTTTTTTCTTCCAAGTGATGCTGAAGTATATTGTCTCTGTATCTTTTGTGTTGCAAGTTCTTTAGTCAGATGTTTATTTAGATTACTCTATATTAAAGTAGGAGTATTCAAAATGTTTTTAATTCCAGTTGAGCAAGCAGTCAGGTTAATAACAGGTTATTATGCTGTGTGTAAATGTAGCTATCGAGCACTAGATTTGAATCTGAGTACCGAAAGGTCACTGGTGGAGTGCTGCCAGTTTCAGCTGAGGACTCGGGCCATTCTGACTGGAGACAAGTAGCATATAATTGTAAACAATGATTAATATTAGGGATGGGTGATACCACAGATTTTTTTTAAAACCGATAGCACGTTATTTCAAGTCTAGTACCCCATTATAAATACCTTGTCATATTTTTTATTATTGTACTTTCTGATACCATTACTGTGCAATAATATACATTATAAAGGTATTATTAATGTAGTATGTTTGTATTAATAATAACTTTATTTCAATCTACAGGTTTCAAGTTGGATGATAGATTAAAATGGCAAAAGAAAAGATGAAGCTGTTTATTTTTCTCATCATTTTTGGTGTTCTCAGTGTTATCTTGGTTTCAAAATGGAAGCATATTTCCTGGCCCACTTCTGTCTACATTGTTGCAAAGCTATATGAAAGCACACCATCATCTATAAGCAGTAGATTGTATACACAAAATACCCCAATACCTACAAAGTCCATAATCCCCATTAAACACACAAGCCATTTTGCAGTTTCTGCATTCATTGATCACAGGATCAGTAAAACTATTCGAGTAATCAGCATAATCAAAAGAAGCAGTACCCAGCCACTTTACTGTTTCTACTGCAACAATGGCAAAGCTTGTGAGTTTACTAAGGCTAAAATTGAGATACACAGAGATCATTTTGGCTTCCCATTTGGCGCTTCAGATGTGCTGTGTGAGGGTATATACACCCAAAATGTGACACATATTGCCATCTCAGCTGATGAAGTCTCAGACATTAATAAGCTAGACTTCTTGTCAGTAAAGAACAGAGTGAATAATAAAACATTTAAGTACAACTTCACCATCTGTATCTCAAACCTTTTTGGAGACTACAATAATGTTCTGCAGTTTGCTCAAAGCATGGAAATGTACAAGCTTCTTGGTGTACAACGAGTCGTCATCTACAATACCAGCTGTGGTTCTGACTTGAACAAACTCCTACAACACTATGAGAAAGAAGGAATTCTAGAGATTGTGTCATGGCCTATTGACCATTTCCTTAACCCATCTGCAGGATGGAAGACAAGCTTGCATAAAGGGGACCTCCAGTACTATGGCCAGTTGGTAACACTCAATGAGTGCATTTATAGACAGATGTATCAGTCCAAATATGTCCTGCTGAATGACATTGATGAGATCATTATGCCCTATAAGTATGCTAACCTTGCATTATTGATGGAGGCTCTGCAGCAGGAGCACAAATATGTGACTGTTTTTCTCATAGAGAACCACATTTTCCCCAAGACACAGTTTGAAGAAAGTGGAAAGTTTCGCCGACCAGAATGGAAAAATATTCCTGGTATCAACATTATGGAACACGTTTACAGAGAACCAGATAGAAAGAACATTTTCAAGCCCACAAAGATGATCATCAACCCCAGGAACATGATGCAAACCTCAGTGCATTCCAGCCTGAAACACACTGGAGAGGTCTATTGGGTTCCTTTCAATGTGTGTCATGTCATTCATGTGAGAACACCACTACAGGGGAGTCTTACCAAGGAGCAATTATTTGTTGACACTAGAGTGTGGGATTTTGAACAAGAACTGATATCAAATGTGGATAGAGCCCTGCAATTATCAGGTTTGTTGAAAAGTCCAAAGTGATCAGGGTTTTTGTTGTTTGCTTGTTTTTGGTTTTTTTGTACACTGAAAAAATTAAAGAAAAAAAGAAAAATTCCAAGGAATTCTAGCAAGGTAATGAGTTAGTTGAAGTTCATTATATAAAGTTCAAAATAAACTTTTTTTAAACTTTACATGGTTGGTATAATAGTTTGTATGAGTAAATTACAGAGTAAATTAAATATGCAGTTATGTAACTGTCTAATCATGTGGCAGCTTCAATTAATTCTTTGAAATACTGTAAATGATGATGGGAAAATACTGCAAATATCAATCAGGTAAAATACTTTTTAAAACTACATTATGTAGGTTGCAGATTTACAGCCAACTGAATTCCCCTCCCTCACCCCACCCTTTCCAGGTGCATATTAGCAGGTACGGTGGCCCTCAGGTGCTCGCAGCGTACAATCTGAGTGCTAATAAAATGATGCCCTCATCTATCATTGCATTGAGTAGCCAGTAAACTGATGAGGTTACTTTATATAGATAGATTTAGAAATTGTGTTTAGTTATTTAGGCTGTAAAACTATTGGTCAGAATTTACATGGAAGCTGTGTGTTTTGCACTGTGGTAGCATTTTGTTGCTAACGTTAGCAAGATACATTTGTTTTTTTTCTCTGTTTGAAGTGTCAAATATCAGCTAGAGCAGCATTACAAGGTAAGAGAGAGTGGGCGAGGATTGAAGAAGGCGAGCTAACCGAGCTGCTGCTGTTTCTGCTGCTCAAAAAGAAAAGGAAAAAGTGGAAACACTTCAAAAAAGAGTGACGAGAAGTAACAGAGGTTCATATATATGAAATTATTTTATTATATCTGTATGTGTGAGATGAACAACACAAACAGAACAGAAAGTGGTATTTACACTGCAGCTCTGTGTTTTACCTGTAGCAGTGTTACTGCAGTCTGTAGTTTGGTTATTATCACAGTGTAATGCAAGTCATTAATTGGAAAACATCAGTGAGGCTAATGAATGGTTATATAAATTCTAAAGGAACAATATCATGGAGCGATATTTTGACATTATTTAAATATTTATATATATATCTAAATATACCTGTCCACCACAAAACAGGCAACTTTGGTGTCACTCTGAAAACATTTGTCAGTTCGTCATCAGTGATTTCCGTCTGGGAAAAGCCAGTGTTTTGTTGATTCATGTTTTCTGACCTCACCCCTATTTTGCCTTGTTTTGCTTCATGCTTTCGCTACTTTGAAGAGGATTCATGCTCCCTTACTGTTTCTTCTGTTAAATAATAAGTATGATCCTCCATATATTAAGTTTAGGTCCTCAAACACATTAGCCAGCAAAGACTGGTTCCTTTCCTTTCTTCTTTGTCTTTCTTCTGACTTCATGCTACTGCTTTTAGAAATGCAAAAGACGGAAGGCGCCATCTAGAGGTTTGTTCATTCTGGGCTAATGCAGCAACATGGAGGCCTCCATTAGACATGGACCCGCTCCCTACAGAGCTATTAATGGCTCATACTAAGCTTACAAAAACACAACAATTTGTAATTACAAGTATTTGTACACTAATGATAGCATACATATGACTACTATATTCCATTTCTGCTAATAAATTACCCCAAAATCCTACATAGTGTAGCTTTAAAGTATGTAAAATATCTGTAAATACACTTCTGTGCAAAAGTCTTGAGCCACCCCTCATTGCTTTATATTTTGCTAGGAAAATGGGACAACAGGTACTGTGATTTATTGCAGCATGTGCAAATGCAAATGTAAATACAGTATATAACACAGAGGGTTTGGTATGACCACCATTATTCTTCAACACATCCTGAACTCTCTCAGGCAAGCTTTCTTGTCATTTCTTTAAGTATTCTTCAGGAGTAGTTCTCCAGGCTTCTTGAAGGACATTCCAAAGCTCTTCTTTGGAGGTTGGCTGCCTTTTGTTCCGTTCTCTATTAAAATGATCCCACACTGCTTCAATAATGTTGAGATCTGGGCTTTGGGGAGGCCAATCCATAACTGACAGTGTTCCATCGTGTTTTTTTTTCTGAGGAATGCAGGAAGCCTGGAGAACTATTCCTCAAGACTACGTAAAAAAAGTACTGTATAAGTACAAAATATTTCTGTATTTAATATGATTTTTAGTTGCAAAATAAAAGGTATATGTATGTACAAATTAAATTTTTTGCTTCAATTACTGGTACTATCTGTAAAATGATTATAATTAGCCTAAATCATCTTTACTAAACTGTTTTAGAATGTCTATTTAACTGAATAAAATTAAAATAATCTATATAACACTGTAAACCCCAAAGCAATTTAAACAAATATAATTTGAACACATCACATACACTTTTTTAAAATCAAATATCTGTTCTATTTCTTTTTTTAACCAAATATAGTGCTAGTTCTTTTTCTTAGACTTTTCAATTGATTAAACAAGTTGTATTAAAATAATTCTGAATTTTTCAGTTGACTAGTAATAAGAACTGTAGAAATAATTTAAAACTTCAATCATATGGCATGTGTTGTGCCTGTGTTTTTGCATTTTCTTTGTGTTTGAAAAGCACTCAAAAAGTGCACTCCACTCCCTGGCCTCTTGCACTGAACTGTGAGCACTTGCCCATCCCCCACTGTGCACCACACATTCAAATATTTTTCTGGTCATTTCTATGGAAGGTCGAGTTGTGTGTTATTGATATTATTTAATTGCAAAGGTGTACTCATGGATGATTTGTGTTTTTAAGTTCCTTTCTTACAACTTTAATCTGACAAATAAATTCTTGCTACATTGAGTTTCCCACCAAACCTGCTTAAGAATCGGAATGGAATTTTCCAGCATCACGGAGCTGGTCCTGAGGTGAGCAAATTTTCTCAAAAAAAAAAACAAAACAAGCATCTGTTTTGAGCTATTAGATTTTGCTTTATAAACATATTTTTTCATTCAGACAAATATAAAATTTGTGCATACAATGTAATACAAGTCTTACTATAATGTCAAAAGACTGAATTCTTTTACTTTGGGCATCCTGAGTGACATTGGTTGCAGTTTATCAGTAACATTAACATTGGTGTTTTGTTGATTGAGCTTAAAATGGCAGCTATAATGTTTTGTAGCTTTGAATTAATATTTTATATGTAGTTGCCATACGATCTGACAACTTTTTCCTTTTATTTGAGCCTTTTGTAACAAAAGTTTAATCATACAGTGTTTAGAGAAGCTGCTAAGCTAACTGTAATCACATTTCCCTCCAACTTTGTGTCAGATGTGTAAGTGTGTGCATTAAAAAAATGTTTGCCCTGTTTGGGGTGACTCCTTGCAAAATTTAACAGCTTATGTTATGCACTGTAAACTACATAGAAATTCAAGTGTGTTGCACCAGATAGCAACCAGAACTTTTTCAAATATACAGCATTTAAGGCACACTTTTACTGGCATCATAATAGTCCTTTTTGTCATTTATATGAACGTGAAAGTGCTATTAGCAAATCATGAATGAACAATTTTTTCAGTGTGGCAGGATGCATTATCTTGCTGAAAGATGCCAGTGCCATTAGGGAATACCATTGGCATGAAGGAGTGCACTTGGTCTGCAGCAATGTTTAGGTAGGTGGAACGTGTCACAGTAACATCCACATGAATGCCAGGATCCAATAACTTTAGGTAATTTAACCTGCAGATCGAATCTCTCCCTGTGTCCCACAGTGTAGGAAGAAACTAGCCCGGAATGAGGGACCTGCGGAAGAGAGAGAAGTCCTGCCGAGCCGGCGGAAGGGTCCACAGCAGTGTCCGCAGCCGCTCTCCTCGCTAAGGACGAGGCAATCGCCGCTGAGGCAAGTTCAGAATGTGAGTACCCCTTCCACACTAACCCTCTTGTGTGTGTCAGCCAGCAGGTCATCCGGGGGGGAGCTTTGGAAGGGAGCAGAAAGAAGATGAGCGGTTAAAGCACTGCTGGGGCCAGGTGCTACCACTTGACAAAAGTCAGAACTCCGGTCAACCCCAGCCTGCCACTTAGTTCCATATTAAAAATGGACTGTTATATTATCACTGTCAGTTCCGCAGGGAACCATGCGAGCTGTTGGTCATCCCAAGGTCCAAGACCCAAGCTGTCACGCACCTGGCCCATGCCCACCCCTAGGCGGACATCAGGGACCTTGAAACACCCTGGAGAAGGTTCAAGACAGATTCCATAGCCTGGGATGGTGGTGGAGATCCAACACTTCTGCCAACGGTGCCAATGCCTCCTTGTACAAACCAGCCCCCCTCATTCCCCTGCTCATCATCAAGGTCCCCTTCGAGCAGGTGGGCATGGATCTGGTAGGGCCACTGCCAAAGTCCACCCGAGGCCACGAATTAGAATAATTTGAATAAAGAATAATCATCTTTCTCCAGACGTGGCGGATTTGGCAGCCCCACCTCAGCCAAGGTGACGTGCCTTTAGGGTTGCCGGCTTTCCCCTGTTATTTCCCCTGGGGATTCCAGACGGGGAGGGGCACTTGCTCTGGGAAAATGGCAGGGCTGTGTAACCGCAGTTTGTGCATAATGCTGACAGTGGATCTTTTTTTTTAAAGTCCCACAACAATGTATTCATATTTCACAAAATTGTTTTGAAACACAAAAATTTGTTTTGAAGCAAATTTCAACATTTGCCTTCAAACTAACTGAATTTTTTTTTCAAGTGTATAACTCACTTTTGGAAACCACATTTGGAAATCATATATGACTGCATTTGGTACACTGTGGTGTTCTCAGGAAAGAGCACAGTGAAATTTGATTTTTGTTACACTTTTATATTGTACTGCTTTTATTTCTTCTATTGTTTCTTCTGTTGCTTCTAAATCTATTTTTGTGCAGTTGGGACTAATTAAAAAGCATAAACTGCCAATCCTGTGTGTTATTTATCCAGTTGATGAAGACTAATATTAAATATGCAATGCTGTGTCTGAGAAAACACCCACAGTGATACTCTAGTTCAACTCTAATACAATAATTATTCCCTACCATTGGTATAGTAATTCAATGTAATTGTTAAAACTACACAAACAATTTGAATTTTGCAGTGATCTCCTGTGCTTCGATAGGAGAATACCTGTTTAAAAAAAAATTTAAACATGTAGTTTTACAGTTTATGGAAATAGGTATAGTAATACATTGAACAGTGCTACTGTAATTTTACAGTAGAATTTAGGAAACTACACCTGTACATTTTAATTATATTTAGTAGTTTTTGCTATTTTTAACTGTTAGTTTTACACAAAGGCATAACATTTTAATCTGAAAATATTTGGGAAAACACAAGGCTGTTATTTGTTGTCACAAACTCAGGACGCTTCATTTCGAAGTAGCATAATACTCTTCAGTCTTGTAATACAGCATCCCAAACAGAACTGTCATGTAGTGCATGTTATAAAGACAGCATTGCTGATCATGCACTGTGAAATTCAGTGTCATGTCCATATCTTCTTCCAGCTTGCAGTCCTCCTAGATCATTAGTTAGTTATCAATTTACAGAAGACAGCCTGAGCTTAACTAGTGTAAGGTGCCAGGGTTAGTTGAAACCGCAGTTCGTACCAGCACAGCAGCGTGTGTCATGAAGGGGTGGAGAGCTTCTTCAGGGTTATTGAAAATATTAAAAGGCAATATTTAAACAGAATGCAACTATAGACACAAGAGACTCCCAACAAATCACATGGGTAACTGAGTGCTGGATGCATGGAGAGAAATGAGGTATACTGCTAAGGTTTATATAAATGAATGCGAGCTACGCAGCATGACCTGGATTAAAATATATTACTATCCCATCTGTGTGATGGAAGTGTTCTTGATTTTTCTTCTCTTCCTTTATATCGGTCTCGTTGGTTGTAAGAATAAACCTATGTATCCTTATGAGCAGCTGTAGATGATTCTCACATTCCTTCACAAGTTCTATGTGTGTTATGAATGAAGCTATTCCTTTTTTTATTGAAGAGTGCAATCCTACTTCTTGACTGTGTAGCGAGGATTTCCTCAGATCAAATGTCAGTAAATCTTTTTCCCTCCTTCGTGTGGTGCAAGTTTTCAGGTTCTTCCTCCTTTGTTGTAGTGGGGTAAAGTATTCTGTTTGTGCAGCAGGTGTGATGTCATCAGTTAGGACCCATTTCTAAAACAATACACTCTGTCGACGGACCTTTCCATGGGCTGAGAGAGAGGGAGAGAAGGGGGGGAGTGAGGGTGGGAGGAAATATGAATATAATTTCATATAGGGTAAAGTCAGGTAAAGTGGGACACTTTTTAGTAAATTGCTTTTTAGGCAAGCTAAATCAGTTAGAATGTAT
>JAQMYM010000039.1:16755703-16773932 GCA_030014255.1 Parauchenoglanis ngamensis
TTTTGTGAAGCTGCTTTGAGACAATGTCTGTTGTTAAAAGCGCTATACAAATAAAATTGAATTGAATTGAATTGAATCTATGAGAATCCCCTTTTTGGTTTAAGCCATGCCCACTTCATGCTCAAATCCAATTACAGAGACGTGCAGACTGCTATACAGGTAGTTACACTAAATTGCTCTCCTAATATACACTCATCAGTTACTTTAATATGAACATTTATAAACCTTATTTATGCAGTTATCCAATCAGCCAATGAGCAGCAAACTTCATTCAAAATCATGCAGATGCAGGTCAGTGTGCCATTCACATAAAACATCAGAATGGGGAAAAAATGTCTTCTCTGTGACTTTAACCATGATTGTTGTGCCACATGGGATGGCTTGACTATTTCAGAAACTGATGATCTCCTGATTTACAAATGCACAACAGTCTCTTGTGAGTGTCTCTACACAGAATGGTGCAAACAAGCAAAAAAACATGGAGTGAGCGACAGTTCTGTGGGTGGAAACACCTTGTTGATAAGAGAGGTCAGAGGACCAGTGACCAGACCAGACTGGTTTGAGCTGACAGGAAGTCTATAGCAAGTCAAATAAGTACTCTTGACCGCTGTGATGAACAGAACAGAACACATCAAGTTCCACTTCTTTCAGCCACGAACAAGAATCCGAAGCCATCATGGGCATAGACGCTCCGAAACAGGACAGGAATGTTTGTGTGTGTAGGGCAAAGCTCTGTTCAATATATTGACCAATAAAAGAAATGCAATTATATATTCCATTTTTTTATTGAGTAAGAATTTTATCAATCAACACTTGGTTGGTATCAAATGGAAGAGCACACATCCGAGAACAAGGAAAACAACCTTAATGTCACCAAATTGCTATGTATTCCTTTATCAACAAGATTAACTTGGCCATTACAAAGCAGTACATGCCACAATGAGTGTCTGGTATGTCCACCATTAGCATCACCTACAGCGTTACACTGATGTCACATGTGGTCTGCCGAATCTTGGGTGATCCGCTGGCATGGTACCGGTTTCAGAGATGGTTAATAGTCGCTAGATGCACACTGAATTGCTCCATCTGCTCAACTTCCGGCCTGTAGCATGGCGACTGCATGCTCTCATTGAATTGCTGTTAATCGTGGCACTGTTGACACGCAGTATAGGCCCCAGTACAAATCAGGAACTCAAACCAAAATTGGGAGTGTTCCAACAAAGAAAATACTCACTCTTTTTTCGTTTCAGACAACTGCAGTCACCATAATATGCACAGTCAGCATGTGACAATTTTAAAGACAAATATTCACTCTAAATAAATAAATGACGGACAAAAAGACTGTACACTAAAAATTAGCGCAGTATGTGATAATTGCATTTCTTTTTTTTTTGGTCAGTATAGATTCAAGTGTAGCTTGGTATCCACATAATCCATTACAAAGTTAACTATTTTTAATTTATGGAAAAATATGGCCAAATATTTGAACTTTAAAAGACGAATTATCATCATCATCAGCTGATAAAAAAAATATATCCAGCACAGGTCTGTGCTGTCACATCCATTAAACATGGTATTTAAAGGTAGAGTGAGCAGGAAAAAAAAAAATAATAATAATAAAGGGGTTAATCTGTGCCAATAGCTGGATTTTACAATACTACGAGTTTTCTCTAAGTAACTGGCTTACCAGTGAAGCTCGCCGTAGCCTCCGACTCAAGGGTTTATCAAAGGGAGGACTGTTCATAGCAAATTTTTCCAGATAGCCCTCTGGCAAACGAATATCCACCGGCAGTGAAAGACGCTTATTAATGTCCTACAAAGGAAGGAAGAACATGGGTGTGACTGAAGAAGAGGAGTCAAGTTACATGCACTTTTAAAATCAATAAATCTTATGGGGAAATAAGACAAGGGGATGGAAAAAAACTCAACCATAACTAAACATTAATTTCATGGCAAAAAGCACAACATGCTTATCCTGCACTCCAAAGAAGTACATGAATGAACGTGATATAATGTACCAATGATTTCAAATGATGTACATATACAGTGCAAATTCAATTCACTGTGGTTTTGAATCCTCCCCAGTTCACCATAAGCCTTCTCTAAGATGTTTGACAGAGTGCTACCCTTGTTTTTGGATCACTGCAATTTAAAATAGCCCAACTGTGGTTGGTGGATTCCCACTTAATTGGGCAAAACTAAATAACTTGGAAGCACAATTCACAGAGAACATATACTACATGTATTAAAATTAAAAAATATTTTTTTATTATTTGGTCATTTTAGTTTTTTTGGCTCATATCAGTTATGTATTTCACAGAAACCCAAAGGAAAGAGAAGACAAAATGAAACAGCTGATGGATAACAAAAAAGGCAACAAAGGCATTAAGCTCTGCTGTTAGTGCCCCAAGTACAATCCGAATGCAGATGCATCTCCATTCTTACTGCTTTCTTTTTGTATAAATTTTTTTCACTGATCATTATCAGTACAGCTTCAATATAAACATCAGAACTAATAACATTTGCAATTTATGCTTATGTGAGTGTGTGTGTGTGAGTGTGAGTGAGAGTGTGAGTGTGTGTGTGTGTGTGTGTGTGTGTGTGTGTATGAGAGTGAGAAAGAGGGGAGGAGAAAGAGAGCTTATATTATGGATAGTTATGTAGATGGTACATCTGCTGTTCCAGATGATTGCGTATTACCTCATTGCAGATACGCCGTGAGTGGTTGTTACGCATTCGCACTCGGACAGGACTCTGCACCTCATCAGATGAAGTCCCTGATGCCTGATCACTCTCTCCATCAGACCCCATTTTCACATTTTCATGCACTATGCCTTCAAACACATACACATCACTATGACAGCAAATCACTAAATCTCAGTACAGCCAAAATCCTAATAGAAGCAGTTTGCAACAGAGTACTCTGATGCGTGAGCAAAATTACATTTGCAATAAAAAGCAACTTTAAAACTACACATGAATCATGGATTGCCTTTTAGAAACCATACAGAGACCAGCTGATCTTATTTCTGGGACAGACCATTTAAACAGAAGACTGCAAGAAAGAAATCCAGAGGTTGGAAATATTGCACATCGCAGATTGTAAAACTGATTATGTAGAAATGATTTGGACTAATTCTTAATGTTTCTAATAATCCTATGAACTAAACCCATAACTTCCAAAGCCTAAGTAAAAAAAATATATAATACTTATAGGAGTCCTACTGCTGCTTCTTTGTCTTCTTTGACTGATCTTTTTAATACATCCATCGCTTGTATGCAGAATAATGTGTAAGGTCTAATTCACGCTTGATTAGAAGTGCCTCTGACTGCACACTAAAACAACTTGAGCATGTTCACTCTGCTACAAAACAGTAAGAGTTTCCTAGCTGTCCGTCACATACAGGGGTGCAGTAATAAGTAGCAAGAAGTAATGGGCAAAAAGGCACTTGCTGTTCTGTCACATAAACATCATGAGGCTCCCGAGTGGCACAATGGAAAAGTGTTCGCTTCATCATTGGGAGATTATAAGTTTGAATTCTGATGATGTCACTGACCTCCATGACCAGGAGTCCAAAAGAGCAAAACTGGCTGTGCTTTACTGGTGAGAGGAATGACATATCTGCGGTCCCCTGGCTCACCGGGGATACAGTTGTGAGATGATGTATGCAGAAGAGGGGTGTTAGAGTTTTAATCAGAGTGAGTCATTCTGCTCTGTGGCACATCAAGAGCAACAGCACAAAAACATGCAGTCAGTGGCTTCACGTGCCTCAGGGGAAGCGAGTTAGCCTTCATCCTCTCTGGTTGCTAGAGAGAGCTAGCTAGGGGGTAATAATTGACAAATTACTAAATTGTGAGAAAATGATGTAAAAATGAACAACTATGCATTGGGATAAAATGTGAACATTAAAGATAACCATTTATTTCATTTTTACATGCTTTAAGTGAAGGAGCACCAGTCAATGAGAACAATAGCTCTGCATACAACTGGCCTGTACAGGAGCGTGGCTAGAAAGGAGCCATTACTAAAGTAAAAACCACATCAAAGCACTTTGAGTTTCCAAGCATCAGTCACCCCATTAAAAGTGGGATAAGGTTTTATGGTCTGCTGAGACAAGAGTGGAGGTTTTTGGCCAAAATTCCAAACTCTGCGTGTGGCGCAAACCTAACACTGCTCAGTCCTCAACAATCACCATCCCAAAAATGAAGTGGGCATGGCAACGTCATGTTGCGGGGATGCTTTTTCTCAGCAGGGACTGGGCATTTTGTTAAAATTGAAAAAAAAAAATGGCGATATTGCAAGACTGCGCCAGAAAAACTAAAGTTTGGGAGAAACGTCACCATTCAGCAGGACAATGATGCCAAGCACAAGGCCGGCACAACACGAGAGTGGCTGAACAACTAAAGGTCAATGTTCTACAGCGGCCAAGTCAAAGTCCTGATCTCAAGCTAATTGAGAATCTGTGACATGGTTAGAAAACGGCACAAAAAGCTGAAGAAGCTGGAGCAGATGTGCCAGGAAGCGTGGCTGAAAATCACTCACTCAGTATGCAAAGCTGGTAGAAACTTACCCTAACACACTTGCTGCAAAAGGTGTTTCTACTAGGTACTGGTCTGAAGGGGTGGAAAAAGTATACAAGCAGCATTTTTCAGTGACAAATAATAAATTTTAAATGCTTTAAGTGCTTACTGCATATCAATAAAAATACTGGCCAGAACATGTCTGAGTGTTATTTGTAATCCAGACGATTCTGATGACGTTTATGAAGGCTGAACACGTTTGCCAGGCATTGTATGTCAAATCTAATTTGCCACAAATTGATCAAGATATTTTTAACATATTGGCTAAAACTAGTTAACTTTGACATCTGACTGCAGCACATACATTGTACAAACAAAGCCTTTAAAAAAAACAAAACAATTTTTTAATTGAAAAGTTGTCTTTATACGACTTCATTTATATGTAACTGCACAGTAAAGTTTGAGCCTCTTGAAAAATGTTTGTCATAGACTGACATTTGCAAGTAGAAAAGTATAAGCCAAAAAACAAGAAACCACAAAGATATACAGAAAATGCAGAGATGCGTGCAAAGGAGACATATACAGAGACTAGACATGTGCTGATAATTGGTTGTGTGATTGAATTGCTGATTGTACACTGAAATTTTCAACATGGATTATATTCTTTGTGTGAAACATCACAATATCAGTGAGGTAAATTTGCGCTGGGTAAAAATTTTGTTATTTTAAAAATACCTTAAGACATAAAAATCTAAATCAAAACATTTACAACAATAAAGCTTTAACTGTGAGGTTATTTGTAAAATATAATGTCACACTGAAAATTATTTGAAAAAAATGGAATTATATTATTAATGATAATAATAATAACAATAAAATTTGATATCAGCACATGCCCAAAAGTGAAAGGAAAAGACAGATAGAGAGAGGAAGAAAGAGAATCACCAAGAGAGCCAGTCCGGTGAAGTGAAAGGTAGGGTCGGTCCAGGCCGTCTCTACGCATCGCTCCGCGCCCCAAACCCCCTGCGTAGTGGCGCAAGAACGAAGGGGCACTTTGGGATGCGGGAGGGGGCACGGGGCAAACCATGGACTCTAAGAGAGGATGAAAGAGAGAGAGAGAGAAATGAAATAGAAAGACAAGCAGCTATAGGAGAGTTGGGTACAGAGTTACTTGGAGGTCAAAGCGGGAGCCATGCAAGGGAAAGAGTCTGACACAGAGTAGAACTAAAATAGAAAGGTACATAAACATAAGCAGTTGTAGGACAGTTGGACATAAAGATCTTGTGAAAACAGGCACAGTTACAGGTTAAATATATTCACGTACATAAGATTTGTTTATTCACAAGTGACTGATGTTACAGAACACAAGCTAAGCATCAGCTCTTAACAAAAAGAGGTTCTTTTTGTTTAAGATTGCTTAAGTTCTACCTGGGGCCCTTTCTGATTTGGCACAAAGGGACAAAACAAAGAGCTTTTTTTCTCCTAAGAGCATACAGCCGAGAGGTTTAGGATTAAGGATTTGGCTCCAGGGCCCAACAGTGACTTCCTGCAAACAGTACACCTATAGCTTAATACACAGCAATGGAAATAAAGTAAAACTGCGATCCCCCTTCTCCATCTGGATTAATATCATTACATGAGATCACTTCAACGCGAGCCCTACAAGATCTGTTTTTAGACCCTAATCTTTTGTATTCGTCAGACAGTCGGGTAACCAGCTACTTCATGTCGATCTGGGCTCTCTGCTGTGAAGTGTGTTAGATACTTGCCATAATACGGATTTTAACTACCTTTCACTTGTTTAACTAGTTTTGGGAAATTCTCAGAGCATACAGCTTAGCTAAGTTGAATAAGGACATCCACATAGCTGTACCTCAACCCCTCATGTTGTTTTAAACCCCTGTCCCTGTTTCACATCAATCATATATAAACAAAAATGATGAATCATTGTTTCATTGTCTGTGGCTTAATTTTTAACTGTAGAATAAAATCAAGCTGCCCTTGTATTACATTAACACACAATACGATTACATTAACTTTCAAGGAGATCAAAAGTGATGAGATTATCTCACGTGCCAACCAATGTCAGATGATAAATCCTACAGATCCCTTTACTCACATCGTCTCATGCGTGCCACCTGTGTGGAAGAAACTGAACTTTGCGCTAAGCACACTGACCTTGATTCATTTGCATTTACTTTCCCTTTCATTCAGCCTTGACATGTTAGTTGTTTTAAGATCACCTAGTTGTTCCACCTCTACCAAATATAAAGCACAAAAAACCCTACATAGACAAATGCCTCATCAGAATTTTACAATTCTGTATCTTTGAGAGCTGGAAGCGTCAAATATCTCAAAATATCTTCAGTAATAATGATTACCACCAAAATCCGACCCAGTCCACAATTCAACACAATTATATTGTTTCAAATAATTTTTTTATGAATGCAATTGCTTCACTTAATTTTTTTCTAGACATATTTATAGAAGTGCAGTCACATCGGTATTTGATGTTAGTCCTTTTTTTTTTTTTTTGAACAGTAAAAAAATGCAACTAACCTGTGAGCAAATGCTTGTGTTGCCTATCCGAGTATAGCTCTTTGTAAAAGTAACAATTTATCTTCTTCAGCATGTGGTTCTCATAAACTCGATGTAGAGTCACTGATTGTATCCTCTCGCATGAATTATGTATCACAGATAAGGCTGGGCAATATATTGACAAATTACCGTATTGCAGTATGACCATTCATATAGTCAGCCAACTGCATATCGTGAGCATCGTGTTTCAGCAGAAACATCACATTTCCTCCAGAAATGAGCAGGTAGCTGCAGTGTTTTTACCCCCACGAACACGTCAATGAAGAGTCTGTAACGTAGCATGATCTGAAGAACTAGCTCAAAAACTAGCTAGAACTAGCTCGGGTCACGGGAGGGAAAAAACACAGGGATTTATTAACCCAAACCAGGAGTAAGAAGCAGGAAAAACATATGGAAAACAAGGGCAAACCACCGGGAACAAAAGCAAAGCAAATACGTTGAGCTGAGTTCCAGAGCAAAGAGCAAAAACTCGGCACACGAGCGCAGCACTGGAGCTGATAAACGAGCGTCCTGCGCTGGGTTTAGGACGTGTATCTGACGAGCCCGGACTGGCCGCAGGTGTGCACGAGAGCGCGTCTGCATGTGCCGTCATGTTCTTTTGTCTTTGAACATTACTTTCATAGCATACTATATAGCATGATAATCACCATCATGAAAAAGTCAGAAAAATATTGCGATATAGTTTTTAGGTCATATTACTCAGCCCTAATTTAAACCAAAATGAACCTTATGATATCTCAACATCTCACTTAGGAGTAAAAAGGAACCTTTAAGCTTGAGGACCAGCGATTATATTTTTGATATCGATATAGATCACGACATAAATCAAATCATGATGAGATTTTTTTCCATATCTCCACCCTAATCACAGCCTGCCATGAATACAGCTAGCTACGGAGGCATTCATTTAAAATGTGTTTCCTCACCATTTTCCCGTGACGTAGGTGGCTCATCTGATGCTGCGTGTTCTGCAAGCTCGGACAGGTTTTCGTCCACTGGCCGGGCACTGCGCAGGCTCATAGACAAGCGTCTCTTAATTATCTTCATGCGGTCCATCTGAGCTCACTTCATTCAGAGGCCTGCAAGAACAATGCCTTTTTTCATATTAGCCTTTAAAAAAATCTAACTTCAGTATACAAGGATAAACATAAGACTCATATCAGCATTTTTAAATATAGAGAATATGGACTTTCATACCATCGTTAGATTTGATCGTGATCAGTTTCTGAAATACTCAAAACAGTCCATCTGGAGCCGATTTCCATGCCACAGTTAAAGTTATAGAGGTCACATTTTCTCCCCATTCGGGTGTTTGATGTGAACATTAACTGAAGCTCTTGACCTGTATCACTGAGATCCCTGAGATCCCTTAACATTCATCGACATGATATTGATATCTGTTTTCATTAACTTATAAAGTTAAAAAAAGAAAATTAAAATTAAAATTAAAAAGAAGGGGGGAAAAAAAGAATCAAGTTTCGTTAAAACAGCCTTGAATTAAATATAAATTTGGCATGTTTGATTATTTATTACTCTAACACCCAATCTAAAAAATAAATAAATAAAGAAAGAAAGAAAGAAACAAATTACTCTTTTTTCCCTTCCTCTGTGGTTCAGCACCAGTACTAGCAGCACCAGTAATACAGCACAATCATCCACTGAACAGTTCCTGCTACACTTTTATACTTTTTCCATGTTGTTTGTTATTCCATAAACAATATATATGGGACTAGACAAACAAACCCCCTTGCAAAAGCATGCATATAACGGCATATGTACAGACTAGAGACAGTGACCATCAGCTTTTGATTTCATACTTACAAACTCCATTGCCTTACTAACTTACTTTCAACTATTTATTATCCAGAAATCAGATACTGAGGATCAAACTGTTGGTATTAAACAGATATGGGATCTTTCTTAACATATTTCCAATTCCATACCATCCCCTGATGTGTTTCGGTGTGTGCGGTAAATGCATGTAAAACCTGTAACATACCTTCATTATTTTCTTGCACGCCAACAACATACATCGGTGCTCCTCTCCATTTTTTTCTAGCGTGTCGCGCTACCAAAACAATCACCGCGTCCAGCATTAATAACATATTTTCCTGTTACGTCCGTGTTGCGAACGCATCGGGACACACTTGCGTTTACACTACAGACGGTATGTGGTTAGATGCGTCCCAGACCAAGTGTTTTGAGCGAATGCGTGTTGAATAAGTCTTGGAGGTTGTTCACACTTGTATTTAGCGCTATTCCAGTTGAGATCATATCGCCCAAGACGCATTTCAATACCAAGTGTAAACGGGGTCAAAGAATCAGACTAACTAATCACTGACCAGTTCGATTTGAGTTCCTTTATTCTTTTGGGTGATTCATTCGAAAAGATATGTTTGTTCGTTCGGTTGCTATCTCTAGCGTCTTGAATTCAGTACACAATGGGCACTCTTTGGTTGGTGAATACTAATGGTTTTCCTGGCACAAATGAAAGACAATAAGACAATCTAGCTAGTTTAATCATTGTAAAATGTAGGCATTCAGTGACATACCCCTTAAACAAATATACCAATGTGCCAAAAGTCGTCATTTACTCTAGCCACCAATGCTAGTTTTCCCACCCAACACAGTTTAACTAGCTTCCACACTTAATACATTTCTTGGTTAACATGCTTTATGCTGTCATCATACTGAAACATGTGCTTCCACATATGAAGCTAAAGCTAACTATCAAACTCTGTGCTTCACTGCTTTTGGCTTGTTTCACTAAAAGGCTAAAGATGGTTTCTTATAAAAGTTCTCTGTTCCACCTTAAATGACTGCAGGTATGATCTTGCACCTGTAAAGCGTACTCCTTAATCTTCTTTAACCCTTGTGGAATATTACAGAATAAATCAACTGGTCAGTTACACCACTTTCAATGCTTTTTCATTTTTTGTTGTTGGCATGATTTAGGAAAAATATTTTCCATTATCTTGAACTATTATCCAAGAGTCACATTATGTGGTATAAATTCCTATAAGATCCATACTGTCCTATATGAAACAATGCTGAGACAACATTTTAAGAGGCTAAAACATACTGAGCCAAGAAGAACTCGCCAAATTTTCTCTATAGGAGTCAATGGTCAAGACCACTCCATGGAAAAAATGACTTCCCAAAATGGTGGCTTCAGTCTGATCCAAAAGTCTTCTTTACCTTTAAAATGATATTGTAGAAAATGACTATTTTCTTCTCGTTTCATGTGACGTTACACTGTATAATCGCTGCCATTTTGAGGCTGTAGCAGAGGACAGACTGCTCTAATGAGATGCCTTTAATATGCTATGCTGTTGGGTGTAATAACCCTAGATGAAGTGTGGGATTAACATTTTATTTTAGTCATAATAACTACATTGCCACCATAAAGAGGGATCCCAAAAAACACTCCTGTCAGTGCAATAAGCATTTTGTTTTTAGCGAGCTTGCTAATGCTTTCCTGCGATAACTTATGTTCTTGCTTTGTGAATTACATTAATGTTACCCACATCACCAGTGCACCGGGCTTGAAAACTTGTTGTGTTAAACACATCTGTCAAAACAAAATGTCTGTCTGTTGTTTTTTTTAACCATCTTTAACAGTAGCAAAAGTTAGTTTATGGATATCGACTCCATGACGTATCAGAAAATTTGGCCAGTTTTCTGCCAGTTGTAAGCAGCAGTTTTGGGAAAGTACATCAATATCACAGTGCATCTGAGCTGTTTGATGCACCATTGCTCCTCTCCATTGTGAGGGTTTTTTTTTAAGCTATCTTTCAACAAAAAGGTTTAGACCACTTTGAGTGTTAATGTGTTTTAGCCAATTCAAATCTCACCTCAATCTGAAAGAAAAGGACTACATGAAAAATAGGACAAATTGCTCCAAATCTAGCTCAGTCTTCTTCACCCTTAACACATAAGACTTCGAGGACCCATTTATGGGCCCAGACTCACAATGCTCACTTTCGTAACCACATTCCTTTCTTTAGTTAGTTTCACTGGGGTTACTGAACAATACTGGATGGAATATTGAATAAGGGACCACTGGTAAATACAAATGCCAATCTCCAAACAAGGGAGTAAAACCCTGTGGTCCAGTAAAATAAAGAGCTGTCAGGATTCTATAAGGGCAAGACTACAGGACCAAACAGAATAATTCCCCAAGGTTTATCGAGGCCTGCGCTGATCAGCTGTGTTTATTATTATATTTAGTTATTAAATAGTGGTAATATAATATATAATATAATATAGTATTATTATAGCACTAATGTAGTAGTAATATATTACTATATTAATATAAAAGTATAGTACCATTATATTTAGTATTATATTATAGCACCAGTGCAACCCGGACCAGGAAAGGATGGTTGTAACCTGCTTCATTTCTACAAAACTGGCAACAATTTGTATGTCATGTTCCTTGTGTTCTCCAGTAAATCTACAAAACAAAACAAACCTCTCTACTCAGCAAGAAGACAAGGAGAATTCAGATGGCCATTGAGGCAGAAGATGCCTGCAAATTGAATAAATGAATTAGGAAAGCTAGGCAGGTCATTGAGACTAACTTGAACTCATTGCACTTGGATGTTCAGGAGAAGATTGTGGCTAAACTGTTGCTCATCATGGACAATGTCTCCCATGCCCCCCATGACTAGTCTAGTCTAGTTATACTACAAAGCACTGTTCGCTCCAGACTTACCTGGCCACGTTGCAGCAAGGAGTGATATTATGCATATATAAGAAAAAGTAAGAGTTCTCTGGTGGTTAATATCAGTCAGAGGTATCTTGGTGAGAGTGGTAGAGTACTAGATCTGTTTTAATTACTACAAACTGTGACGATAATGAAACACTTGAATATTTTCTTCTGAAATGTTACTAATCCAATAAAGTCTAGGACAAAAATAACACAAGTCATCTAATTTGGGTCATCTAGGCTTTGAGACAACGTACAACCAATGACACGCTCACATTCATCTGAACTGTATGTATTTATTTACATAGATCTTTTGTTAGTTATTCAATGTCTATTATAAAAAAAATAGCTATTTTATACAATAAAAAAGTCCTGTCCAAAAGTATTGGAAGAATGACACTTCATGATTTTGCCTCTGTACACCACCACAATGGATTTGAAAGAATCCAACAAAATGAAATTGAAATATAGACTTTCAGTATTAATTCAAGGGGTTTAACAAAAATATTGCATTAACCATTTAGGAATTACAGCCATTTTTTACAGTGCCTCCATGTTCACAGGCTCAAAAGTAACAGAACAGTTGAACAAGGCCCATTATGGTCCATTTCATCGTTATTTTTCCATCGACAATTAAGGAGATGAAAAGTCTGGGGCTGATTCCAAGTGTTGAATTTGCATTTGGCAGCTGTTCATGGGAACTCTCAAGGACTATGTAGTCCAAAGAGGAGGCCATCATTAGTCTGAGAAAACAAAGGATACCTTAGAAAAAGATGGCAGAAACTTAAGGAGTGGCCAAATCAATAATTTGGTAGTTAAAAAGGAAGGAATGCAACAAAAGGCCTGGAAGGCCACTAAATTGATGATCATAGAGTTCTTTCCTAGGTTAAAAAAACCAAAAAAACCCAAAACAAAACAAAAAAACAAAAAAAACAAAAAAAAACACCTTCACAACATCTAGCCAAGTCAAGAACACTCTTGAGGAGGTATAATGTCTACAATCAAGAGACAACTTTGTGAAAGTAAATACAGAGGATTTATCTTAAGATGTGAAACACTGGAACACTCAAGACCAGAAAGGCCTTATTAGACTTTGCTAGAAGGCCTGCCCAGCTCTGCCCTGCCCAGATGAAACTATGATTCACTTGTGCCAGAATTTTAGGATGAAAAGAGTATGGAGAAGGAAAGCAGGGGCTCATACAAAGCATACCACATCATCTGTCCAACCTGATGGACTTGGGAATGTATGGCTGCCAATTATATCAGCCTATATTATATCATCACTGGTGTTTTTTTTTTGTTGTGATTGCTCAGGATCAGTATCAGGATGAATTCTGAAGTGTATAGAGCTATACTTTCTGCTCAGATTCAGTCAAATGCTGCAAAACTGATAGCATGGTATTTCACAGTACAAATGGATAATGACAAAACTTAACATGAAAACAACCCAAGAGCTTCTTAAGGAAAAGAAATTAAATGTTCTTAAATGGTCGAGTCAGTCAAAGCATCTGAGCATGCTTTTATTTACTTAAGACAAACTGAAGGCAGAGACCCATAAACAAGCAGCAAATGAAGGCAGCTGCAGGAAAAGCCTGGCAAAGCATCTCAAGGGATGAAACTTAGTATTTGGTGATGTCCATGGGTTCCAGACTTTAGGCGGTGACTGAATTGCATCCAAGTATTAAAAATAGTGCTTATATTTATAATTATGTTAGTTAGTTCTTTTATTTTTGAGCCTGTGAAAATGAAGGGACTGTGCAAAAAATGGCTCTAATTCCTAAAGTTAATGTAATATTTTTGTTAAAGCCCTTAAATTAATGCACAAAGTCTACACATTCAATCAGCTCTTGATAGCTTATTTCTACTGTTCCAGTACTTTTGGAGGGAACTGTAAACGGCTTTGACTTTGTGCCACGTATGCCTGAGAACCAAATAATTCTATTTTAGGAAGAGACACTCTTACAGAATGATTTTTTTCAAGGCCTTTAAACAGTGGTCTGAACATTCTGTCATGTTGGAAAACTAGATATTTTAATGCAGTATATTTTGATACATTTAAAGGTAAAAATGACTAAACAAGGCCATTTTAAAACCTATTTAAGAAGGTTGTGACAGGTTAAGACTGACAGGTTTTTGGTGGCCCAAGATATTTAACCTATGAATCAATGTCCTCATGTGATAAAATAGCCATTTTTTGCAATATATTATGATACCTTTAAGAGTGAAAAATATATTGGGATGGATGGGAGCCAAGTTACAATTTTGGAAAGTCCTTTTCTGACAGGCTCAGATGGCATTTTAGTGACTCGAAATGTTTTAAACCTTCAGTGATCTAAACATTAATTTCCTGGAAGAGTCAGGCATTTTATAAAACATAACATGTTTATGGACTAACCCTAACCCTAGGTTTATGGACTAAGACTCTGAGTCAGACTGGAGACAGATTATCTTATTTAAAGAAGTGAAGACTGTGGTCAGGTTTTTGTAGCCCAACCTCTTAAAATTACACTATAAATGATGTGGATACCCAAGTATTAAGCATCCACTTCCAAAACCATGAACATTAATATTGAGTTCCCACTTTGCTGCTTTAACAGCCTCTACTCTTCTGGGAATTCTTTCCTCTAGATTTTGGAAAGTGGCTCTGGGGATTTGTCCTCATTCAACCACAAAAGCATAAGAGGCTTGGAACTGATGTCAGGCAAGAAGGTCTGGCATAAAGTCAGGTTTCCAGTTCATTCTAAAGGTGCTCAGTGGGGTTGAGGTCAGGGCTTTGTGCAGGCCACTCACATTCTTCTACTACCACCTTGACAAACCATATCTTCATGGAGCTTGCTTGTGCACAGGTGCACAGTCATGCTGGAACAGGTTTGGGCCTCTTGGCTCCTTTGAATGGAAATCTTAATACTACAGCATACAAAGACATCCTATACAACTGTGTGTTTCCAACCTTGTGACAACAGTTTGGGGAAAGCCCACATACGGGACTGAGGGTCAGATGTCCACCACAAACCTTTAGACATATATCAGGCTGGATATAAATTCATTGGTAGCCCAAGTTGTTTGGTGATCTGAACAGGAAAAGTAGGCATTAATGCAATAGAATGTGATCCTTTTAAGGGTTAAAATGGTTCAAAGAAAAAGTATTCTCCAAATTTGTACGAGCAACAAAAACAAAATCTGCCAAAAATGCATTTGTGAAAGTGCTATAATCCGCCAATTCAATGTTGTTTTAGAATACGACAAAAGAATATATAAAAAAAAGAAAGAATGCCATTGACAGCACAGTGGACAGCGGTGTTGCTGCCTAACAGCTCCTGAGCTCAGGTTGCCATGTGCGCAGGTTCTCATCGTGTCTGTGTGGGATTTCTTTGGGTTCTCCAGTCTCCTCCCACCTCCATGCTGTCCCATCTAGGGTGTATGCCTGCGCCCAGCGTTCCTTTGATAGACTCTAGATCCACCTCAAGTCTAGTGGTAATGAAGCTGAATTAATGAGTGTGCCCTCTACAGGCTGAATAGCGTAACTGTAATTTTTTTAAGGTGGAACGGCGGAGTTCAGTAAGAACCCATCTGAGCCTCGTTGCACTGTCAGTGCACCGGCCAGTCTTTCCATTTCAATTAAGTGGTGGTTTCGCAGGCACGGGACAAGACAAAGCGTGTTCAAATTATGCGAAGCACGTGCGGATTTAAGTTTCCCCTCACAACAGTGCGTCCTTGTTGTTGTTGCACGACAAAACCAGAAACGAAACTGCTGAACAGAGTAACGCTGCCTGCGAGATAATTAGCCTGCTTGCCCTGTCCATAGACACATCATGTTGGCTGGCTAGTTAGCTATCTAGCCAATTTCTGAGACCTTCTAACAGATTCTCTTGTTAGGGGAAAAAACAAAACAAACGATTTAGTTTGTTCAGATAAGTAATACCTCGTCCCACGACCCAGTTAGCTAATAACCAAAGAGTGGATGTGAAAGCTCATTGAGACAACTAGCTAGATACCATCTTTGTTGTTGTTAGCTTGCTAGCTAAGTTAGCCAGTAGTAGCAGAATAGTTTAGGAGCTCATTAGTAGCCAGCAAGGTTTAGCGACTTCGTTTACCAGATGTAGGAATAAACGCTACTGTGTTTATTTATTTATTTATTTTTACTCATACAACAAAGACAACTGTACGGGGCACCATGTCGCATGGAATAAAATACAACTGGAACACGAGAAACACTGCGTATTTAACCTATGCGCTGGTTAGTACGTAAGTATTTAAATAGGGACAATAACATTTGAAGCAATGGTCGTAGTGAGCGCTGATAAAATAAACCGCCAGCATGTAATGCGTGTACCTGCGCTGAAATCCCGGGATGGTCCCACTCTCCAGCCGCAGTGTCCTGAGCCACAACTCAACTCACTGCGTCAACTTCGCGTTTGGAACGCGGAAAAAAAGGAATAATAAATAAATAAATAAATAAATAGAAATTCAAAAGCCAAGGCACGCACTTATGCCACTCTTTTAATAGTGGACCCCTCATCCACTTCCTCTCCCACTACTACACCAGCACATCCTCGTCCTTGACCATGGGGGGATGCCCGAACACCGCTCGCGCGCGCGCACACACAGCAGCCGGAGCAGGCTACACCAACCATCCCGGAAAACACTGTAAGGAGTGTGTGAGAGGTGGACACTCTGGTGTGATCACTTCCTCCATCATCATCGACACATGCTCTGTCTTACATGAACTCAAATAACTCTAAATGACTCATTTTTCCCCAGGTTCTTATTTGTACTTGAGTAAAATGAAAATAATTGAAATAATTGAAAATAATAATAAAATACAGGCTGCTGAATCACTGCACTACCTTCCGGATCTTCCCATCGAGGAGAGTCTGCCTGCTGTGTATTTCAGCCTGTTATCTTGTGCAAAGTGCTCCATGAGTCTGGAGGCATTTCTGCAAGTCACTGCAGTGCTTCATGTTTAGGTACATCAGTAACAGATTTGTCTTTTTTCCACCAACATGACTAACACCTAACGCTAACAGACTACTAGTGCCCTTTGTAACCAGGAGCAAAAAGGTGCTATGGCCCTAAGGTGCTATATGATTTGTTATTAATTGGAGGTGCCCTTACATTTATCAAAGGAGTCATTTAAACACCCAACCTTAATTTACATTAATGATTCATTCGAATGAAGATCCTACATTTCTTTTAAAAATTTTTAATAGTATTAAAATTCTGTTCAATGGACACTAATGCCATAGTGCCTTTCCTGGATGCACGACCATGGTTCCTGGGGCTACGGACAATTTATACCTATAAAGTGACCTATATCATTGTTTTATATGATACCTGAAATAGGCAATAATTTTCAGCTCAATTGTCAATAATGTCAATGAATAAAATGTTTTGGAATAAAACAATTAACATAAAACAGAATTTCCAAAGAAAAATGGATGTCAAACATTACAGTCCACTGAAATGAGAAAATCTTCATTTATTATTTTATGCAAAATGAATAGTGATTATAATTTGAAATATGTACGTATGTAAAGCAAGTAGCACTGGTTGAGGCCTAAAAGCACAAAGTTGTTCAGGACATTCGTTCTGTGTAGAGGGAGTGTGTATTATAATCTTCTGTCTTGCCGGTGAAGTGAGGAAGTGGAAGGCTTCCAGCTGAACATGGCTTCCCCACGCCAACAAAGTAGAACGGCACATGAGTGATTTGCCCATTTGACCAGCACTGCAAACAGAAATGATTACCATAACAATTAGCATAATTCACACCAAAAATTAAGTCAGGCAGTTTAATTTCCCCCAATGTTTTAAAGACAGAGCACAGTTCCCCTTACACCATTTTTTTTTTCTTGAAGACAAATGTATTTTTTTAAATCTGACAACTGATTGTGAAACCCCAGGTTGCGGTTTCCTGCACTTATTGATCTACTACCTCACAACCATTTTTTACTGTCAAAGTGCCAGTGCTGAATCAGGGATCAGAAGACGCTTTTAAAAACTGACCTGCGTTTCCACCTCGCTGAACTGTTACATCGTTTTCTATTGTATGGTATACAAATATTAACAGAGGATGATTTTATACAATTCATGGATTTAAGGTCTTTGTAGTTTAATTCTTAATAAAAAAATTATTTTAATTGGACTTGATTGTAATTGGACATCTTATAACTATCAGTTTTCATTAGAATAAATACTAATTGATCAATAAGCAAATATATATTTCAATATCATGTAATCTCTACTGACTACAGTTTGAGAGAGAAATTGTGTGAGAAAAGCCTCAGCTTTACAAAATAAACAAACAAACAATACACCATTTTGTATTACAAGAAGATATTAGAAGTACTTAAAACAAATGTAACTGATTGGTTTTGAAGTGCAATGTCACAACTAGTGATA
>JAQMYM010000039.1:16787901-16825134 GCA_030014255.1 Parauchenoglanis ngamensis
ATATTCGTGATCAGCACCCAAAAATCTATAAGAAACACCCAACAGTGTTCAAGAAGCAAAAACTTTGTTGTGCAGTGATACCGGTTAAAAAATGTAGTCAGTAACTTAATCTAATTACCACAAAATTAAAGTAATGTGACTGATTACTTTCCATTACTTTGGATTACCTCAATACCAAATATGTGGATGATGACAGCATTTTCTCAGCTGGAAGGCACAACTTGCACTGTACAGTCATGTTCCTCTTTTCTGATTCAAAGACAAAGTAATGGTGAAATTTTTACCCTGTGAACACATTTTTTCACCAGAGGCCATGATAATGAATTGGTGACTGTAAGATTAGTGAGACCAGAGTGGTGATGTGAGACTCGTGAAGTGTTATAATGTGTGCACATGTACATAGTAGTGTCATTCTAAGATGTATTTTAGGGCTGCAATTACTGATTTTTTATTATGATAATTAATTAATCTGTAGATTATTTTTCCCTGATTATGTTATTTATATATTTATTAGATAATCTGTCATAGCGTAAGAATCATGTCGACCAAATGAGACACTCAGACTAACTCAAGGTGACAGGATTATGTGCGTCATTTCTGCTTATCACTTTTTTATTCATTTACCTCACTTTTTGCAGCTGTGTGTCTGTATTTCAAGCCATGATTTGTTCAAATTCTGAACAGACAGATTCAAAATAAAGATGAAATAAATATCAGCTGCCTTTTTTGCTCACTGAAACTCTCTGATGCTAAATTTATTTTGCTTGCTGTGTGTGTGTGTGTGTGTGTGCAAAGCAAATCACTTTCAGTGTGTGGAATCAACTCCAAAGATTTGCAGTTCACTCTTATTTTTCAGTGCTCCAGATTAGTGAATCGAGTCTTTTTGGGATTGACTTGTGAACTGAAAGCGGGATGGAGACTCGATGACTTGACACATAAAACATACATAAAGTATATTGGGTATGCTAAGAATATACAATTGTTTATCAGTGCTACTGGTTTGGGAAAAATAGGTTAATTTAACTTCTTACAAGCAAACTGCATCAAATAGCTTCACTACTCACTGCTGAACAAAACGTAACAAAGCTGTTATTGAACATATGAATGATAATAATAATTCACATTAAAACACAGTTTATATCATGAGGCCAGCAGGGTAGTGTACTTTAAAAACTTTCCACGCTGTATAGAAAGTCCTACTGATGTTTCTGCTCCTCCATTTCAGTGTAATGTGTTTTTATGAAGTGATCTTACACACACAGTGTTCAATGCTAATGAACAATGACTAACACAATGAAATGAATTGGAAATTATTATTATTATTGATTTTTATTTATTTTGTTTAGTTGTTGCGCCCCCTTATGCATTTTAAAATTGTAATCCTGCTAAATAATCCCTGCTATTACTAAATGTTCTGTTCTGTTATTACAAAATCTGTAACCTGATGCAGCTTTTTTTCCTGTAACTTTAACTATATACAGTTACCTTTTTTTGTATCCTAATTATGTAAAGCCGTTCCATGTATTCCATTACTCCCCAAGCCTGGCCACATTATTGGCTGATAACTTCATCAATGTGCGGTTTTACGCTAATTTAGTCATGGCCAATTCCCACTCATCGGGCATCTCTTCCCTATCACATGACAGCAGCAAAAAAGGTGGCTTCCTCTGAGGCATATAAAGCTAGCTGAACATAACTTTTCGAACTGTTGCTCATGCATCATCAAGGGGCGGCGTAACACACTCAGAGGAAAGCGCTATCCACGCTCTTCTGCACGCATGAGCTCACACACGCCCACGATCGGCTAGTGTCACTGTGACTATGCCACCCCTAGAAAAATGATCATTGTTAAGACTGTTCAGCTGTCAGTGAAATTAATTGCAAAGTGCAGGAACTTGCTGAAACACCAGATTCCTTCTTTCCAAAATGGCCAGCGTCTAACAGAACAGTCTAAAACACATCACCCTATCTATGTCATATAGTTATTAATATTGTAACGTGTAGTGTTGTGTAGAAACACTGATTTATAGACTCCAGGTATATTAGGTTGTGCTTTATTATTCATGAAGAGAATTACACACATTTCCTGGTACAGGCAGCTCAGTGTCTATATTTGACAAGGTAGCAGCAATCAAAGACATATTCTACACAAGATTGCCTCACATTCTATCTTGTCTGGTTTGCTTACTGTTAGTATGCTGATTACCCATGATGACCTGGTGAAGATCTCAGATTTTGGCACATCGAAGGAGTTGCGAGATAAGAGCACAAAAATGTCCTTTGCTGGCACCGTGGCTTGGATGGCACCAGAAGTCATAAGAAATGAACCTGTCTCAGAGAAAGTGGATATATGGTGTGAATTTTTGTCACTTTTTTCCTGAGTATGACTGATTGAATTGAGTGAATTAGTTAGTGTGATAGTGAATGATGGAGTGAGTGATGGAGTGAATGGGTGAGTAAATTAGTGCATTCACTGTAAGGATATGTATCCACCCATATTATATCCCCCGCTTTTCAGCTCCATTTCTTTTCACTCATTTCTCCAGGTCATTTGGGGTGGTTCTGTGGGAGATGCTCACAGGTGAAATCCCCTACAAAGATGTGGACTCTTCAGCTATTATCTGGGGTGTGGGCAACAACAGCCTGCAGCTCCCGCTGCCAGAAAGCTGCCCTGATGGCTTTAAGATCCTCTTAAAACAATGTTGGTGAGTGTAATAAAAAGAATACAGAACAGCCTAGAGTTATGGAACACTGATTAATATCCTGTAATCTCCATTTGCTGATTCTGGATCATGTGGTTCTCTAAATGAAATGGACTAATAAAGTAAGCCCCTCACCTTCTCAACAAAAAAGGTGTGGCATTTTGTTAATAGAAATGAAATGGAAATGAATGACACTCCTTGTATAATTTTTTATAGAGAACTAAAAGGCAAGGCTGTTAGGAGAATCTCAGAGACTGGAGAAATGACCAACTCCAAATGAATATTATATAACAGTTAGTTTTGGTCCAGTAGACTGCTTATATTTAGTATTAATGCACTGGTACATTTCACTGTTTGTCACACCACTTGACTGTGTTCACTACATGAAAAGAAAAATTCAATTCTAGCAATAGTTTGTTACATTGAAACCGTTACTACACTTACTATGAGCTGTCAGTCATTCGTGTGTTGGTGTGGCAATGTGCTTCTTTGGAAAATATTTTCATTGACAGAGCAAAAATTAACAAAGTATTTGGCCATATTGTGTCTGAAATGTCAGTTACTCAATAATAATTTCTGGTTTATAGAATTGCTGTATCAGCTGATTTCACTTAATTAGTACAACACTGACAACTTTTAAATACCCATGGCTATTATCTTTTAAAAAGTTATTTTTAAAAAATCACAATTTTCAAAGCACAAGTAGAATTTTAATTGAATAAGATCAATTGCAATGTCTTCTACTGTCCATGACCTATTCAGCTGGCTAGTTAGCTTATCTAACTGCCTAGCTAACACCTAGCTTCTAGTCTTCTTAACTTTGTGAGAAATTTTCTGACCTATTCCGAGCGTGCCTTGTGAATTTTATTTACACACATATTAAAATTTCTCTCATCCTTGTTTCTGAAAAACTTCTTCTCTTCTAGAGGGAAATTTGATCTGATTTTTCAACTTAAAAAAATGTTGTTTTAAAAGGCAGAACAATGAAGCAAAAAAATCTTTTGAAAGTTGTTGGAAAATGTTTGGCAAAAAGTGCATCATGAGCATAACATCATAGGTCTGTCAGAGTTCACATACATTTAAAGCCCTAAACCCGAGCTACACACTTATAACTGTTGAACACTGATCCAGCAGCAAGAGTGTAAATAAAATCAAAAGTAGACAAAAGCCAAGCCTATGCTAATGATGATGTATTTGCAGGAACTGCAAGCCCAGAAATAGGCCATCATTCAGACAGATTCTGCTGCACCTGGATATTGCCTCAGCCGATGTGCTGTCCACCCCACAAGAGACCTACTTCAAATCACAGGTAACACACCCATGCAGAGGCACAGACATAAATGTGGCTGTCTCAATTAACCCTAAAATACTGTCACACATGTCAGACATGTTAGCTGCAGTATCATTTCTGCATTGGTGCATCTACTTTGCTGCGTGCATGGCTGTGTACATGGGTTTTGTGTGTTTGGTGGGTGCAGGCTGAATGGCGTGAGGAGGTAAAGCAGCATTTTGAGAAGATCAAGTCTGAGGGAACATGTCTGCACCGACTGGACGAGGAGCTCATTAACCGTCGCCGTGAAGAACTCAGGTCAGTGCCATGGCAACAACAAACATAGACATCATTTAAAAAAAAAACCTTTTCCATTCTATCACTGCTGTCATGATATAATGGTTATTGTGGAATCAGAAGTGTCCTTTTTTTGAAATCTGTGTTATTTCTCACAGTCATAGGACGGAAAAGAAATCTACAACATATTAAGAAGAAACTAAAATATTATATAAAAATATATGAACAATATATAATGCTAGAGTAAAAACTCAAAGACTGCAGGATAGATTTAGTGGTTATGGCTGGAATATTACTAAGGAATTGGATGGGTGTCACAGTGAGCTCAGGTTACTGTCTTATGGAGTTTCACATGCTCTCCTAATGTCCATGCAAATTTCCAACTGGGCAAATACACTATTATTAAATATTTGTGAGAAATACATTATATGGACAGAAGCTTATGGACACATGACCATATGTGATCCTTCCTCAAACAGTTGCCACAAAGTTGGAAGCCCGCAATTGTCTACAGATGTCATTGTATGCTGTAGCATAACAATTTCCCTTCAATGGAACTAAGAGGGCCAAACCTTTTCCAACATGACAATGCCCTTATGCAAAAAGCGAGCTCCTAAAAGACATGGTGTGTTAAGTTTGGAGTGGAAGAACTTGAGTGTCTTGCACAGAGCCCTGACCGCAACCCCACTGAACACCTTTGGGATGAACTGCAACACCATCTGCACCCCAGACCTCCTCACCTGACATCAGTGCCTGACCTCACTAACACTCTTATGGCTGAATGAACATAAATCTCCATAACCACGCTCCAAAATCTGGTGGAAAGCCTTCCTAGAAGAGTGGAGCTATTTATAACTGCAAAAAGGAGACTGAATCTGTAATAATAAAATGTTCAAAAAATACATATAGGTGTGATGGTGAGGTGTCTACAAATTTTTGTCCATATAGTGTACTCAGTATAAGGGGTTCATTTTCAATCCTTCATATGTGGTGGAAATAAATTGAACTGTAAGCTATTATTTTTGAACAATGGCACAACTGAAATATTCTAGAAAACTTCAAAGCAGAATTTTAAATGTGTTTCAAACAGGCATGCTCTTGACATCAGAGAGCATTATGAGAGGAAGCTGGAAAGAGCCAACAACCTTTACATGGAACTGAGTGCAGTCATGCTACAGCTAGAGCTGAAAGAAAAAGAACTCCTTAGGTAAACGAACTCTCACCCACACACACACACACGCACTATTTATTCACAGGTCCTATATTAAGTATAGAGAGGACATCATGTAATATATGTAACATGGAAAACATTAACTTTGGATATTCATGGTATATATTGGGAAAATGACAAAGCCCTTTTTTCATTTCCCTTTCAAATTACTTAAGAAATGAATTAGAATATATTTGGCACATCCTACTATGAGTACACATAAACGATTTAAAATAAACACATTTGCTTTGACTGAAGTCTCATAATACCTTGATCCAAAAAAAAATTGAGCATATGCCACAGTACCATAATGTAATGGAAAAATGTTTCCTCTCCAAATCTGATACCCTTCTAACTGAAATGTCAGCCTACATGATGGTTTCTGAGAAACAGTAATAATAATTTAATGCTAGCTGAGAAAATACTTCTATTAAGCAACGGTAATAAATATCTTGACATAAACATTATCATTCAAGCATTTTCTCTTCATACATAAAAAACACAATTGTATTTACAGAAGGGAGCAGTGCCTGGATAAGAAATATCCTGGGCTGTTCAAACACCATCCTTCAAACACAGTGGACAAACTCATTAAGAAGAGAAATGTACCCCAAAAGCTTCCTTCGCATGGCAAGAGGTGAGTGATGCTGTATGAGGGATTTCTTTGCTCTTCTGAGACATGTTGTGCCTTAAGTATCTTTGAAGGTAATTGAAGTTTCTGTAGATCTATACTGTACTGTACCCAGATGATCATGGACACCAAGCACATCACACAGTGATTAGTTTTAAGTGCTCTTTTGACTCTCACACACAAACGCATCCTCCCCAATGCTGTCTTGCATAAGCAAGAAGGAAACCTGATGTATTCAGGAAGAAGCCTGATAATGGCACAGAGAACATTAGGTAGTATAAAGCTGATTAAAGGTTGAGACATTCCAGATCAGTCACTTATCTCTTTTGGAAACATGCCAGTACAAGAAATCTAAGCACTGACAAAACTTGGACAGACATGGGAAATGGTGTAGGATTGCTTTGTCGGTCAAATTAGTGCTGGCTTGTAAGTGTTGCGCAGCATGAAAAGATGATGTTGAGGGAAATGGAACCATTTTATAAGCCAGCCTTCCAATAACCTAATGCCAGCTCAGTTCAGCCCAGCACTTTATTAATATTTATTTATATTTAATATTATTTAATTAAATTATTATGGTATATTTAATTTTTTTCATATTTAATCTTTTTTTATTAATACTGTTATTATGAAATGACTGGGTTTCACAAAATGTTTGCAATTGCGTGTGTTATTAAAATAAATAAGCTTTTGTAAACTTGACTGAATAATCCATATACAAAATTGCAGTAAATGTATTTTTCATGAAAGCCAAATTTCTTGTGTAAACACTCTTAGAAACTATTATGAAAAAAATTTGTTCATATCCTGCTCCATAAATCCAACATAAAACTGTATTTCATTGCCTCAGTTTCTTCATGGAACAAGAAAATATTGTTCGGGGTATTGTGACCTATAAGTGAAATTGATGACTGGTTTTTGTAATATTCAGTTCAATTCAACTTTATTTGTACAGCATTTTTAAAATTAGACATTGTCACAAAGCAGCTTCACAGAAATCCTGTCAAAACATAAACAGTCACAGGAACAGGCAGTTGTTACTGTCTTGCAGGCGGGAGTGGGCGATCAGTTATGAAACTTGCGGAACCAAGAAAGACCACATTCATTAATATGGGAACATATTGTACATGGCAGGTTGCTAGCATGCACACTTATTGTGTTCATTCATTTACCTTTAATAAAAGCTTCCCTGGATCATTGGTTTAGTTTATATTGATAATTGTCTTCTATTGTGGGAAATAGAGCCAAAAATATGTCTCAGGTGAGTACATGTAGTTGTTTTTTGTCCCTGGATTATGGAGTATGAGCAGGCAGGAGTGAGATTTAAAAAGTTCCACACTCACCCACACATATCTAGCAGGTTGCTTAAAGCAATACTTTGTGTCCTACCCTCAATGTTTGGACTTTAATTTGTATCATGCACCAAGTTAGTGAATGCATAACGAAATGTATTGGCTATTTGTGTAAACCTTCTTTATGTTTCCATAAACAGACCTGACCTCCTAAGATCAGAGGTCATCCTCCCTAAAATGGACCCTGGTGTGGTGCAAGTGACGGTTCCTTCTTGTGCCAACCGGACCTCCACTTCACCAAGTCGTGCCCGTAGGGTCAAAACGCGGCATCGCAGGGGGGGCCGAGGCAGCAGTGGTGATCTCTCAGGGCCCAAGCACTCTGCTGGTACCTCCACCAGAGAGAGGGAAACGTCCACATTGAGCACCGCAGCACCCAGTGGCACTCCAGCAACTGATCAGACAGTGGGTACTGCTTCAAGAGGAAGCCAGCTGGAAGCTCCTCCGCTAAAACTGTCCTCCTCCAGCCCAGACCTGCTTTGCTCCACTCACGGAGCTGAGGGCGGAGCAAGTGGTGGGGCTGGCAGTCTGAGTGTGTGTGAAGGGCTTGTTAGTGGAGTCAGAGGCGTGGCTGAAGCTGCTGTGGGATTGGATGAAACTCCGCCACGAAGTGACACAGCAAGCGAGGACGCTGCGTCACTCCCATTCTCGAGCAGTCCTGATTCACCCTGCTGTGCAAGGGGCGTGTCTGTGGGACGGGGACACACTCTGGGGGAGGAAAGGGAAGAGGGCGCTGGGGCAGTGCGATTGCCGAGGGGAGCCAGCGGCAGTCATTTGACTCCATCAGCTATACTTTACAGAGCAGCTATCACACGCAAGCAGGTGTGTCATTCCCTCTCACTCTTTCTCACATGTGCATAACTATCTAGTATTGTATACTAATCAGCTGTAATGTAATGAAGCAAATTTAAGTTTGTGTATGTTGTGTCACGCAGCGCCGTGGCGTGTCTTCAGAGGAAGAGGAGGGAGAAGTAGATAGTGAAGTGGAACTACCAAGGAGACGGTGAGTGAAAGCATGTTTATTGAATTGTAGATGAAAACACTATATATTATAAGGGAGTTAATTTTGTGACGAAAAAGCTGGACCTAAGACAGCTAGGTGTTTTTTGTTGCATATTTACAAAGACCAGTGATATTTTGATCACCTTTTCTCACTTCATTCTCAAGCTGGGACACTGGCTGGCCCTCTAGCTGATACTGTACTGTAGGTGTACACCGGGCTCAACTTTCCTGATGAGTCGGTACAGTCAGCTGTAGCCAAGCCTATATGCCGACTGATGGTTGACTAACATGGAAAACTCAGCTTATTTGAGTGGGGGCATGTGGAAGCACTGGTGGAGGAAATTCCAACTAAGGGTCTCTGTAACATCCACTGAAAATAGGACTACCTCCAGTTGTCTCGACTATGTCTTGCAACTGGGTACAGATGGTACCTTGGTATTGGGCTGGTCGAGAAAGTAAGGTTGACGCTGCACAAATCTCCCTCACTGATATCCATGTTCCTGGTGCAAGTCGTGGCACCCTACAACTGTCATTTATCCAAGTCCTGTGGAAATGGGCACGCGATGAAGCAGCAGACATATGCAGCAGACATATGCTGGAAGCTGTAGCTGCAAACTGCACATAAGTGGCACAGGATATTGGTTGTTCCCTCACTGAGCGACTGAGCAGCCTTATTCAGCATCATACTATGAATTCAATTTATAAATTGCTGAAAAATCTTGCCAGGAATCCTTTTGGACCATCTACGTGTCCACCTAGACCAAGGTCTGCTGCCTGAGAGTCAGTGTGGTTTCAGAAAAGACGTGATATTTACTGTCCGGCAGCTACTGGAGAAATGCCAAGAACAAAATTTTTATTTATATATGGTATTCATTGACCTAACAAAAGCATTTTACACAGTCAACTGGGAGAGCCTATGGAGGATCATAGCCAAGTAAATGTCTCCAGATGAGTTCATCGGCATAGTGCCTAAACTCCACAATGGCATGATGGCTAGTGTCACAGACCAGCAAGAACTCTGTGATCTGTTCCCAATCACAAAATGGGTGATGCAAGGCTGCATCCTAGCACCAACACTCTTCAGCATGGTGATATCTGCCATGCTGAAAAAGCCATTCCAGAACAACAACAACACTGTGATTAGCTTCATCTACCATTGTGACTGTGGGTTATTCAATCAGTGGAGGATGCAAGCCAAAACCAAAGTAGAGGAAGTCAGTGATTGAGAACTTCTGTTTGCTGATGACTTTGCTCTGGTTGCTGTCTCAAATGAAGTACTACATGTCAGTATAGACCACTTTGGCCTAACAGTCAGCACAAAGAAGGTAGAAGTCCTGTACCACCCTGCTCCAAGGAAATCCTAATCTGAGCCCACCATCTTTGTGAATGTCCAGAAGCTTTTTGCTGTTGACAAGTTTACTTACCCTGGATGTACTCTGTCTCGGGCTGTGCATATAAATGATGACATTTTTCATTGGGGTCGTCAAGGCCAGTGCAGGCTTTGGGCATGTGACTCAGTATGGGAAAGGACTGGCATCAAGCAGGAAACAAAACTGACAAAACAAAACCAGGCCATCATATTTCCTACCCTTCTGTATGGGTGTGAAGCCTGGACTGTCTACTAACGTAATGACAGGAAATTGAACCTTCTTCACTTGAGCTGTCTGAGGAAACCGCTGAGGGTCAAGTGGCAGGACAGAATCCCTGATATTGTAGTCCTCACCAGGGCCAATATTTCCAGTATTCGCATCCCTTTGTGAAGGCACGGCTCAGATGGACTGGCCATGTGACTACAATGCTGTGCACAAGACTGCCAAAACAAATCTTCTTTGGTGAGCTGAAAAGTGGCGAGTGAATTCAAGGTGGCCCCAAAAAGTCCTTGAAGAGCTTTGGAAGTAATCTGAAAAGCCAGGAGTTTGTAGCTCAGGAATGATCTTCCTGGAGATGAAAAGTACAGGAAGGTGTAGTCCTTTGTGAGAGCAGGAGAAGCTCCAGTTCTGTGTTGAAAGGCACCAGAACAAATCAGATAAAGACAGACTTGTGACAGCACCTCAGAGCTCTACATCCTCTCTGACCTGTCCAGTGTGCCACAGAGGATTCTGGGCTCAGATTGGTCTGTTTAGTCATATGCCCAACCACAAAAACCCAACTAAATGAGACCTACCATGGTCATCATCAGCCATGTATTCTCAAGCTAAAATGACGTTAACATAATTTTGGATATTTATGTTATTGCTGTAATGCAGTTATGTCCTTAAAAGTAATTACTTTTGTATTCACCTCAGAAATTGAACAAAGCTTTTGTTTCATGTTTTGGAAAATAATATGTTTCATACAAGACATAAGGCAGAACATGGCAGTACAAAGTTAAATAGTTTTGCATATTGTTTGAGTGGAAAATTTGAATGTTTAATGTGTGTAATGTTTATTTCATACAATCATTCCAGTGATGATACCAATACTTCTGGTGGAATTTGTACAGATTTACATTATATGGGTTCTATTGTGTAATGAAAGCACCTAATCCACAGTTAAAATACCATATTATCTTAACAATCTGATGTCAGATTTTATTAATGACCAGTTGACTGATATGTCTGCCTTTAGGCGGCCAACTAGTATATCCAAGTGCCAGTCCGTGTCCACCTTCAGCTCAGAGAATTTGTCTGTCTCTGATGGAGAGGAAGGCCATACCACTGACCACTCTCACAGTGGCACACCAGATGTAGTCAGCACCAATACCGATGAGCGACTGGACGATCGAAGCGATGATCTCATCTCGCAGGGCTCTGAGATCCCTGCTGACATCACAGACCCTGCAATCTCGGAGAGGGAGGCTGCTGCTCTTGAACAGGAGAGAGCAAACTTTGATCTGGAACAAAACATTTTGGAGGTGATAATTCTAGGTCCACACACAAAATATGAATGATCTCATTGGGAAATGAGATTTTCATGATGTGATAATCATTTAGGAAAACCCTCTTAGAAAGTAACTCATGAATCAGGAAATCTGTTACACTGTTCCATGTCCCTTGTGAAAATGCCTAAAATCCAGCAGTGGAATGAAGCATACTTAGATCCTAAATGTTTTTATAATTAGTGGTCAGCTAGTCTTCCAAAAGTCTTTAGCTTTGAAGCCTTGCATTTAGATGACATATTAGTCTTGTAAATTATAAATATTTTATGATTAAGAGTAGCATTTTAAAAATAGATATTAATTTATTAAAGTGACATTACCTAATAACAGGAAAAGGCTGTATAATGAACCATATTGTGCTTTGATTTTAGTGGTGAGCCTTTTAGTAGGGCAAGGCACAGGGATTCATGCATCTGCAGACCATTAGACTGAATGTTATTAAAAGCCTTCATAAGCTTAACATACAGGGATGTTTTATTTTAGCATAATATTGTTTAAGATAAAACATTGTTTTCTATAGAACACTGGTTTTGAAAATATCTACTTATGAAAAAGCTACTAATAAATAATTAGTGAAGGATATACTGGGAGATATAATGGCTTATTCTTGCATGACAGGTTTTCAGTAAGGTTCAAATACTGAAGCTGGAGTGCTCATTGCAAAACATTTCCAGCAACCCCATTTCTGTGTTGATTTGGTGCGTTATTGTTGTGTCCTGTTGTAAGTCTTAACCTGCTGACAGACACAACCAGGTTTTGTGCTAAATTATCCTGGTTTTTGGAAAAATTCATGAACCCATCAACCTCCACATGAGGCCTTATAAACCAATCAGCTATAACATTAAAACCACCTGCCTAATATTGTTTAGGTCCCCCTTGTGCCACCAAACCATCTCAGACCAGTCAAGCCATGGACTCCACAAGACCTCTGAAGGTGTGCTGAAAGTGTGCACCAAAACGATAGCAGCAAACCCTTCAAGTCCTGTAAGTTGAGAAGTGGGGCCTCCATGAATGCTTGATCAGATTGAGATCTGAGGAATTGGAGGTCATGTCAACACCTTCGACTCTTTGTCATGTTCGTCAAACCATTCCTGAACAATTTTTGCATTGAAGTAAAGCGCATTATCCTGCTGAAAGAGGCCACTGCCAATAGGGAATACTGTCGCCATGAAGGGGTGTACTTGGTCTGCAGCAATGTTTAGGAAGGTGGTATGTACCAGAGTAACCTTCACATACATGCCAAGACCCAAGGTTTCCCAGCAGAGCATCACAGTGCCTCCGCCAGGTTGCCTTCTTCCCATAATGCATCCTGGTGTCATCTGATTCATCAGATTAGGCCACCTTCTTCCATTTCTTTATTTCTGACGCTCACATGTCTATTGTAGGAGCTCTTGGAAGTAGACATGAGTCAGCATGAACCCATACATAGCAAGCTGCGATGCATTGTGTGTGACACCTCTCTGACATGGTCAGCGTTAACTTTTTCAGCAATTTGTGCTACAGTAGCTCTTCTGTGGGATCAGACCAGATGGGATTACCAGAGAGACATGGAAACTGACATGACTATTAAAGTATAGCATAATATAATATCTGCAACATTTGTAACCTTCCATGATTAAACAGCCTAATCAAACCATTACTATCAATTACTAGCTACACATTATAGAACAGACCTTCTTTTTTCTTAGCCTTGAACATCTTTTGTTTTCACAAACAATGCAGATGAATTTAAATCATTTAAAAACTGTATCTCTGTGTCTCCCCAGACCCGGGCATTGTGTGAAGATTCGGATTGTGACAGTGCCGAGCTAGACCAATCGGGGAGTGGAGAACCAAGTCGCCCCCCGAGTGCAGGAGGCTGGGGTCAGGGTCCTCAGAACTAACAAACGTGCATACAAAAACACCCAGCCCTGTGCATTTGTAAATATTGTAAATATGTTCACCACAACACCTACCAGCACACTTCTTTATTTGTAGTATCTCTGAAACACCTGACACACACTTTTCACCAATACCATGAAATCTCTGGGCCTGTAACAAACTGGTGATGCAGAATCAATTGATTAATGACAAAAGGCAAATATTAGCCACTTTAAGAACATACTTTCACAAGCTGGTCATGATGACACCGAGACTCCAAAGACCAGGGCCCCATTCTTTATACATGGCTCTCATATCAGTATAATTTGAAATAATTCTGTTAAAATTTTGAATTTGGTTACTCAAAGCAAGTTCAAGGCTACAGGCGTTGTTATCTTTTACTAATCCCTTCCACATACACATACTCATAAAACTTGAAATAAATTACTGTCCTACCTGTAGTTGTACTTACATATACCTATTATACTTGAACTTATTTATGTCTTCAACAAAAAATAGGGCTACACACTTTTCCATAGACAATGATAATGAAAGGTGCTGATTCTTATTATCTGGTGGCTATATACTAACACATACAGTCACCCTTCTATCTACATCCACTATACATGTCTATTCCTGTCTAAAATAACTACGGCTTCATTTCAACCACTACGATTCTTATAAGGATTGTCATTTTAGCTCTCTAACATAACACACATATAAACACGATCCTATATAGTGTCTGTTTATAAGTCGTCAAAATATCCCTCACTGTCTCTAGGTTTACAGACTTTGGGCCTCATTTATCAATCATTTGTTAAAGTTGTGTGTAAAAGTTTTTGTAGTCCAGACTAAAAATTCCTTTCAGATTTACAAAAGTTTCACTAAGCGATGATGTTCTTTTCTTTTTCTGTTCATTTGCACATAAATGTCAATTACCCATAAATTACCAGGCTCATTTCCAGCACAGCTGATTTATATTTAGTGATGTCTACAAAACTCCATGAAAGGCAAAGCTCACAGAGAGCTGAAGGACAAAATGACAAAAAGGCAGCACAGTGCTTTCCACAGGCGCTGACTTAATTATAGTCTTCCTCATATCATAGGGTGCCATTATTTTGTCCTAATTGAGTGGCTTATCTGATTTGTCTTAATGTGTAGATTTGATGTGCATTAAAGTTATTAATATAGAATAACAAAATATAGAGTTTCACAAAATTTAAATAAATTGGCTATTTAAACTATTTAAACAACACAGCATTATCTGTTGAAAAAAACTCATTGCTAATTATATGATCAGTCAAATTTCACGTTATTGAGTCTCCTTAGACATACAGGAAATGTACACAAACTCAGGAGTATTTCCAAACTAACTGGACTTTCACTGATACAACTTTTCTAGGGTAAATGCACTTTTGAAGTCATTGTACAAAATTGTTTGCATCCAGCTTTATATTGAGGCCATTGTTTGCTCAAATGAAAACTCCAATCAGAGCGCTGCACGTCTCTCTTTATTCAGTGGATCAACAGGAGGTACTCATATGTACTTACTCCTAGCAAAAATATTCTTTATTTAGCTTGCTACTCAATACACTAATTATTACGCTGACTCAAAGATGATAGTAGCATCACCTCACAAATGAACTGTGTTTATATGATCACTACACTTCAACACTATATTCATTAAGAATTTTCCAATCAGCATGTCAGAATATTCAAGAACGTTAACATACCTGTTTCTTGTGCTATTGCAGTTTAATCATGCGATCAGACACATTTACTTAAAATAAATTCCTCGGAACAATGAAAGAGCTAAAAAAGATCAGAGGCCTCATGATTGTCTGGCTCAGCAGTGCAGTGCAGTGAAGTTCAGTATTGTTTATGTATATTGTTTTATCTGCTTCTTTTTTATTCAGAACAGATCATATGCTTCCGCGGTACATGGATGCATACATACATTAGACGTTTGTTATAGATTGTATAAAATTATTTGGACTACACTTACTCTAAGCCAACTCTAAACTTAACCCTAGCTGGACCTTAAAAAAGTAATATGAATCACCAATCAATGGATCAGTGTTAACAATTGACACCAATGAATCAATGCAAACAATACCTATTCTTAATATATAATTTTTGCCCTATTGAAATCAAATTCACAGCCAAATTTGGTGCTTTATCTACCATTTTATCACGGAAATACATATAAAGGCTTATTTTGTCTATTTTGTCAACATGCTTTTTGAATCTCTCAGCTTATAAAGTAAAAATGTAGGAAAGGAAGAGCTAAACAGCTCAACAGAACAATTTCATAGCTACCACTTGTTCCATGAGTCGAATATGTCTTGCTTTGTATCTCTGCTACCACATGAAAGCAGTATTTATGGTTCACTGATTGTAACTGTTTTAGGCTCTTAGAAAAAAAGGGCTTCCATAAGGTTCCGCTAGATTAGATAGCCCTAGTTTCCAAATACACATTTTCTAACTGTCTCTTGAATCCCTTTGTTATTGGCATCTATAGTTATTTAATAGATAAGTGAGTTATGGGATGTGTGTGAAAGCTTCATGCTAAGTCATATTTAGCTTGGAAATCCCACAAATACTAGGATTAGGGCAGTTTCTTCCAGAGGGACAAAGCAAAGCATTTTTTTATAACATATACTCTTAAACACATCAACAGGTAATGTTATCTACAATCCTTACATATCCATATAGCACCAAAGCGTTTGCTTGTGCTATTTCTAAAGCGGCATTCTATCCTGCCGGTTTTCTGACCGATACTCACTGAGAGAGACAGCATGAGAGATTTTCACAATTTCAAAATTTCACCCTTGATTTGTCTTTGAACTCCCATAAACTTTGACGTCAAACGTGACTTCAAATTTCTTACGTGATACATGCTTATGATAGAAAAGCATGGCTTATATGAACAATCTATGAAGAATGGGGCCCAGGACAATGCCACGGAAAATATACAAATATTTAGAACACCTTTTCTATGAAATTACAATAAAATAGAAAATTTGGCAGATGAGGATTTGATCTATTAATAACAAGAAGGTTCTGATATCTGCTCAACTACATAATGATATCTGGAAAACATGGCAAATCTAATCCAAGAATGCAAGCATGATGACATTCACCGAACCGAATCTACATTTCACTTAAGTGTCATTTTAGAATCTTTACGATGCAACTTAGCAGAAACATTGAATTAACATTCAGATGTTTTTCATCTTCGTGTTTTCGCCTCCTGATCTTAAGATGTTTTTTTCCTTTAATAGGGACATGCAATATGTACATTACAGATATTCGGAAGATGACACTTTTATTTTCTGTACTTCCTGTAAAAAAAACATGGCGTAAAACAAAACAAAAATTTTTTGGATGTATGAGGATTTTAACTTCATAGTTTTGAGAGGTATAACGAACAAAATGCATGAAGTCTGTTTCTAAGTGATTTAATTTTGAATTCATTGTTTTTATAAATTTAAAAGAAAAATACTTCTTTTTTTTTTACCTTGAATGTGTGTAATAGCCTTGTGTTGCTTGTAGGCACTTTATATAATAGAATGTTAATGTCCACTAACTTATCACCTTCTCATGACACTAAAATTAATGTTTAGTGACAGATGGGTTTAGGTCAAGAGCAAAGGATGTAGGTCAAAAAAATTCAGAATGTGTGTAGCTTTGTAGAATATCCTTTGAACATGTTTAGAGTCAGCACAACATGGGGACTCTCATGAGTTTTTCCTTAAGAAATAATTCCACCTCCTGGAGTTCTACCTTCCTACAAAGTGCTTTTAGAGGCTTATCTAACACACCAGTTAAAGATGGTCCTCTGAAGCTCTAGAGAGAGCAGGGAATCAGGTTTTGGAATAAACTGTATAGGAAGGTTGTGCTTTACGAATTGGATTAACCGCTAATTGTTTAAAGAACCCCATACACGGTGTGTTCCATAAAATGTAACTCCCAGGTCAAATCAAGAAAATGTAATTAAATAAAGAACAATTGTGATTTGATGGTGCCTGTTATCCTGGGTCAAATCAGTCCAAATCCATGTTTGACTCTTTTTTTTTTTTAAATGAGAAATTTTTCTTTTTTCAAACAACCATTAAGGGGATCTCATTTTTTCAAATTGGAACTATGATCAAAACAAACATACAATTTTGTTGTATGTTGTTCAGTATCATTTTTAAAAATTTGTTTTTGATTTTGTATTTTTCTATGCCCACATTACACGGGCTTTCATTTGAACAAATTCTTGTTTGGCAATATCTACCTTCTCTGACACGTGTTTGATTTGATCCTGGATAACCATCTTTGGTTTTAAAAAAAGAAAGAAAATCAGTGGGTACTGATAATAACTAGACATCAGGCAAAAGGTCTTATCTACTTCAGGTGGTACGGGTGCTGAACCTAGGTTTGAAGAGAATCTTTTTTTCTCAAGCTTGTTTTAACTCAGTAATCATGTTGACCAATGTACATATTATAGTGAAAATATTTAAGTGACATTATTGATGTAAATGCAGATATATTAATAAATCACTATGGGGCAGTTTTCTGGGCACTGGTTAAATAGTAGTCTTATGATTTGTGATTTAAAAAAAAAGTGTTTACTAGTTTCACGACAAGGCTTAATCTCTGCTCAAAAAACCCCACCATTGTATAATGTAAAATTATGTAATAGGTTGCATTATGGGATCTGTTTATGTTTCTTTCCAGTATCATTCTGCAATTTTGTACAACTGAACTTGAACACTGGCCAAGGGTGAAAGCTCATACTGATTGCTCAGCGCAAACTCTACTCAGCACTGTACTATGAAAACGGAAGGTAGATATATGGTGCTTGGGAAATAAAAATAAAGATTTTGTTTGACTTCTGGATAACAATTAGCTAAGCCTGTGTTTCTATTAGTAAAATGTCTATACTGTCTAAATAGGCTGAGAGTCTATAAGTCTCTGAAATTTTCATAGTTATATAATGTTTTTTTTTGTTAATAATTAAAATTAAGTTGGCTGAACATTTTTCATATAAATGAGATGATAATAGACCATTAAAAATAACTGTGGTATAACATAAAGCATCGTGGAAGTTTCACTATCCCAATTTTTAAAAATGAGACCAAAATTTGTAAAAGAGATGTACACTGTCTACTATTCTATAGAAGTGACTGTATGTGCTTTCACCCATGACCTTGGCTTCTCTGAAGAGACAATCTGAAGACCACACTTTCTTCCTTTTTTTTCCATCTCATTGAATAAAGATGCAAAAGAGCCAAAATCAAGAACAAACCCCTAAACCCTTGTTTAAGGTTCCTGTCTGTAAATATGGCACAATATGCAATATGTAGATGTTTTGACATACAATTATTCCAAATCTGCAAAACAGGTTTTTTTTACAGAGAGTTTGAAGAATCAGAAGAGTCAGTATATAGGGCACTGCTTTACGAGAAGTAGACTGAGGCTACCTACCTCCCGTTTTTGCTCTTTATATGGCAAGATGTAATGTTCATATGAGATGCACTTTCTTTTCTCTACCTGATCTATCAGATTTACTTGTTGAAACACACTGTAATCATGCAGTCATACGTGGAAACGACTGACTCAATATATGAATGTGCAAAATTCAAGCAGTCTGATTCTATGTGATTTTCTTTCCTTTACACTTACGAAAAGGTTAGATCATTTGATTTGTGAAAACAAACCTAAATGTAGCCTCAGCGTTTAACATCAGACTCATTTTCATGGAAAGCACCGATCCTAAATTGAAAGTCCAACTTCTGCCTACAGGTAGTTTACCTCTGCAGAAAATCCAGAGATTCTGGCAAGTCGGACCTTTAGTGACAGGGGACATATTTACATCTTTGGATATAGTTTTTGTGCTGCTTTGCATTAATGTATTGAATCTATCAGGGGACATTGTTTTCTTCCATTTGAAGGATGACTGTGAACTCTTTTCACTCATTCTTCATGTTCCCAATCCAGTGATTAGTTTTTGGGTTGTTTTTTTTTTTTTATTATATCAGAGTATATCACACCAGATAGCAGTACTGATATATGTTATAGAGAAATGTGGGAGATCAAGTTGTATGATCTTAGCTCAGTTGTCTAGAACAATATATGTTTTAGGCTTCTACTCTGGGAATGCAAGGTATGTTCACGAAATGAATTATTGGGTTGTTTCTCGGTACATAAATGTGGGATGCCTATTGGAGGGGGTCCATTAAAATCTCAAATTATGTCCTCTGACAGAATATAAATGTAACTACTATTTAAAATATATTTAAATAAATTATGATGGTGTTCAAAATAAAAACCTTTACTAGACCACACTAAGTTTTGTTTGTTTTTATGTAATAACAGAAGGTTACATATGCAACTGTAGTTCTGACTGACACCAGGGCACTTGACATCATAGACATAAAAAGGGCTCATAACATACCGTAATATATTGTTCTTTAATTAGGAATGAGAATCAATCATGATTCTCTAACTCTTTCCAAATGAAAATATTTCTCAAAATTTTGATACTGTTTTCTTTTCACTCACTGTGTAGATAATTTACTTTATTACAGGTAAGAATCGCTCAAGTTGTTTATTTAAATTATTATAGGTAAGAATTGCTCAAGGAATTGCTCTTATTTAAGGACAAGAAATCAGTGCTCTAAGTGCTGATTTTGGCGCTGTTATCTCTATTCAGGCTAAGAATCTCTAATTATTCTGATATTAATCTCCTCTGAAGGTGAAGCTAGGTGAGAGTCTTAAAGTAAATTAAAATAAATCCATCTATTATCAATACCGTGTATCTGTCAGAGTCACGGGGAGCTGGAGCCAATCCCAGCTGACTTAAAGTGACAAGCGGGGTACCCCCTGGGCAGGTCGCTAATTTATTGTAGGGCTAATGCAGAAACAAGCAACCATTCACACCTATGGGCGATTTAGAGTAGCCAGTTAACCTAATCTGCATATCATTTGCCTATGGGAAGAAACCCACTTTGGCCTGGAGAGAACATGCAAACTCCACACAGAAAGGCCCCAGACAGTCTGCAGGTCTGAACCCAAAACCTTCTTGTTGTGAGGTGACAGTGCTAACCACTGTACTAACCACCCTAATTAAAGCATATAACATTTAATTTTTGTTTGCATATCCTTTGCTAACAATGACTGCATTAAGCTGGCGACCCACTGTTCACTGGTCACCAAACTGTTGTATCTTTTCTCTGTATGCATCTTTTCTGATGCTTTTTCCAGGGTTATACAGCAGCTTCTTTCAGTTGTTGTTTGTTTTGGAGGGTTTCTCCCTTCTGTCTTTTCTTCAGAAGGTGAAATGCATGTTTAATTGGGTTAAGGTCTGGTGATTAAATGGGTCAGGGTAAAACCTTCCACTTTTTCTCCTAATGAAGTCCTTTGTTTTGTTGGCAGTGTATTTTGAGTTATTGTCTTGCCACATGATGAAGTTCCTCTCAATTAGATTGGATGCATTTTTTCTGTACACATCATTTCAACACTTCCAATGAATTACATCATCAATAAAGATTAGTAATCCCATTCCAGAACCAGCCATGCTAGCCCAAGCCATGACCTCCACTGTTCTTGACAACTAAGTTTGCATGTTTTGTATCATGAGCAGATCTTTTCTTTCTCTTTGGCGTTTCCATCACTTTGGTAGAGGTTAATCTTGGTTCCAGAACTTTTATGGCACACCTCTGTATTTCTTTGTGAATTCCAATATGGCCTTCTAATTCTTACTGCTGATGAGTGGTTTGCATCTTGTGGTATGGCATGTGAAACCTTCACCTCTGACATTTGGAGGTTGCTGGTGATGTCACTGACTGCTGTTGATTTCCTTGGCCACCTTGTCAATGTCTGGTTGTTAGTACACCAGTGGTTTCTTTCTTTTTCAGGACATTCCAAATTGCTGTATTGGGTATGCCCGATCAAATATCAATCCCAATGACTCAACTGTCTCTGCCCTCCTTTCTCAGTTGGCTGGCTTGCTTTTCTTCCATAGACAGTGCTCTATCTTTCCTGTTGGTTTACCCTTTTTATCAACGAATGGGGCAGTTGTGGCCTAAAGGTTAGAGAAGTGGGTTGGTAGGGGGAGTGAATGAACAGCATTTTCCCTTCCCTCTGCATCCATGGCTGAAGTGCCCTTTAGCAAGGCACCTAACCCCAACTGCTCCCCGGCGCTGCAGCATAGAGCTGCCCACTGCTCTGGGTATGTGTGCACTTCTCACTTGTGTGTGTTCACTGCTTGGATGGGTAAAATGCAGAGGAATAATTCATACCTTACTTGGTCACTTTGGCCATGGATAACTATGGCATCACTGGGATTCAAACTCGTGATCTCCCAGTGATAGGAAGAATGCATTTCTATGGGCAATTTAGAGTAGCCTGTTGACCTAATCTGCATGTCTTTAGACTGTGGGAGGAAACCAGAGGAAACCCACATAGGCAGGGAAAGAACAGTCAAACTCCACACAGTAAGGCCCCAGTAAGCCAGTAGGTTCGAACCCAGAACCTTTACGCTGTGAGGTGACCACTTCACCACTTTCCCACTCTAATCACTGGATTTTTGATTCTGCAGCAGGAATTACAAAGCCATATCTAAAACTAGATAAAAGCAAAAGTGCATTTGTCCTTTTTTACAGCCCTTTCAGCCTTCTGTTAGTCCAACCAGTCTTCTGTAGTCCATTCAAAATTAGATTTTTTGCATTTACAGAGAAGGAAATATTCTGATAATCAAAGCAAGGAATTACTTGTATTTCATTTCTCCTGCCCGGATTTTGAAACAACAATCAAAGGACCATTCATGTTCCGTTACGGGTGTTTTTTAGTTTAGTTTCATTCTGTACACAAAACTAGATTTCTCACATGAATGAGGCCCGGAAAGCAGGCTTCCATGTGTAAAATTCTACTACTGACCATGGAGAAGGAGTTTTCTCTGTACTGTAACTGTGACGGCTGCTCAGTATAGCTTTCACTATTCAGTGCTTTAATATGAAAAGAAGCACTTGAGGTTTTTTTTTTTTTGCTCTGCCTATTAGAAAAGACTTATTTCTAAAGTCTTGTATTACTTTGGATGATCGAAGGCTTGCTTTTGCTCCAGCATAACTCTTCTGGGTTAGAAAGGTCCAGCAGGAGGAAGTGGTTCACCGAGAAGTGTATGATGCACTGAATCCATATTTTATACACACGCATGGTCAAGTCCAGAAGATTCTATATCTGATATCACAGCCACCTTTCTGCCTCGACAGAACATGGAAAGCCGAGCCAATGCAAAGATAAGATGTTTCTGAGGAACTGGAAGTGAGGGTCATCATAAGTGCAGCCTTTGCTGTTTTCAACCCCAGGTCCAGGAAACATATTGTAAATGTATCCCTGCTTGGCCTGGCATATTGTCTCCCAGGCTTAAGAAGACTCTTTTGTGAGCTCTGAATTTGTGATGGAGTTAATAGGAGATGCTTGGCGGGATTCTCACTGTGTATTTGTGCCACTCTAATCTTATGATGTGAAAATCAAAGACAGCTTTTTCCTGATTTCAGCTGGTGCTAATTGGTGCTTATTTTACTTGATTATACAAAATATGGCCTTGGTTAAGTTTGTGTCCAACATTACCAAGGACATATATATATATATATATATAGGTGTTGCTTTAACAGCAGCTCACTGTGTTCCAGCTCACTATGACAGATGCTCCACATAACCTAAGGCGAATAAATGCCTTTTTTATTTAAAGGTGTTGTTTAATGAAGAAAAGCTTATTGTAATTGATGTAGTGAAGCTGTCTGTAAGGAGAGATTTATATAACATCTTTATTAACATCTTGCTAGAGCTTTGTAATATTCAGTACGTTTCCTGACATGGAAAAGTTTTCAGGATGGAAAAGTTTATTCTTTCTTGTTTCTTGGTATCATGACATGCTGCGTTTTTTTTTGTCTCAGAGAAAGAAAGCTGGTGAGGTAATAGCTGATAAAGGTGCTATAATGTAAATGCAAACAAATATCGGTTTCACTATTGATGTCACTATAAGCAATAGTTTATAGTTTATATAAAAAGTTTAATGTTCATTAATAAATAAAACATTTTTATTAGTTTGCAAATTGCCATGGTATAAGAGGAATAAAACACTTAATGATTCAGGACTTTGGAGTATCATGCCACCTCATCATAGTTTTTTTTTTTTTTAATATAATAGCATGGCCCAAAGCAGTATTAATTTCAAAAATGATGTTTATAGACATAACCTAAAAAATAGTTATTTATAGTGGGCAAAAGACCATTAAGTGTAGCTGTAAATTATATAAATGTCAATCCATTTACTACTATTATAAATTCCAGGAACATGTTGCGTAGGGAATGTGAAGGGTTTTCAGTAACGCCACTGATGCTGTGTTTTCTAACATTTGACTGGATCTCAAAACACAAGAAGGTTAAAAAAATCATGCAAAAAAGGTGTCAAGATTTTGTATTATGGTTATTAGTTTTTCTTTTTTTCTTTTTTTTTTCAGTGGGATGCAACATGAAAAAAAAAATGAAAAGAAAATTAAAGAAAAAAAAGAAACTTCAAGCCAAAACCTATGGAAGGTTAACAATTACATGTCTGGAATGACAAGAGACATGTGACATACTCGTAGAACATCAAGCAAAAAAGACAAAACACATCCAGCAAAAAAACTAGGAAGTAAAAAAAAAAAAAAAAAAAAAAAAAAAAAAAAAAAAAAAAACATCTCCACTCGCGAAAAAAGGACAAGAAATTTAAGAAAAAAAGAAGAAAAAAATTGGAGGGTTTCCTTGTCATGCATATCAGTTTGGCTTCAAAAAAAATACCTTCATCCTCTGCACCGTCATTATCACCTAAATCATCATTCTGTTTCTTTGTAAGAGGACCTAGGATCAAGAACGGAGAAGATGGAGGAAACAGAGAATACAAGAACAACACAAGCCTTGAAAAGGCGTCTCAGAGATACAACGAGCTTGCATTGATATCCTTGATACATCACAGAGAAAGAAAAAAGTTTGTATTGACGATCTAAGCAATCAAATGTTCAAACATTTCTGTAGAAAAGAGTCAAACAGTCAATAAAATATATAGAAGAGCAAACTGGTTCTGAGAATCCAGTGCAAAAAGTTTCAAAAACATTTTTCTTTATATATTAGTTAGTCATTTAATTTCATGGTTTAATATTTTGGATCTTTAGGTACAAAAATGCTGTCAGTAGAAAATAAACAAACGTTATCTTTTATCAGAAGCATCTTAAATACCCTTCCAACATGACGTTGTAAAGGCGGAGCAAATAATACCTCCATGATTTATTATTTCAGAAAAGTAAAAGCTGAGTGTATATATATATATAAATGTAATTAGTTTGTGAGTTGGCATTTCACATGATGAATAGTCAGCTTTAAGATGACCTTACGGATGTCATTATTTAATGTTATCTTTACTATCTGATAGCAAGTGAAGCCTAAAATATTTTCAAAAAGGCTTCAATTTTATTTCAAGGCCATAGACCGGTAGAAAAACAAGCGAAAGCAGCAAATTCAGGAAATGCCTCCAAACATATGGAGAGGGCTATAACTGAGAACGGACTCAGCGTTGACTTTTCTGCTACACAGTCACACAGATGGGCTGTCAGAGGTTCTGCACACTAACATTCATCACTCAGGGATTCGTTTCATGATTTACACCACGGACATTTACACCACGGACACTCACTCGTACACGGACATGCTTAAGCACACACACAAGAACACACTCGGACAGGAAAGCAAGTTAAATAAAACGAAAGAAAAAAAAAGATCATGCAACGGCCGAGCACGTGCAAGCGACTTGTCATGTGACATGCTAAAGAATGAAGCTGAAGGAAATGGTAATGTGTTCGCTTCATCACACAGAGGCAGCGCTGACGATTCATACGCTCTTATAGACAGGAGGACGAGAAGGTTAGAGCAGTGCCGTGCACTCTCTACGTCTATTTCTTTTGATGAAGCTTAGTCTTTCTGATTATTTTTTCAGCAGACGAAGACTCCAGACTGTGGAGAAACAGCAGGTGTTATGAAGCTGGAGAAAATCAATGTTAATGACATAAGTTTTGTCTCCCGCAGCACTAACACATCACCCTGAAACAGAAATGTAAGAACATAAAAGTGTCAGTTCAGGTTGTTTTAGATGACATGCTGTAACAAAAGCATCAATGTGCATCAAACCACAATCTGGTTCTGAAAGCAAATGACAGAAATAGATTATACATCAATATTACACATTAATATCTGCCTGGCAAGACATGCTAGCTAGTATTTCTGCATGTCTTGACATGAAAGGAAGGTCCTGGAATTTGATCGAGTACAAAGCTCGATTTTTTTTTTTTTATTTGGTCATTGCGCTCGGTGATTCTGGTGTTCACCCGCATCTAAAAATACTGTTTGAAACCCTTCCTGAAAAGGAAACACTTGGTTGTTTAGGGTTACATCTTGTACCATTAAGGATTAACCAGAGGTACTTTTGTGCTAGAACATGTCACTTGTAGTTTGTCACTTGTAGGCACGTAGTGTTGACTGACCAGACATCCCTGATTTCTGATCCATTCCCCAGCTACAGCTGTCCCAGATAATGTCCCTGATTTTTTGCTGTGTATTCAAGCCCTAGCTGTAATGTGAACAAACTCTTGAAAGTGAGTAGAAAGCCGGCAGCAGAGGGTTCTGGTTGACGCACACCTGTGGTGTCATTACTATTTTGACCAACAGAGGGGGCTGCTCGTTATAGCAGTTCTATCGTTTTCTCACGCTGATTTTCCTCTACTACTTGCATGAAAAGAATAATAATTAAAATACGTCCAGCAAGACTACCTTCAAGGTAAGGCAAATCATTTGACCTATTTACTACCTTATACTGATTTATGTTATTATATCAGCTGAATAAGATTATGAAATAGATGAATTTAGCTAAGGTTGCTGTAGCTAGTTATCTTTGCTGGCTAAAGACTGTGCAATACGCTACATTAACTACTATGATTACAGAATAGTCAGGTAATTTTTATCATCTCAGTCTTCTAATAAGAAAATGTCAAAAAGTTGTAGAATAGATTAAAGATTCACTATGTAAGATCCAACCAACTGAATGCCCCTTCCGTACCCTTTCCTTCTTTCCAAGCGTATTAGAACATATGGCGACTGTCAGGTGCGCGTAGTGTACTTTCAAGAACTTGCATTCACAATATCTTGCCTTGTCCGTGCTAAATAATAAGCACGATCCTCGATTTTTCAAAATTTGAGTTCTCAAACTAGTTAGCCAGCGCCAGCAAACACTGATTCCTCTTAGTTCTTCTTCTTTGCCTTCCCTTCTTCTTCTTTGTCGTCCTTCTAATGCTCCCTTGCGTATTCACACTGCCGCTTATAAAAACGTGAAACATAGAAGGTGCTCCTAGAAGTTTGTCCGTTCTGTGCTACAGTCATGACACAACATGGTGGCTCCATAGACATGACCCATTCCCTATGTAGATATAAAGGGCTCATTCTAAGCTTACAAAAATACAATGATTCACAGTTACTGTAATTATACACTAATGAAAACATACTTATGAATTCCATAGGTATATTTTAGAACATAGTCCAATGTTTAATAGATATACTCTAATAGCTACTGCTAATAGATTCCCTTAAAATCCGACATAGTGGACCTTTGCAGATTATATCGGTGTAAGCATCATTCAGTTGTCTCACATCATTTTTATATGCTATTATGTTGCTATGTAATCCCCAGGTCCCCCGAACCTACCTACACAGCTGTATCGGTGTTTCTGTAATATTGAATTTTTTCTTTTGGATGATATTGTGATTGTGAAGATTATTAAATGCATTTGATTTTAATGTAATGTTTTAGGGTTTGCACTATCTTCATACAGTCACCAGAGGCAAGCTTCAGTTTTCTTCATAGTATCATAATATCTCTATATATATTTAAGAAAAGGTGGTACATGACAGGATAAGATTAAACCTTGTAGATTTAGAGCGTTGAGACTGGCTGTACACACGTTCCAAAGCTTTCCCAAGGTCTCTATGGGTATTAAACTATTCTACATTTCTAATGAGGCCCTACATGGAACCCTTTCCTAAACATTCATTCATTTATACATCTTTGTTAACCGCATTATCCTGGTCAAGTTCAGGGAGAATTTAAGCTTATCCCAGGAACACTGGGTGGAAGATGGATGTGATGCCAGACATTCACACCTAGGGATAATTTAGAGTATCCAATTCACCTACTGGCATGGTTAACCCTAACCCTAACCCTAACCCAGCAACCCGAGCTCAGGATCCAACCGAAACCCTGGAGGTGTGAGATACCCTCTACCCACTGTGCCACCCATGTTCCGAAAGACAACATAAACATACACTGCAATCTACATCTAAGTTTCTCACATGATTGGGCTTCATGTCCATCACAGTGGTGGTTGTACTAGCTGGGCTCACTGCAATGGAATTAAACTGAATATATTCATTATTCATCTCTGTCAACCATAATCCATTAAGGGAGAATTTTCCCCTAACGTAGCACAGAATAGCATCAGGAACGTGGCCGATTTATATAAACAGCAAATTCTTTCCAAGATCACTCTGATAAAACAGGTAGCAGTAGAATAAGGAAGCCCAGACAATACCATCAATTGTAATGAAAATGACCTCAATATTCCTGCTTGCTAACCTCTGTGCCTCTGTTGCATATAACAAAAGGAGATTTTTATCAGTGCCTAATTGGTTTGAGAGCTGGCTTCATTATCTTGGGTTCAGAAATCGCACCAAGGCTGTATCAATGCCAGCTGATTGGAAGGGGAGGATAAGACAAAAATGGTGGAGGGCTGAAACCAGTTATGGATAACTTATCCTTTAGTTTTGAAAACATGTTCGTGAAGACCATAACATCTCTGAAATATTCAGCCCAAAGTATCAGTCTGGCAAATATGGCAGGCATTTAGACGGCAACAACTTGTAGGTATGACATGGACAGGCATGTTAATGTGACAGGGTTGCAATTAAGGTAGCCCAATGTATGGCAAGAAAATTCCCCGCACCATTACACCACCATCAGCCAGCCAGCAGCACTGGCACAGAGCAGAATGGATCCATGGATGTATGTAGAATATCTCAAATTGTGACCTTATCACTGTTGGGATTCATCAAACAATGCATCAATTGCCAGTTGCCTGCATTTGGTACACATACACACTGTAGTCCTTCTTCTTAGGTGACAGGAGTGAACTCAGATTAGTCTTCTCTTGCTTGCAGACAAGCCACTTCAAAGTTTAGTGCAATGTGAGTTTATACAGACTTGTACACTTCTGCACAGCACTGTCATAAAGAGCTGTTGAAGCCTCTGTGTCAAACTGTTCTCTCTTCTGACCCCTCATTGCATAGTGCTTATACCCACTGTACCTCACAGTAGAGTGTGAAAATTCTTCAGACTGCATTTTGTGAAATCCCACTGCCTGAAGGTAATGAGCAGGTCTACCTAAAATTTTATTTGGCAAGATCTATGCACTGAGTATTCAGTTAAGTGCATGCTTCTGCATGGAAAAAGTAGCTCTGGTATATTCAATAATGAGAATGTTAATGATTCCTTCATTCATTTTCAGTTACCACACTATCGTGGTCAGGGTCAAGGTGGATCAGAGCCAGTCCTGGGACATTAGTCCATTTCAAGGCAGTGGACTAAAGTCCCTAATCCACCTAGTGGCATGTCTTTTTGGGGGGCATTTATTAATTCATTCTTTCATTATAAGGGTATGCAAACTTTTGCATTCAACTCTATATGGGAGCATTATTAAATTGCGCTAATCTCTATCTAAATAAATGCAGTCTATTACCAGCTATTAAATGAAGCCCAGCATTTATCTGTGGATTAATCCTCGGCTCTCAGATACTCCTCACCCTTTTCTGCTGTTCCTCAGTATAAGCAGGTTACTGCATCATGCCCAGTGTATTAAAGAGTCAGAGACAAGTGCCTCATTTCAAATAGATCAGATGGATGAGTCTAGGTGGCGGTCACTAGAGAAGAGCCCTCCATCACCATGTCCAAGTGGCCTAGGGGTTGAGGAAAGTGAAGGGCATTAATCCCACAGGAGAGAGACACTACCTAGCCACCTGTCCACTCTTTCTGTTCACCACATCATTAACCCCCCCTAGGTTCAGTTCCCCCTGACCTCAGAGATTGGGTTCAACAACTCTCGCTTTCTCCTGAAGAACCACACTCTTTATTTTAAAGCCACAGAAAGACAGAACTACACACCTCATCTCTTTGTCATCTCACAGAGCGGCAGATTGATTTATCATTTGTGCTCCTCAGTGGCACTGGAATATTCCTCCTTGTGCCACCATTGATCGGAATTCACCTCTGGCTGATAAATGGCTACTTCATGCCTGACGCATCTCTAATGCAGCATGCAGGTGAAGTCCGCGGCGCTGCACTCGCGGGAAACCTGCGGCCGAAGCCAGATGGGGCAATTAATGTTTCGAGGCAGATCGATTTCAGATAGAGCCTATTGACATCCCTGGCCATTCATCAGCGAGCTCAAGTTCCAGCACGCTGAACATCAGCAGAGCAAATCACAGAGTGAAATGCTGAGCAGGAGTAGCAACAAATTTGAGGTAATGACTAGCATCTTCAGACCATAACGGAGGGAAAGAATTTAATGCAAATTAGTAATTCTGTGAAGCATTTTGCAATCGGTGATGTTTAGTTGCATCCTCACAACTCCAGGTTTAGGGGATTAATGCTGAGTTCGGGTTACCGTCTCAGGGTTGTCCAGTTTCCTCCCACAGCCCAAACAAATTCCGGTAGATGGTTTTGCTATGCTAGATTGCCCCTAGGTGCGCCAGGTATGCAATACTCCATTCCCACTGACACTGAAAACCATTTATGCTGTTATGGTGCTGTGTGGGAACGGGAGCAAAACAGTAAAGTTGAATCTATCCTGTCGTCCTGGTAACATTAAAGATAATCATTTTCCACAGCTCCAGTGGGAATCGGAACCACTGGATTATCGTGTTTTGACTGCTTGTGACACTGCTGGAAGTGATGTAAACAGTGTTTCCCAAAAAATGGGATTTCAGACTGCTTTGGAATTTGCTCCGCTTGTTAACTCTTTAATTTTTTGACTTAAAAGGAAGAAAAACACAAATGGCCCATTAATCTTTTACTGACACGGAAATAAAACGACCAAATGTACAAGGACTGTTATTGTCCTTTTAATAATTAGTTAAATAGGCTAGAAAAAAGCCCTATTAGCAAACTGAATGCGCTGACTGGACTCAAACACCCATGTAAAGTGCGTAGCTCTCCGTTCATGTGGTTGGAGATTTGACCAATCATTTCAGCACAACACAATTCCTTTTTAGCACTGTGGTACATTATGTTCATTATTATTTATCTATAGCTCACAGATCATTCTTGTTCTTCATACTTATTTGCTAAAATGGATCACCAAATGAAAGTCCCACCAGCCCAAGTAAAGACCATTACTATAGTATCTTCTGGTACGTTTGAATACTATGGATGTAACTGATCATCCGTGTACCATTCAACTACTATTAAATGCCAACTGAGTATTCAGACAGCCTGCGACAACCTATTTGTGGGAAACACTGGGCATAAATAATGATGCAGTGATATTGTGACAGAACCACTCCCACATACATAATCCGAATACTCCTACTGCCTCACTGCACAGCGAACAGCGGCAAATTTAAAACAACAAAGGAAGAACCCATGAGCAATTCTGCCTGGAAATTGAAATGAATTATACATCATATCTGGTTTGGCATGTTTTACACATCTAGCGGAGGTTTGCACCCTGTAGCATCCCGTTAAATAAATGGGAAAACACGACATCCATTAACTTACCGTTACGGAAGACTGAGTGGTAATGAAAACGTATTATCTATCCTGTGTTGTATTTACCTGTACATTAATAGGGTTTGTATGTGAAATCGGCTCAGGGGAAGCTCAAAATCGACTGCAACCCTGGTGACCAGGATGAAGACACTAAAAATAAATAAATGATAAATAAGGTTTGGAGTGCAATAAACTAAGCATGATAAGGTAGACTTGGTGGGCTCTTTGTGGGATTAATCAGCCTAAACACAGAGTTCAATAAACACCAATCAGGTACTCAGCCTGAGCTCAGGCACAATATATGTGTTTCCCTCGCAACACGTTAAAATCCATGAGCTAATCTATTCTACAAAAGAGCAGTCCATCTTCTAAACAGCAGGTAACACCTGGACGAGAGTCAATATTTCTTCAAGCGTGCAACGTTGCACACAGGCGATGCCATTATGCTCCTGCTGCAGCTTAGATGGAGTCTAATGAGTGCACAGAGCAAGAGGAAGCTTTCTGGAAAAGGCCATGACTCATCAGTACCACCCAATGAAGAGCCGCCCATGGAAACGCCACGGCACCTTAATGAGCAGTGTAAGCAGAAGCTCAGGTATGGCAATAGAGAAGTGGAGCATTCTCCCCTGGTGCAAATCTAAGGATTCTTTCACACCTATTAGTCTGTTTGAATAGACTGAATCAGAGCAAGAGTGGTACATTTGGTTTGTTTGCTATTTGGTTTGGTTGAGTTCCACACTTCATTTCATTAAAAAAACCAAATAGCTTTAAAAAAAAACTGGTGGGCAAGTAGGGCTGAAAACATACTTATATAGTTCTTTCATTCATTGGTCAGAATACATGGAATAGGTAAACAAGTCTTGCATGTAGAATTCACAAAAATCACCTAAGAATAAATATGACAGAGCTGACCCTTTATGGACATCTATATTTTAAGGTGCATTATCAAGAAATCACAAGTTCGAATTACTATGATACTATAAAGTAAATATATATAATAATAATATAATAAGAATACAGTATAAATACCACCCATATTTTCGCTTTTTGTTTGTTGGTCCAAATATCACAAATGCATCCCATTTCTGTAGTGCTACAGTTCTGTCCTTTGGCTCAGTTTGAGCGTGTCACCCACGACCCAAAACAAAAAACATGCATTCTTGGTTCACTTTCTGTAGTTTGGTTGATACAGAATCAAATTGCTTTCTCGCTGCATTCAAGTTCAGTTCAAGACCACCTCGCTCAGATCCATCCCAAATAATTGTCCATATACATGGACAGGCGTGAAGTTAAAAGCCACCCACTCTCTTCCGAAAACACTGAGAAGGAGCAGAACGAGGACAGAGCCTCCCTCGAGCCACACATCTAAATGCGTGCATGAGCATACGGATGGCATGTTGTCCGATTCCTGCCTGGGCAAAGTGTTCGCACAGATACTCACACACACTGCAAAAATGAGCTCTAGGCAAGCACGCAAGTGGGGCGGAGCTGTGATGCTGTGTATATGATGCCATGAGGGAGAAATACACAGCAGCACAGATAGAAAGAGAAAGCGAGAGAACGAGATGTATCAGAGAGAGCAAGAAAATTTCCAGTATGAATGCACCATTTACTATGCAGTGTTCCTTCTTCTTCCATTTTTTCACTATTCATTTTGACAGCCTCTATTGCATCATTCGTTTATAAAGAAAACGGATCCTCCTTGAGGAATTAAACATTATTGCCTGCAGACATTGTCGAAAAAAGAAAAAAACCAAAAACCCTCAGTTTGAGGCAGCCATGTCAAGCAGCAGTTCTCCATACACAACTGTTTTACATGGCAGAATCATGTTGACAATCTTTTCACCTCCCCAACTTCTCCAACTGATAAAAATCTGGCGTCAAAAGATTCCTTCTCTGCTGATGATTCTGAACCTCACCAGCATGAAGGTCTCACTGAGCCCCAGTGCTCCTCTGCTAACGATCCAAGAAAGCATCATGCTCTAGAGACCTAGAAGGGAAGTGAGGCCTGTGGATCAACCCCTCATAAATATTTGATCCTGCCCCAAATGGCTGACATTCAGTAGCGATGGGGAGAAAAGGGTAGCCGGACCCGGCAAAGTAAGATCTGAAACCGCTGTTTGAAATATCAATAGCTGGAGCCACCAGCATCAGGTTATTTTCTTGGAGAGCCCCTGTGGAGAAGGGAATGGAAAAACGCAGTGACCAAAATGTCACGGCAGCTTCAGATTGTGCACTGCTCATTAGAGGGAGAGTGCGACAAGGGCTTAAAGTCAGGTAAGATTTGTGGAGGAGGGGGGGATTTCATTAAGAGCTGTCAGCCATAACCACATAACCACCGACATGGAGATATTACAAAGCTCATAATGAGCATGCTTTCTGGAAACAAAGACTGGAGAAAGAAAGTCCGGCAGCAACATGAAAGAATGGCGCAATGCCTCATCCCTGTACACTTTTACCTTTCTTATTTTAGAAATTCATTTGTCTCAGTTGAGCAGATACTCTTATGTAAACCTTTCATTTCAAACCATGAGTAAGTCTGTCTTTCAAACTGTACTAAAATTCAATTCAATTCAATTTTACTTGTATAGCGCTTTTAACAACAGACATTGTCACAAAGCAGTTTCACAGAAGTATATAGATTCTAAATATAAACTTATGAATCTATACATCTATATATATATCCCTAATGAGCAAGCCTGTGGCGACGGCGATGGAGGCAAGGAAAAACTCCCTGAGATGACAAAAGGAAGAAACCTTGAGAGGAACCGGACTCAAAAGGGACTCATTTGGGTTGCACTGTATAGTGCAATTACAACTAACACACTAATAATAGGGTCAAGGCAAAACAATATAATTGCAATGCATTTGCTTCTTACAGTACAGATTTTACTAAAAGACCTAAGCCCTGCCCACATATATATTTGAACATTTTGGAACATGTAGACTTTTCTCACCTTTTCATTTGTTCCCTCCATGATGTGAAAATGACACTTTGTGTCACTGAAAACAAAGCTTTTCAAAAACAGCCTCCAAGTTTTCTTTGTTTTCATATGCATGGGAAAAATGTATACTTGAAAACATTGCACCAACCTGTGCATGCCCAATGTGCAAGGACTCCATTTATAACAGCGGCCGTCCAGGATGTTCGTTAGTGGTCTGTAATTTTAGTGCGTTTTTCATAACATGTTCACAATTTAATTTCGCTTTGTTACATTTTTAAAGCCTCCCGTACATGCACCAGAATATAATGCACACTGTACTGCTATTGTTCTTGACATAACAGCTTATGACATACTATCACTTGGCTGGCGTGATCATGCGAGCGTTCTTCTAATTGCGTTTCCATGTGGGAGGAGATATTTTCAATAAACGCTATGACAGGAGCATTTTGAAAATGGAAATAATATCATTATACATGTAGATGAGGCAGAATTACAAAGCAGATTATCATCCGTACCTAATTAGAACTGTTATCCTTTGGTTGCCTTCTGTTATGCAGCCGTTCAATTATGTCATTGCCATTAAGTCAAATTAAGTGACCTATAAAAACTGACAAAATGAATCAGACATATTCAGGTTACTAGCATTCAAATACTGCTCCTGATACCAACTTCAAATTTAAAAAAGTAATAATTACTGATTCTCACAGAGTGAAATCTGCTCTTTTGTGCTACTCTGAAAGACTCAAACCTGTACTTCATCTTAATTTTGTGACTACTATGCAGAAGGACACATTTTCACATGCAACCATTTTTAAAGTCCCGCATCAAATTTTGCTCTCAGAAACAGCTTTGACTTTCCACTGATTATGATAGTCTTTGTAGACAAATTATGGGTTGTTATGTGAAACGTCATTGTAAAAGTCCACATAGTCCCATTGTTAGCTATCAGCATGATCTATAATGGATGGCTTTTGTGGCTACGGTGACATTAACAGTGACAAAAAACATGGCAGGCAAATAAGACTTAATAATCTTACTTAATAGTCAGTAACCATAGCATGAATAGTAATCTCATAAAAAGATTGCCTTCAAGAGTCTGCAGAACTTCTTTTTTGGCATGTGATAGCTGTACAGATTAAACAATGCATTTTTTTATGTGTTAACCCAACGTTGTAAGCTAATATCAGAGATGGTCATCTAGTGATTTCCTTTCCTCCTGGATTTTCACGCCCACTTTTCTCTTCCTGACAGAGTATCTTCACAGGGACTGTCTGGATCTCAGCTCTGCAGGTGCTGATACTGGCCTCAAAACAAGGAGCATACAGGTGATAGAGAAAAAGCACAAAACGGATCAAGACAGAATGGGATAGAATGAGCAAGAAATGTAGTATAGGGAGAGAAGGTCTATTTTTGGGCCACTGGAAGCCTAACTTAGTGGAATAACACCAGTGTGATACCAGCTTGGTTGGCGGTATTCCCTTTTTTCTATTTTTTTCCCAAATTTGTGGTCAGAAATGAACACATCTTTGATGCTACACTACAGGAAATGTGACATTAAAAATCTGTTATGTCAGTGCTATTTTCAGACCAGCTTTGGTCCAAATTTGACCTTGCCTTACCACCTGCTTTGATCTCTTTTTTTAGCAAAATGGCATTTTCTTACTCATTTATATCTCTGCTTGTTTTAAACGTAATTATTGCCCTAACATGGTGCTTTTTTATAGCCATAAACCTCAACCCACTTCTGTCTCATTTCATTTGTGTATTCTTTAATCACCCCAATGTTGACGAATGACTAAGGAAATCTGACTTCTCTGCCACTTCATATTTACACCTCAGCAAAACAGGGAGTAGTGAATTACCACTTAGGAGGGAATATATTCCAAGATGGCGGCGCGGCAGTAGCACGCAGCGGCCACTCCAGATCCGAAATGGTGTTTTTCTGTGCTATTTTTTTCTTGGTGCGAGTCCGACTTTGGCACATGGACACCAAATCAAACGGTGTTCATGTCTACCCACGAGAAACACTACTGGACATAAAGGAATACTCAATAACTGACCTGCAGGATGACCTCTTGGAAACCCTATGCATCCTCGGGTTGCTGCGGAAACCAGGCCTCCACTACTCGGTGTCGAAACAGTGTGCGGGGAAGCGGAAGTGTGGCAAGCGGGCGGGGGTCCGTGCTAGGCTAAGAGCTAATCCTAGCCGGCTGGCCGTCCCATCCATAACACTTTCCAATGTCTGCTCTTTGGAAAATAAATTGGACTCCATCCGACTCCAGTGGACTACCCAGCACGAGTTTTTTGGCGATTGCTGCGTCTTTGTTTTCACGGAGACATGGCTCAGCGACAGAGTCCCGGACGCCGCCCTTCAGCTGGGCTCACTGCGTTTCATGCCGACAGGAAGGCAGCTCTGTGCGGTAAGACTCGCCGTGGTGGCTTGTGTGTTTATATTAAAATGGGATGGTGCAAGAACTCTGTGCTGGTATCTAGCTACTGCTCATCGCTTGTGGAGTTTGTGACTGTAAGATGCAGACCATTTTATTTATCCTGGGAATTCACCGGCATGTTGATTGTCAGAGTGTACATTCCGCCCAGTGCTTAAGCTAAGGATGCACTCTGTGAGCTGTACAGGGCTATTAGTGAGGTGCAGAATGCAAACCCTGATGGACTGTTTATTGTCACCAGAGATTTCAACCATGCAAATCTCAAGTCAGTGCTCCCGAAATTGCATCAGCATGTGAACTTTGCAACGAGAGGGACAAACGCGCTGGATCTTGTTTACACAAACATTCCTGGTGCATACTGTGCGTCCCAGAGCGCTTCAAAGCCAGCACCATTGTTCCCGTGCCGAAGAAGTCTTCAGTATCCTGCCTCAATGACTATCGTCCCGTTGCACTCACACCCATAGCGATGAAGTGCTTCGAGAGGCTCGTCATGAGGCACATCAAGACCCTGCTGCCTCCCTCACTGGACCGCCTGCAGTTCGCCTATCGCCCCAACTGGTCCACAGACAAAGCCATTGCCACCACACTACATCTGACCCTCAGCCATCTGGACAACAAGGACACCAATGTACGAACGCTGTTCATAGACTTCAGTTCAGCATTCAACACAATCATTCCTCAGCACCTGATTGGGAAGCTGAGCCTGCTGGGCC
>JAQMYM010000039.1:16825234-16842856 GCA_030014255.1 Parauchenoglanis ngamensis
TGATTAATTAAAACTCAGGTTAATAGCAGGAGTTTCTACAAAATAGAGAAGCGACAAGACTTTTGTCAGGGACTGTACTGTAATGTACACTCACTGACCAATTTATCAAGAACGTCTGTACTTCTGCTCATTCGTACAAATATGTAACACTGCACAACAATTTTTTTGAAAAGTCTTGCTTCCTGAAAAGTTTTTGCTGATTGTGAAAGGTACCTTGTGGGTATGCACACATACAGTGCATCCAAACAGAACAAAAAAGTACAATATGAAAGTTTTTCTGTTGTGTAAATACCTGTATGAGCAATTTACGAGTAAATCTGTTCATATCCAGATTGAGAAATGGAGTTTGGAGTTTTACTTGGTAGATATTACAGTTAATACATCCTAATAACGTTAACTACATGTTCGTAGATCAGGCTGACCTGCACTTGTAGTTACTATATAACGGTTTATTTTGCTGCATCTTCTAGGAGTGATTTTCTTTCTCATGCCCTTTCCCTCTCTGCTGCATTTGCTGTTTCGTGTACATTCCTTTCACTATATTCTGCTTCATATCGTTTTTATTTACAGAAACCACAGAGATGAAGAAAATGATGACAGACCTGTAAGATCATGATTTATTAACCAATTACAAGCTGAACATAATTTCTAGGAACTGCATTGCAAACAAAACCAAAAGCAGACCAAATCAGTCACAAGTCTGGCCAGGCCACCAGGAGCGCTCTCGAGTGCCAGTTCAGGCCTTGGTGCAGTTCATTGCTTATAGTGTCATGTGTACCTTGTCTGTTTTCACGCAGTCCTGAACTCTTTTCCAGTGACTGCTGGTTTCTTTCTTACCTTATCATTAATCTGAGTGTGTTGCAAGATGTTCCATGGTGAACTTCTCTAAGGACTATTAGTTATGGTGCCATAATTGCATATTATTGAAAAATCTGTACTGATGAGGATGTTTAACATCATTGCTAAGGCTCTGTAGATTTTTCCAATCGCTTGTTGTTTAATAAAGCTCTAAAATTAGGAAGCTCATTCTTATATCTAGAACTTGCTTTATTTTACATAACCTTTTAAAAACCAACCAACAGTTTCTTCCCCAAGCGTCTGGCTGGAGACACATCTCACTTGATGTCCAGACAACAGGGTAGCATGCATGTCAGTTGTCTCCTTGAAAAACACCTAATATCACAGTATAATGTACACTGTGATTTTTTTAATCCTACTATTCAGCCACCCCTGACATCGGAGGGTACCATTGAGGATATACACATATACTGAATGTATTTTTCAAACCTGACAAACTTATGTTGGGTAAGACTCGGTGGCTTTAATGATATTGGTGACTTTGTTTACTGGTGTTTTTGTTTTCACTTTACAGCAGTGACCTAACCAGTTTAAGTCTACTTAACCAGATACTCAGCCCAAGCCTATAAAGCTGTAGAGCTGACCAGAGGCAAAGCACTAAGCATAACATAAAACTGGTGCATTACATTAAATTCACGGTCCTTGGCCTCTGCTGTAATTATATTTGTATTAATACTTTCAGACCGCTTAAAGGAAAGCCTTAAGCATCTAATGTTCTCATGTGACATGCCAAGAAAAATCTTGAAACAAAAAGTTATTTCAACCTTTACCACTTTTGTCTTTTTACAGTATTATTGCTAACTATAGAGCACATATGGGGGAAAATATTTTGGGTTCTCAGCATTCAAATAACTTAAACTTTCTCACCATTTGTAAGTTTGTTAAAGCTGTCCAAAGACACAACACTGCTGCAAACACGAACCCAATTTTAAAAGTCTCTGAGCATTTTTGCACAAACTAGCACTGTAAAACAAATTTAATCTATGTACGAGAAGTACGACACCGTTTCTTTCTGAACACTTCACACTGTTCTTGCCGTATTAGTCTAGGGATAAACTGGGATTCTGTGGTAGGAGTGCAAAAAGAGGGAGGGTGAGGGGAAAAAAACCCACATTCATTTCAATAGTTTCAGCATTTCACATCATTTTAATTTGCATTTTATAATTTTTTTCATTCCTGTTGCACTTCAAATCTAGAATATTCTGAAAACGTGCACAAAAAAGGTTTTAGGTTCTCCTTTACAAAATAAAAATTTTAACCAAGCAAACTGAGAAAAGAGGAAACTAGTGTTACTTCTAGAATGATCCTTCTAGTTGATTAATCAGTCACACCATATAAACAATGAGTCAGTTTGGAATCCTTTGCAGGCTCCCCACCCCAATAGGTTAAAAAAAATATTCTCTCTGTTTAAAAGAAATATTAATCAACTCATCATATCAGTAATATTCATCAATTTATCAGAAATGTCCGACACGCTCTTGCCCATCCCTCTATCAAAATGGCCTTCGGCTTCTGGGGGGGAAATAGTAAACAGGAATGACAAGATATTTGACATTTGACCAGCAATCAACAAATACACTGCAGCCTTCAATCCACTGAAATACTTCACAAATTGGGTGACACAAGGTAAGTAAGAAAGGGGGAAACAAAGGACAAAAGAACCAGGGAACGTATAACGGAGCTTGTCTGCACAAAAACATCCAAACCCCAGAAATTGACCGTTTCCTGGATATAAATTAAAATAAATAGACAAATTTGTATGGTACACTGAAAAAGCTGTGAACTTATTAGTTTGTGTTATTAGTTCCCCCATATGTTTTGTAAGAAAACACTCACAAAAATCTTATCTTTAAAAAAAAAAATCGTCTTAGATTTTCCCAGTACTTTTAAACCATATTGTGTACAACAGGATATGTTGAAAACCAAAGTGTTAAAAACGATACGCAAAAGGGATTTTAAAAACATGTCCATGAAATAAATAAATAAAATACCTATGCATATTAACTTCCAGAAAATATATTTATGAAGCACAGCCTGCATGGGTGAGGACAAAAGCTGGGTTGAGATTACTTGGTTGCTTTTTTTTTGTTTGTTTTTGCAGAAAGTGAGTGCACACACGTATGCACACTTGTGTTTGTTTGTGTGTGTGCGTGCATGTGTGTATATAGGTAGCGGGGGTGGGGGGGTAACTGGCTAATGGAGATATGGCGGTGCACGAGAAGCTCAGTTTGTAGCCAGTCCTGTTGCCTCAGAAGAAAGTCTGTAAAACAAAATCAGTGAAACAGTTAGCGGTTACATCAATGAAAGTGTAACTTGAACACACACGGACAGAAGAGAGATGCTGAGTAGTGTATAAATATACACAATCTTGCGTCCTGACATAGCTATTTAAATAACGGCCTTAAAAAGGCATTAAATTGACCAACATATTGCATGGATACAACGTAACATGCTGTGACGCATCAATCGTACGATCAGCGGGTGACGGGGCGAGTGCTTTTCTGTTGCACAACTCGAGAGCTACGCACAATTTAAGTCTGCTCAGCATGTTCACTACTCATTTGTGCTGTTATTTAAATGAACTCAGCAGATGATGCATGGGCATGCATGTTACCTAGCATTGATGAGGTATTCAGCCAAACTGATGCTGGCTGGGGAGCCAGTGATGGTGACCTGGCGGTCGTTGGAGCCTTCAACAGGATTGGCAATCTTGATCTGAGCTCCTGACATCTGGCGAATCTCATTTATCTTGGCACCTTGACGGCCAATGATACAGCCAATCAACTGCAAAGAAAAACATTTAATCACATTCATCAGGACTAGGACTTGAATTAAATGCTATTTAGTATTTTCTCTCTTTCACACACACACCAACAATAACACACTCACGTCATTTGGAATGGTCAGTTCATGAGAGCCGGTCTGTGTGGTGGCATCCATGCCAGCTGTAAAGGGATGGAGATACAGTATTAAAAACAATATAAATAAAAATCCATTTGCATTTCACGCACGCACGCACATACGGCAAGTAAACCCACCCTCATCGGTGACCACACCCCAAACCAAGTTTTAGGCAAATCCATTCAACCAATTCTGAGTTACAGCTGTTTGAGTAGGTCAGGCTCCACCCCAACAGGATCGATTGGTGTGTAGCGGCCATGTTATTTACAACCATCAACATTAACAAACCATTGTGAACTGCTGTTAAAGAAAGATCAGAAACATGCTTTCTTTTTATGTAAGTGAAGTGCAAATTGGCCCATCTTGCAATTTTCATATACAATTATCAAAAAGGTAGATTCACTGAATAAGCAGGTAAGTGAAAGCCCCAGCATGCTTGCCCAGAAACCCAACTGATATAACCCCAAAGAATGCCAATCTATTTAGCTAATTAAGTACATCAACAGAAACTAAAGACAATGAGTGAACACTCAGTTAATTTATTCTAATTTGGCTGGGGACTGTATTTTTGTTCATTTTGCACTACAGTCTGTATTCAGCTAGTAATTAATCCCTACCCATAGCCACAATTTATAATTGGTTTGTTGTGTGTAGTTTAGGGTGCAGAAGATTTGGGAATTACTAGCATGTGCAGCACCATAAAACATCAAAATCAGGGACTGTGACTGGGGTGTGCATTGGAACTAGTTGTGGGAGTGGACAGTTTCACGTTCTCGCTGGCAGTCAGATATGAAGCTCACGGGACAAAGAAAGGCCACATTCATTAGCCTGAGCTTGTATAAGGTGCTTGCACAGCAGTGCGCAAAGCATTTAATGCTGTCATACTCTGTAACTGCTTTATTTTGGCGTGAGGCAAGGTGGTTTATATTACAAATTCATATTTTTTTAGCAGTATAACCCACCATGTTTTTTTTTTTTAAGTATTAGCAGGTACAAACAAATAACTACAGGAGTGGATGAAATCAGCCAGAATTCTTTTGAGATGGGTTTAAAAAAAAAAAAAAATAATAATAATAATAAAAAAATCCTGCGCACCAGTTCATGAAAAGTTAGTTGCCAGGAGGGGGGGGGTGCCTTTAACTCACACTGGATTGATGTACTTTACGATTAGAGTGGAAATGCATGTTTGTAATAATCTCAAAATCACTACTGGATTTTCCATATTACATTCAGTAAACCACTGAATAAAAACAAACAAACATAAAAAACCCAAACGAATGCTCCATGCAAAATGAGATGCTCTTTTTATATATGCGTTTGCATGCAGACACCACAATGTAATCATGTTTCTTCTCTCTGCAAATACTCACCAGTGAATCCCTGGCTACTTGGGGCCAAAGGAAACGGACTTTGCTGCATTGCCAATTGGTGAAGTTTAGTGAGCTGTGAAGACAAAAGAAAAACTCCTGGCTTACAGATGAAAAAAAAAAACCTTTCTACTGATTAAAGAATCAAAGAAAGACAAAAAAAAAATCTACAAAGTACATTAAGCATTTGTCTTACATCAGGTTGGGGAATGGCATGCTGTCCCTGCACCGCATATGCCTAAAAGAAACATACAATATGACTTTCAGGACAAATTCAGTCAGAATACTGATTCATTAGGCAAGTCCTTAAACAGCATCACTAACCTGTCCTCCAGCAAAGATAACAGGCGAACCTGAGGGTTTGGGTCGATACGGGATGGTGACACCTTTGGGAGGAGACTAAACAAATATATAGAGAGACTGATTAATAATAATAATAATAAAGAAAAAAATAAATCGATTGCCATCAGTAATTATGATTGTGATAAAGCTTGAACAAATCACAAAATAGATGTAATAGACAATTTCGTTACAGTACATTCCCCCATTTTAGTTATTAGCATGTTATTGTGCTTCATTTTCATGCTTTTTAGTCATGCATAAGTTCCTCCAATCACATGACATCTGTATGGTTTTTAATAGAACTTGCCATAACATGAATTACACAGTCATTAACAATGACAGTCACTATTTGCACAACTCAATTGTTTTAGTGGTCCTGTCACATTGTACAAGCCAACATCTACTACACTGATCGCACCATGTGGGCAAAGAAATTGTGCGTCACCAACTACTTTCTTTTTCCCATGACAGCATACATTACTTTTTTTTTTTGGCTTCAATTTTTATATATTTATTCTATATTTACCTTTTAATTGTACGTTAATAGTTCTCTATTTATAATAGATCCACTGGGCCAAATTACATAACATTATCCTGTCCTCTTGACATACAGGACAACAAGGAATCTTGAACACGCAAACATTTGCTTGTACAGCATAAGGTTGAACATCAGGGTTCTCATTTATTAACAGTGCACATGCATGTGTCTGTGCATAGACGGTGATTATCAAGTTATTCTTGTGGGTGAAGTTGCGTGTATATTTAGAGCTACTCTTGACAGTGTGAATACGGAAACCCCCAGTCATAGAAAAGTGTAATAATGGGTAAATTTATGAGGTCCCGTCCCACTTACTGTCAATCATGTAAGCATATTCTATAGCAATTGCTAACTATGATGAACACAACAAGGTGCAGACAGGTGACATGTTCATAAAATCATATAATAGTACATCTAAAGAGTGATTGGGATGAAGTAAATTTAGCACATGCAGTTTTGTGCAGAGAACGTGTTTAAGAAATGCAGGAACCTCTTTGCCGAGAGCAAGAACTGGCTCAATAGTGCAATTTTAGTTGATCCCTGCCAGCAACTCTCCCCAATTTTGGTGAGGACAACAAAATACAGCAACAGCATCCCCAACTTCTTTCTGCTCTAGGGTTTTTTGATAATTCTGGCCAGGACAGGCCAAATGACATGTGTTCAGATCACCCTCAATACATTACACTCCCAAATACGGCGGCAGAAGATCAAAAATATTGTGCACGCATATCGCTAAAACATTACCCCTTTTAACCACATAACCAGATTTGAACTGCTTTTTTTTATTTATTTCAATGTGTATTTAGTGCATCTGGGCAATTCTTACATATAGCACTAGAACTTGTTCGATGCACATTTTGATAAAGGAGACCTCAGATTTTTAAAATGATCCATTGTTGACCTGTTTGTAGGGCACCGAAGAGAATGTATACAATGAATTTTCGGGGAAAAAAAAAATTTACTCCTTTATTTTAAAAAAAGGTGCAAGTGTTTACCTCCAGCATGACAACACAGATCTGTTTGACACACTCGATGATGGACAGCGGTGTCCCAGCAATGGTAATGGCTCTTTCAGTGGAGTTAGGCAGCATGTCCCCTGCCACCTGTACCTGAGCTCCCGTTGACTTGTCAAACAAAGAAAGTGGCACATCATTATCCATCCAACTGACAACGACAAAAAGCATGTAGAAGTCTACAAAAAGTCTTTGTAATATAAAAACTACTGACAGGTTAGAGGAGTAGCAGAAGAAGGGAAACAAGTTTACATTTACCTCTCTGATCTCTTTGATCTTGCAGCCACCTTTACCGATAAGAGATCCACACTGGCTGGCCGGCACAACAATGCGCAGTGTGACAGGAGGCTTTGAGGTGGCTGTACTGTTGGACATGGAGCTGCTAATGTCCTGAAAAATGACAAGCGAGGGGGGAAAAAAAAAAATACACCCAAGTTACGTAGAGGACTGGAAGTGGTAAACGTTCTGGCTGTAGTGAAACTGTAGCTAGGCAAGAGCAGCATTACTTTTATATAATTTCTCATTTTAATATGCATTTTAACAACCAAATATCAGAATAGCACTGCAACAACAGTGTTCAACATTCAGAGACAGACATTTTTGTGAATTTAGTTGTTTGTGATCCTCTTCCACCATCTTAAATATTACTTGCAATTATGAGATGATGCAACATCAACTGTGATTATGGCTTCATTCAAGCTACTTTTGCCATGCAAGTGTAGTTAATACACTATATTTTTGACCTGCAAATACCTCAATTATATTTGCTGGAGAGCATGAGGACTATGAACTCTTATCTGTGGCCATCAAAGAATTACTCTAGAACTAGCAAGGAAATATTTTCAGGAATGAAAGAATACCAGATGGTGATAAAATATTTCAATTAAACAGTAATGTAGGCTTTAGGCATGCTGAATGACTTGCCAAATCCTTGCATTTTTAAACTCATTGATCTGTAACAAAAAAAACCAAAAAAAAAACCAAACAAACCCAAAGCTGTCACTGTTTACATTGTTAAAATTACTTTCAAATACAGCTCAGATTTTGCCTGTTAATTTGTTAGCTTCCTATCTACCTTTTGTCTTATTTACCTTATTTTTTTATGGCTTTATTTTATTTATATTTTTCTAGTCATCATTTCACCATCTACTTCTGAAACTGTAAGGGTACCGGGTAATATGCACATACTGCAATTTAGAGAAGTGAGGTCAATAAGGATGAGACGTACTGATACACAGGAGCCTATCAGGACATGCTATACAAGTAGGAAAGATCTACATGTAATTACAGTTATTACTTTTAATTAAAAAAAAAAAAACAAACAAAAAAAAAAAAAAAACACACTCCTAAAATCTCCTGATAATCAAGGGGCCAAAAGCAAACATATGTAGTTGTGTAGAATTGAAGGTTATTGAAGTGTACCTCTTCGAGTTTATCAATGATCATGGAGAAGGCTTTGAAAATGGCAGTGGTGGGCCCTGCCAGGGTGATGATGCGCTCTGGGCAGTTCCCTTCCGAGATGTTGATGCGAGCGCCACTCTGAACAGGAGGAAAGTGAGGTGAGAGAGCAAATTACCATTAGACTTACCGTTGCACTTAGATCAATAAAGCAAAGGAAATATTCCCATGCAGTATTAATCACGCAAGCTTCTTCCAGACTTGAGTTTATGAACTTTGAATGCTAGTGCTTTCAAAGTAACAGAAATCCAAGCAAATAATCAGAGTGACTTGCATTAACCATGTGCTCACCTCTTCTCGCATCTTCTTCACTGATTCTCCTTTCTATAGAAAGAAAAAGATCGGCCTCTAGTTAATGTTACTCTCGTCAGCCATATAATGAGTATGCGAGGTGGAATATCTAACACTTCACAGCAGGTTTATGCAATATAATTTGTGTCACACTTATTGGATATTACAATGTCACGGTATCCAGAGATAATATATTACTCCAATTATACTATATTACTAGACCTGCCAACCTATACTCTCAGCAGCTCTGCAATTCAACATCAATGCAGGCTAATACAAGTAATCACTCAGAAAAATGGGGCCAAAAGGGCAGTCTTTCCCCCACTAAAATAAAATGGGGCATCATCTTTGAATTCTCTGATATTACCCAAGACCACGGGAAGGGCCCGCAGTTCCGACTGCACAGCTGATATTACACCCTCACGTACTCTCTTTGAATCTAAAATGGTGGAAATGCTTGTTATCGGTTTCTTTTTAAGTTTGTCAGTTCTGGATCATTAAACCATTTAGCGTGATTTTCTTTTACAGGAAAATCATGAGCAGGGGAAAAGCACAAGCCTACTTCACAAGCTAATTTTTGGAAATTTTCCTTTGCATGTAGGTTGGTCATTCCTGTTGTGGTGGAACCAAATTACACCGAGCAAGGTTTTTGGGGGCTTATTTTCGTCAAGGAGCTGATAGCACTGACCTTTCCAATAATGCTGCCAACCTCTTTCCCATGCATAAGCAGCCTGATGGTGAGAGTGACATTGAGTCCACCTTCAATCACGCTGGAGTCCATCCCTGTGCTTTGGAGATATACCTGGTTCCACTGTATGCTCTTTGGTCACCACTGTTGAACCTGTAAGACCAAAAAAAAAAATCTGAATTTTCAGGACTGGGACATTGTGCAAGCTTTAAAAGGAAATTCTCTTTGAGGGAAAAGTAACACAAAAGATACACAATTATCACTGATTTATATTTCACCTCAGTGTGACCAATGGTCAGTCTTATTTTTAGGCCTGAAGGCTCCCAGAGCTACTCTTAGTCCTTGATGATGGACAGTATCAAGCATTTGTATGTATCCAGTTGAGATATGATAAGCACTCGGTAGATGTGCAGTAGTACCGAGCACTCTGCACCCCCAGTTGGTTTTGGCCAAGACCTTTATAATATCGAGTAGTTTGAGACATCTTGTTCTGAGATTTCATGTGTGGAATGAAGGTCAGTTTATCATCAAAGGTGATTCCCAGGAATTTAGTCTTTTACTACTTTAATACCCTCAGTATCCATGAAAAGCTCAGGGTCATGATGGAGGGATCGCAGGAGACAGAAGTGTCTGCCGATAGTTTTGGAGAATTTAAATCGGTTTTTGACTGACCACATGGCAATCTAGTTTATGTATAACTGTAGCCGTCTTTCAATAGCTGATACAGATGATATCCACATAAGTGCCATTAGACCAGATATCTTCTGGAGCCATTATTATGCTAGCTGTTCTAATATGCACAAGGGTGACGGCGAGCACGCTTCCTTGAAGGACTCCGAGCTCTTGTTGTGGTTTTGAAAGTGTGATTCCCGCTTTTGGAAAATTGTCTATTTGCCAGGAAGTTAGAAATAAAAATGGGCTGGTGACCTCGGAGACACATTTGGAATAAGTCTTTTTGAATGCCATGTCTCCAAGTTGTGTCGAATGCCTTTTCTAGGTTGAAGACAGACTACATGTTCTTTTCTGATAAAAACCATCACAAATATAAGACTTGAGTCAAACAAAGTGACCGAGTGCTCGTTCCTCATCTGAACAGCCATAATTATATTTGATTACCTTATTAAATGGGATTACCTTCCCCTAGCAGTTAACAGTCCTGAAAATCCTGCAATTGTAATCTCAGAGTTGTCAGGAAATTCTCTCTTACACACACACGCGCACACGCACGCTCAGCTACAGCTGTGCCAGAATGTAATGAAGCTAAAGATATGGCTGCAAAATTCCAGTTCAGCTTAACACAGAGCTGCAGGCATCATAAAACAGAAGCATTTTCCCTTCAACTGCCTTTCAGCTAGAAAGCGCTCAACAAGCAGCCTCTGAGGCACATGGAGCCCTGAGGACAGCATGTCAACTCACGAAACAGACCTGCACAGCCAGCACGCTGACTGATCACAACAAAGAAGCCTTTCTCCATCAACAAGCTCGTGTGTGTTAGCTAGCACACTAGCATTAGTAACAATAGTTGTCTGGCTTGCATTGCCAAAAAAAAAAAAAAAAAAATAAAATTATACTGCAAATCATAAGTAGCTCAGCAAGAACATGAAGCACAAAATATCCAACTTTAAAAAAAAAAAAAAAAAAGTGCCACTTGTGATATTAAAAATTGCATAAAGTCAAGTGTATTGGGTAAAATTTGATTTCCCCCTCTCTAACTGCTAGCACCCAAATTATAAAGTCTTGCTTAGCAACTAGCAAAAGCATTTTCCTACCAAACAGGGCAAATTTCCAAAAACATACATGAATCTTGTAGCATTAACTGTTATGGATATCTGAATAATAAATGTAGGCAGAAGGCACATCGCTACCGCACACAGAATCCAGCAGAACATGTAGACACCCTTGTGAAAGCATACATAGAGGTGCCAACACTGCGAACAAGAAAATCCTAGCCTAGCAGTGCCACACACACGGTATTAACATTACAGCAGACAAAAAAAAAAACTATACAGGACGTTTGTTTTGGCTTAATAACTTAACAAGGTCTGGAATGAAGGTCTGAAAGCTGCAGTCAGGCTGTAAATAAACCTGCTAAGCTCATTATAAAATGGAATTAAAACTATATAAACTATGCATGTGCTCTGTGTTGAACAGTAGCAGAGATGCTTATTGGACTCCTGCATAGTGAAGTAGCCCTGATAAACAACACACTGTTTCACTTTCATAATTTCACCTCCATACATGTTTGAAAAAGAAGACATTTACAACAACTTCTATTCGGCAGGAAGGGAAAAACTGCAATCCGAGGCTACCGTAGGCGCAGACTCACTGAAATCGGACAGGTGAAGGTTGGATGAACATCACCTGGTTTGCTTCGACATGCAGATGGTAGGGTCCAGCTACATCAACAACAGCATGAATTCATGAAACTAACCGGTCCTGGGTCTACAGCTCAGGCTGCAAGTGGCGGTGTATCAGTGTGACAAATCTGCAGCACCTGTGTGATGTAATCATGGACCAGAATCTGAAGGAAATGTTCATCATGGAAATCATGCCATGGGGTGGAAGTGGGGGTTAAAATGTGCATAATTAGAATGCAATTTGTTGCTTGGTCATAAACCACCTGTAGTTGGTTACTGAGTCATGTTAACTTACCCATTTGCTCAGGAAAATTCTTCAATTATCTCATCTAGACGTACTAAATTCCACCTCCTCAATATTAAGGCCAGATCCGTCTACCTTATCTATGTGACCACCACAAAAGGGTGCTTTGTAAAGCTTTGAGGCACTCTACCCCAATTACCCTGCATGTCCTTGTTCATTAATGACTTTGCCTTTTGCTCATGTTAACAGTCAATGACATAAAACACAAGCAGAGACACAAACACCATGAACCCCTTGAATAGCTCAAAGTCAAAAACTGGAGCTACAAAGTTCATTCAGTCAGCTCAGAGGGAAAAAAAAAGAAAGATCTTCATTGGCCTGAATAACATTCTTCCCCAAACAGAGAACTGATTCATGTCAGAAAGCGCAACTTTGAAATAAAACACAATCTTGTGGTACACAGGGACGGCCACCGCACGCGTGGAACAGCTGCCGCCGCCAACAGCCTTTATTCAAAAGCTCATCAGTAAGTAAGTTCATACTAATTATTTAAACTTTACATGATTTCAGCGGTTATTGTTATTTCATTTGTTCGTATAAAAACCTTCCTCGTGTATCTGTAAATGCATTTCAAGACATCACTGTCTCTTATGTTCTCATCAAATTAATCAGGTTGTTCGGCAGTTATTCAAAAGGTGCTCCTTTTCCTTTCTTTCGTTTTTAAACACATTTGCCGCGTATGCACAAACATCCAGAAAGAGGATAAATAGCAAGTCTCCCAATCAAAATGTGGCTGCACAAAAAATAACATTAAAATAGCAATCTCTAACCCCAATTTGACTCGTCAACAGTGTTGCCTCAGCAGCATTTGCTCGGTGACTCTACAGAAGAAAAGGGGAGAAACAAGCTTTAAAATTTGTAAAAAGAAACAAATCAGTGTTTAATATTATGTAACGAAGGATAAAATCCCAATTACTATAAAACAGTTAAGTGTATCAAATGAATGAATGTCATGATTAATGGCTGAATGCACCATGCCACTCAAAACAAGTGCTTTATGAGCTGCTAAGAAAATCAACACGGACATAATAAATGAATGAACATTGGGGACAAAAGTCTGAGACATGAATCATGATAGGTCCAAAAAACCCTGCCTGCATGACACACTGACCAAAGGAGTAGCCAAAGTGTTCATTTGCAGCATCAGGTGCAGTCCATGAAATAATATTTTAACCAGCACCGGAAATTAACAGAAAGATTCACAATTTGGAAGCTTTTTAAAATAAAATTGGTCTTCATAAAAACAAAGAGAAACATTTCAACCAAAGGAGCCGCCCAAGGGCCAATTACATTTAAATAACTGCCACAGCTCAAGTGCATCACAATTTCTATATTTCTAGATGCATATTCACTGTATGCTACTTGTTCACTTGCCCAAGTTTTCCCTTGAGGGCGTCACTGACAGCCCCATAATAACTGTTCCTTTACATTACAAAGTCATGTGAAGTTTACTAGATGACCACTTGGAGGAGCAAGAGAATTAGTCAACAGAAATGCAGACTAAACGCGGATAGCAAAATACAGAAATGCGGACATGCCATTAATCAATAATTTCACGTAAGCACTTAATCTTGGTCAGGGTCACGGCGAAGTGTGGCAACACTGTGTGAGGTGGGAGCATCATCTCCGATGGGATTCCAGTCTATTGCAGGGCACCACATTCACACCTGGGGCAATTTAGCACAGCCAATCTTCCCACATCACATACTTGTTTTTGGAAAGTTAGAGGAAACCAGAGAACCCAGAGGAAACCCATGTGAAGACAGGGCAAACAAGTGAAACTATACACAGTAACCTGAGCTCAGGATCAAACCCGGACCGGTGACAGGGCAATGCTAATCTGATAAATAATATTAATATAATTCATAAAAAACCTGATATCAAACCAAAGTGAAAGAAGCGTGGACGAATTTCTTTACGCGTGTAAAACAGCTTTATGTGAATGAATAGATTTTGTACGTCTTAAAAATTAGGAGGTTTTAGAAGGGTTGCTGAGGTGGATTAGGCCAAAAAAAAAAAAAAGGCTTGGTGCCTGTTGGCACAAAACAGCATCTCGAAGGCGGACGGAGGCCGCCTGCTTCGAGCCGTGGAGGGCACAGATTGTGGCTCTGAGGCGCATGTAAAAGCTATATATTTAAACTGAAATGAAGACATGACGCCACTGACAAGCGAATCAAAAAGCTGATGATCGGCGGTGGAAACCACATCGCTGGAAAGGTTTGTCCAGCTGTCAGCTCCGTCAACTTTGCCAGCTGCTGATACGAACGTACAAGGGCAGTTTCTGACCTCTTGAAGCTCGTTTTCAAATGTTTTGAAACCCAACCTCACAATTCTGGTTGGCACACTAGTGAGTATTCGGAACACAACAAATAAAGTTATCAGTGCCTTTGTAAGTGACGATAACGATTGTCTTTGTGAACGACTGACCGTGCAGCATTGCTAAGTGGCTTTTCGGGACGATTCCTCAAGCTCATAAAATAAATTTGGGTCGCACATAAATTGACAGGGTCGGTCGGAAACCGGAACCAAACTATTTTTTCTTATGCCTAATTAACCTAATTAATTGTGAGAAGGTCTTTTTACATTACACAACTTTTCCAGTCTTTTGTTGCCCGTCCCAACTTTTTTTTTTTAAATGTGTTGCTGACATCAAATTCAAAATGATCTTATAATTTACATAAAATAGTAAAAATGTCTCAGATCTAACATTTGATATGTGTTTTGTTTTCAATTAAAAATGGGTTTACAATAAAAACATGTTTGGCAAAGCATCGCATTCTGTTTTTATTTAAATTTTAAACAGCATTCTACACAGAGTTCACACTTTTTTGGAAACAGGGTTGTAGTCACTTAGTTAAAGTAGGAACAAGTTGATCTAATGCTGCCGTTTCTGGAAGAAGAGCTGAGAGAGCATCAGGGATCCTCACAAGGTATGTAATTATTTTTCATTTAGATTTGTTTAATGCTTTTAGTGACTTACAGAAGTGTTATGGAGTCTCTACCAGTAAATACATCCTGATACAGGTTCACTGGGTCGCAGACTAGGAATAAATCAATCTAAAACACTCTGCTGGGGAGGTAATATAGTAAACAAAAGCACACAGATGGCACAGGTTTTAAAATAAAGTGCTAATTTCAGTCCTTCAGGAAGAGGAAGGCCTTTAGTTTTTGTTTGAGACTCAGCTGTTAGGACATCTGCAGGAAGTTCACTCCCCCTCCTGTAGAGGCGCCAGAGCGGTGTGCAAGACCCCCTTTAGTTCTCATAATCCTGACCTTTTCCTCTCAATCCTGATATTTTTCCTCGTGGTTCTGACTTTTCCCTCATAATTCCGACTATTTCTTACATTTACAACCTTATTTCTCGCAGTCAAACAGTGTCACCTCTACAGTGTGTTAGCCAGAAAGCTTTACAGACTGAAAATAAAAGATTTCTGTCCAGCATACAGCAGAGGAGGTAACACTGTCTAACTGGCTAAACAGGTCACAATTTGTAAAGAAGAAAAATCAGAATTACCAGAAAAAACATTGGAATTCTCACAAAATAAAGGTGCAGTTAAAAGAAAAAAGAATGGTGTAATCAGGAAACCGTTATTTTTAGCATGTCTGAAACGGGCTTCCACAGAACAGAGAAGAGTCTTGATGCACCTAATAATAGACTTTTATGGGTGTCATTTTTTTCACCATTAATACAATTTTTGGTCATTTAACCCTTTTATCCCTGTTGCACACATTTTAAGGACCATAAATTGTGCTTTGTCTAGGGAAAAATGTTGTTTTTTTACTTGTAGTTAAGCTTTTCCCCTTAAGTGCATAATTCTTTTGTGGGAGCTGCAAATTTTTTAGCATAAATATGAGAAATGTTAATTGATGTAGAACTGGTTCCCATGGTGCCGCTTAAAGATAAAGTCATGCAAAAAACGTGTTCCATTTCCTCACATTACTTTTCAGTGACTTGAAAATTATTCATTATTTGTAAACGTAAACAATGTGTTTATATGTAAATGTCACACAAAGTTATACAGGCACAATGTGCAGTGAAATGGCAAACATAGAAAATAAATACAGAGCTACATTTAATATAATATATATATAATATAATTATGTATTTATATTCATATATGTTATATTTAATATAAAATATAGAGCTTAAATGTTCATATGCTAGTTCACCCCGCCCTCTCTGAGGGTGCGTCACTGAGGAACATGGCAGCAGCAGGGTTGCCAGGTTGACACCATGCTGTGTAAGATTAGGAACAATGTAGATGGTGTAAAGAGCGAGTCTGTAGGTGGCAGCGTTATTTATATGGCTATCAAGACACACATTTGGGATCATGATGTCATCATTAGAATTATTAAATCCTTAAATTAGTCTCTGCTATGAAATTACAGAAATACAGAAGTAGAGAAGTAGGTACACAGCCAAAGATGTTCGAATATACCAACCAAGACAGACCTACCATAATTCATGTCTGTGGAAGCCGAAGTGGAAGAGTTCTGGTTTCATAAGTGGGCGTGTCCCTCTTCATCACACACAAGCTCCTCATTGGCTTGAATGGAGCTCTGGGTCATTCTGGTCTGAGTAAAGGGGATCAGTCCTCCCTCCTGCTCCTAAAAGTGGAGTGCAGAATTGGTGGTAAATCTGTGGCTCTTGCTGCGCTTAATCCTCTCTGACAGCGCATTAGCGGTAGCTAAGCTGGCTATCTGACTAGCTAGTGCTACATTTACATTTACCTTCTTCTTTATTTCTGCACATCTGTACACTGAAAAAAAAGAATCTGGTTGTTTAGATATGAAAGAAAACATTACGTATAGTTTACATAAAATATTACATTTCTCATCAAAGCATGATTACCTTGCTTACACTAAATGTCATTTAAACAAATATACAATCTATTAGTTTGATTATGAGGAGTGCATGTTGCTAATGAACATAGTATTCATGTGCTGTAATTACATTATAAGTAACCTGGAGGATGTTTCCGCTGGCAGGAAGAAATGTGTAGTAATGAATAAGCTTCATTATACGGTGTGGCTGAGTAGCAAAGTGTGTAGCGTCGCTGACTCGTAGCTCAACAATCCCTGGGTTGATCCTGACCACCGGCTCAGTTTGCATTTATTCCAGCATCTAATCATGCTGGCCCCCGAACAAGAGTCCTGAATCAATCTTTGCAATATACAACTGAATATATATAAGTGTTCAGGAACACTATTGGGGCAGCGGTGGCCTAAAGAAGAGACGTGGGCTTGGGACTGAAAGGTCGCTGGTTCGCTGGTCAAAAGTATGTCTGACTGTGTAGTTGCAGATTTCTGAGTTGCCTTCTCCTAAACTTATTTGGAAATTGTTTAGCACTGTATATACAGATCTATATTGATCTACTGAATATACAGATGTGCTTACTAAAAATGGAACAAAAGTATATAAACTCAGAAAAAAAAGAAACGTCCTCTGACTGTCAACTGTTTTTACTTTCAGTAAACTTAATGTGTAAATATTTGTATGAACAC
>JAQMYM010000039.1:16869137-16884110 GCA_030014255.1 Parauchenoglanis ngamensis
TCACAACCAACGATTTATACAGGAAAATCATGAAGATTAACAAGGTTGCCCAAACTTTCGCATCCCACTGTATAAACAAAATCTATGTGCCACCATGTCAAATGGTCAAATTTACTTAGGCCCACTCTCTCTCTTTCCTTTAACCACCTAGGAGAGACCAGAACCTACCATCTCTTAGCACACATATATTTATGGGACAGTATGACCAGGGATGTTAACCATTGTTTCCTCTTTTCATTTCTTCCTGTTCTATGGTGGCTTGCATGCAACCCATGTGTAAGTTAACTCCCTCTACCCTCCACCCTACCACAGGATTATATGATTTTATAAGTTACTTTACAAATATCATACCTTCGTTACTAATTGCTGCAGACATTGTACGTGCAATCAAACAACACAAACACACCTTTTCACTGCCAGCCAGGTCCACAAGATAGAGTTTTCCACAGAGTTTCTGCTCTGTTTCCACATGCTCCTGTTTTATGTTGATCAGGAATATGCTGTGGCTGCGAGAACTATGTTCATTCATGTCTTAAAAAAAGAGAGGAAGAGGAGAATTAGGCAAATTAGGCGAAATCTATTAGAAAGAAATGCGGAAGAAGAAAGCAAATTTGTTTTATATTACAATAGCCAGTTTAAAGAGTAATGTACTTCTACATGAGCCCCTTGACATGTCATAGTAGATTGTGTAAACACTCATTTGAATAGCTCATAAACTTATGTGAATATCTCATTGTGTAAACACTCATTTGATTGTATAAACACTTAACTGAACTCTATCACACTGTCCATATAAGAATGAAATTACCTTCACCAGAATACACACTCATTTTAGTCATATTTTTTGTCATTTGGTTGTTATTCATTTAAGTCAAGTCTGAATTTAGTTGCCAAAAACTAAAAATATTTAGCCTTTTTCTCCACATATTTTACAATATATTCTTTTAAACATTCCAAACACAAATGCAATAGTTTCACCCCACCTAACTACCAGGGTTGGTGATAATCACATATGCCACAATTTTGAATTAAAAGTTGTTTGGAAATTTTAGGATAAATTTCGTCATTGATGGTGATTGATGGTCATATAACCACTGGGCAAAAATCCCAGGTTCAACCACAAGGTTGTCCCAAAATCATCTAGTCAGCAACAGAGGCAAGGTAAAATTATTGTCAGGGCATGCAGTTCTTCAACTATTTGATGCAGAAATGACCAGTAAAAAGGTAGTTTTCAGAGACATTAAGGTCAAATTGGCATCTTACATGGGATCTTCAGCACAAGGGGAAGATCACATGCTGGGCTCTAATGCAAGAGGTGCCACACACCTTTCAGAAAGGTTGTAATAAACTTATGAGGCACCAGAGGGATGCCATCCTTGGTGCTGTGGTGCACTGAGATGGAATCCGCATACACCTATGGCATATATTGGTAGGAGTCCCTGGAGAAAAGTTAATATTTTGGGAAGCTGACACTGCACCAGAGTCTGTCTATGAGGTGCACCCTATTCATGGAACAGATCCTCATGGGTATACAAGAACCATACACTAGGGCCTCTTGCATTCATGAGTGCTTTCTTGACAGCTTGGTTGCAGTAATCAGTTGGAGATTTACACAGAGGGGCCATACACACAGACACACTTTCTGAGGGTGCCAATTCACTCTGTCTAATGGGGCACTTGATCTGCTCAGGTAGGAAGCAGCGTGTTCTAATGACAAGAGAAAGAAGCAGGGAAACCATGATCTTGAGGCAATTCACAATATGGGAAGAATCAGAGGCAGGTGGGGGAAAAATGTATAGTAGATAGTAGATGTCAGACTCTCCCAATCAGCCATTATACTGTCCAAAATATCAGAGACCATGCTTTTTGTTTTAGCTCCAATGGCCATTCAGTAGTTATTTTTAATTATTTGGTGGCAAACAATAACAATGAGGAAATGACCTAAATTACTTCCATTTTCATCACTTCCATTAAAACAGCCATGCAGTATTTATTTATACTGCAAGTTCAATATTGCAAGTAAAATATTTACAGATTTAATACTGTTCTTCTGTTGAAGACCTTTGTGTGGGTTATAAAGATTATTACAACATTAATAATGGGAAAACGTTATAGAAAATCACATTAACAGAAAACTCATATACTGTACATTTTCCCATCATTATTGTTTGCCACCATATAATTACCAATAAGCACTAAAAGGCCATTTGATGGAAAACAAAAGGGTGGTCTATGACCTTTGCACAGTACTGTAAATTCCATGTGTTGTACTCAGTGAGACTAACTGTGGATAGGCTGCCCTAAGGAGATTCTGTGTAAAATAGAGAGAATTACTTGTCCTTGTGTTGGCCTGATGGTTGGTGTAGCAGGCCATCACAGCACTGTATGTGCCAATCAAGACACTGCAATGCCTGAGAACCAGCAAAAAGACCTTGAGGGCCAGATGGACCATCAATTCTAGTTGGTTGATGTGTTCTGATCTTATACACATCAGGGCCAAACAAACACACACCCTGCATCCGTGTGGCACCACACTACTCCCCAGTTTGATAGGTAATCATCTGTGATGATTATCTCACTCAGATGGGGCACTGTTCTAAAATCATGAGAAAAACACTGTGGCCTAAGGACACTAAGGACAAGACCCTGTTTGGAGTCTGACCATAGTCTGATATCCCACAGCTGAAACACTTGTAGCTCCAGCAAGGATAGTTGGATTGTCTCTGCAGCTGTTTATTAAACAGCTAGCATTATTAAATAGCATTATTAAACCTAGCATCCCCAACAAGAGTTGGTAACGTACATAGCAATCTAGCTACATCTGAGAGGCAAGCATAATAATATCTGCTACACATTGGGGTTGCTAGTATTCTCAATGGGGACATGAAAATAGGTGTCATCAGGTCCATTGATGCAAATCACAGCATGGTTGCACAGAATAGATTAAATATGATAACCTATGCATACAGAAATGGATTGTCTTTAGGGATGAGTTCAGGCACCTCAAATGTAGAATTGGACATAAAGCTGTTTAAGGTCTCTGGAGTGCTGTTTAGGGTCTGCCCTAGATGGAAGGGAGCAATCCAAACTGGCTTGCATTGATCTAAGAAGTGCCACATGTATGTTTGGTGATTCCACATGTATGTTTGGAAGTCTGTGCTCCCCGATCCAGGGCTTATTTGGTGGCAAATCCAAAGAATGGCACTGACTTTGTAGGGTTGATTTATAAACATTCAGCAATGTGTAATGGGAATTGACAGCCATGTGTAAATGGAGCTGAGAGTTACCTGCTACTACTATTACTGCTACCCCTCACAAATGGACCAATTATTCCAATGCTAGTAGTAAAATAGCTGATATTTTTCATGCATGATGCAAGATCATAAATTCGCACAAAAATGTAATCAGCAGGTATGCATTCAGTGTAGCGACAGTATGAATTTGGATGTAGTGATTTGTCTGATGGCACCACCAGGTATGCAATACAGACATCAATGTCAGGTCTGCTTATGAGCCCACATATTACCTGAAACATGTGCCACGGCACTCAGGTGTGATTCAGATTTCTGTCTTACACTCTGGTATAGAACATTCGGTAATGACCAGCACCTTGCAAAAAAGTACACTCATGGTTGTGAACTGCTAGCAGGTTGAAAAAAGGAGCTAAAAACTCAACTAAAAAGTAACTTTCTCGTCTTCTTTATTATGCTTATAGGTTGTTGGGTATGTGAGTTGTGAGCTGTTTAGGCTGCAGCTATTTGGCTTAGATGTGATTCTGCATTAAGGTCTAAATCTGCCAGTCAAGTATTTCAGCATCAGCAGCTGTGGGTCAGCATCAGCATCTCTGTGCAGACAGCACTGGGGATGTCTAAGCTAGACACTGTGACCTTAAGATAGTCAGTGCTGAGACAGTGAGCATGTACAAGTATGAGTAATGCAGCATGGTTCGATTAACCACTCAGTGATTCACCAAAAAATGACTGCTTTGTGACAATATCTGTTAAAAGCACTATACAAATAAATGAAGGAATTGTTACATGGAGGGAAAATCAAGCTGCCCCAAGGCTGTGTATTAGCAGTTTAGCAGACTAAATCAAGAACAGTGCGTTAGGGTTGTCAAAATTCCAGAACCTTGACTCTGATAGCAATTTTAAGTTTAGTATCATGCTCAACATATGAGACCATGGCAAAAAATTACACTTCACCAGTTATCAACCCATAATCTGTTTATTGCACTGATTATAAATACAATTTAACATTTCTGGAAAAAATACAACTTATCATTATTAATTAATTAATCTCTGATTAGCTAGACTGAGCTGAAATCATGACTGTAAAGTCAGTTAATCATTTCATCTCATTTGAATGCCACCTTCTAAGGTTTGGACCTTATTTTAGTTTTTTTTTAATAGGATAGTTGCAACATAAAAAAAATCAGTGCCATTTTAATATCACCAATGTTTTTAAACACACCAACTTTGGCATTCGGAGAGAGTATGATCACCTACTAGGAGCACGGATTGCCATATGTAACCTGCTTAAACGGTTTATTTTATAATAAACTTCAAATATTCATGGATACTGTAGAAATGTTGGCTGTCCCATGCCCCATGTCTCACTGACACGGTTGTACATTTCAGCACCCACTTCCTTATGAGCTGCAGATTGTTATAGACTCAGTGCACAAAATCTATGAATGAAATTTGGCTAAATAAGACAATGGTCTTGAAGGAAGAGCACCTGATATCCACTATAAAATACAATGATGGATTACTGATGCTTTGAGGCTGTTTTGTGGTTGGTAGTCTATAAATTTTTGATAAGGTTAATGGTGCCAAAAAAGATTTTACTATAAAACCTGCTAATAACCATCATGTCCATAATGAAACCAATACTCTTTGAAATTTCATAAATTGTTATAAGTTCTAATGCAGTGGCATGTCATCACCTCATATTAGATGGTAATATTAATATATTGCTAACAATCTATTAATCTAAATTTTTTTGACTTCTCACCATTACAAATAATTTACTCTATCAATGCCAATTCAATTCAAACTCTCTGACTGGCAAATCTGCAATAAGTGTGTTAAAAGACTCACTGGTGACAGCAACATGGCGGTTAGACTTTCCTTCATCTATCACGTCCATCACCTCCTCTGGGCTCGAGACAAAACGCTCAGTGCAGCCCTGAGAATGTTGGGAATAACATGCCATGGTAAGGTCCGAATTTCCTTGCAGTTACAAAATCTTAAGATCTAAAAGGATGAGGCTGTTTACCTTAACATAGGGGACACGGTTCTTGTCCTCATGTACAGACAGGTTGGTCTTGGTGACTACACACAGAAAGTGAAAGGGTACATAAATAAATGAAGTGCCAAAGACTATACAGTGTAAAAAACTTTGTAACAAAGACAACAAACCATCCAGAAGATCCCGGATCTTTTCCATGTAGATCTCAAAGTAGGACACCTAATAAAGACATCAGTGTTTAGGAGACACAGATACAACAGACTTATGGGGATGGTAAAGAGCTATATTTACAAAATGAAATTAAAATGGGATCCTGATATGCCAGAGTAATCATTTTTATACTATAATCATGAGATAACTGATTATAGTGGTTCCTACTGGTCAATAAATTTGTAACTTCATATGCCATTTAGACTCTACTCATATGTCAGAATATATAATAGGGATTTTTTTTTAAATATCTTGGTAGGAACCAAATGCCCTTTTGACAGTTTTGAACTTGTGGGGACATTTGGCTGGTACTAAATCTGCAGCTTTCGTGTATTTATTATTTTATAATTTCCTTTTGGCAACTGATAATAAGGTTAACTTTAGGTTTAGATATAGGCATATCATTGATTAGGTGCATTAATTACATCAATGCTAAGTGTTTAGAAGGGTAACTAGATAAATGTGTGTATGTGTGTTTACCTTAATGTGGAACTCCAAGTTTTCATCCATGGAAAAAATATGGTTAAAAATGTCCTCAGCAATGCGGGGTATGATTCCCATCTGCTGAGGGTCATGCAGGCTGCCCTGGAGAGCAGAGACAGTGTGTGTTCATTAGAGCAATTCAGGATAATATACTTAGTATTGCTTATATGTATATTCGAATATGAATTCAGCTTTAGATTCTATCATTTGGATTCACAAAAATGCATTATGTTCTTGAAGCACAAATGATAACAATGCCATGCATTAAGTTTATCACAATGCTCTTAATTTCTCAATTTTGATTGGCCAGAAGGTACTGTCAAATTTTCTATAACCGCAAAGGTTATAGAATAATGTCAGCTGCAAGGCAAGTCCCAGGTTTATATTAAATTGCATGTTCTAATGTTTTTCTACAGTAACAGCTCATTCACAGGGACTTGTATGGAGAATAGCCAAATGATTTAAGCCTAAAAGTAAACAGACTTAATAGACCGGTACTGTTATTTAACAAGGAAAAACACATAAACATTGTTCTGAACACCTCATTAAGGAGGTCTTTGAGGTAAAGCTGTTGCTCAGTTATATGACAAGTAGCTTTTTTGGTCTTACTAACTCCAAAAGAGAAAACGTATGATTCCTTGTTAATAAATAGAAAAAATGTAATTGTTGGCAAAATGCTGTGGTATAACAGGAATAGAAAATTTGGGGATATAGGAAAATAATCAGCTGTAGGGTGGTAACAGCACTGGGCCTACATCAAAAGCAGCCTTACCTCCATGGTGTGGGTCTTTCCAGAAGATGTTTGTCCATAAGCAAAGATAGTGCCATTGTAGCCGCCCAGTACATCTGCATGAGTGTACATACGCACACACAAACACACATGTACACAATGCAGAAAATTAAATTTTCCTTTTTCCTTTGCTTCTAATTATTTCCTTGTACATAGTTGACTTGAATTAAGTAACAAGGTTTATATCTGACAGGTTCATTAGTTCAGCACAATGCAATGATGTAACTGCACCGAGATGTAATCATTAGTTTCTCCATACACCTCTCCTCCATGGTTAAATCATCATTACCTAAGTGATGAGACCATCTTAAATTGGATTGACTGATGAGTCATAGATCTCATAGATTTAGATTTGCTAAATCTTAATTTGTCATTTAAATTAAATGTCAGTTAATTTGAATTAAATGACATTTAATTCATGTTCCATGTAGCTATATTAACTTGTCTTTCCTCAAACACCTACAGAGGAGCTGCTATTCTGATAATCACTACACACATTTAAAAATCTAATGCTTCTGCACTAGAGATATTGATCTGTTATTCTTATATATGTACATATTATAGAATGTGTAAGCATATTAGAAAGTTCCACTTAAAACCATGTAGAGCTTTACAAAAAAGATTAAAGCCCTAGCACTGTAAATGGTTCATGGTTTGGCTTTCTAAGGGCATGTCTAAAGGTTCTATACAGAACCCTGTAACAAAGTATTTCTATTTAGAACCCTTCAGCAGAGTGTTTCCCTGTCAAAGAGGGCTCCAGGTCAAGTCTCATTAGGAAACAAAAAAGACTGAATTATTCAAAGAATGCTTGAGGTTCTTCAAATGTTATTTATAGTTTAAGGCTTTTTACTAAGTAAAAAGGGTTGTACTAGGATAGAGATACTCTCATATAGGGTTCTACATAGAACCCTTAAGTGTTATACCCAGAGGGCAACCAAAGAACCCTTAAGGGTTCGAATTAATGAAGATCACTTACTCAAAACTGAAAAACAAATTAAAACAAACAAACAAAAAAAACAACAACCAAGAAACAAATGCAAAAACATTATTTTCATGCTAGCATTTTCATCTTTATTTCACACTATGCATACAAGAAAAGGTTCTTGCAAGAAGTCTTTGTACCAATACATTTGAATAAATAATAACTATAAACACATATGCTAATATCTGAACAATTTTGGCCTTACCTTTAACGATTTGCTTGGCACAGGTGTTGTAGACTTGCTCTTGGGTGGTGTTGGTGGGAAACACACGATCAAACACATAGGACTTCCCCTAAAGACACAAGAGCCAGAGCCAGTCAGACAAACCATGCACATGCATTGAGAACTACCATACCATACATTCATCCAAGAAGACCAAATTATCCTCTCTGTTTTTCTCTATCCAGATTCCATAATCAATTCCAATGTCTGTCCATGCAGGCAGGGAGCAGGCCTCATCTGGGGCCAATAAACTTTGACTGATTTAATGCAACATTTTAGTCCCAGAATGTACAACATTGGGCATCTGCACAGCACTGAATCATTGCTACCCTCGCAACCTCACTCCCCACCCTTCCTCAGTCTAATTCATTAAAATGGTACCAGTGTTAAATTAAACGTGCTAAGATTGAACAAACATGAGCTATATCTAGTTGCACTTTCCTCTATTTTTTATTGCATTACTTAATTAAGCCAAGCATTTGAGGTCATCCTTTTTTACATATCCCTGCTGCACCACCGCCTGGTATATTCTAAAGCTGATTTAAGAACACTGGGTTTTGACATTTTAAACCCTGAGACAAATATATTCTGTATGCAGGAGTAAGCGGACAGGATTAGTATGATGTGACGCGATGTTTAAACTTACCGGATGGTTTGCGCAAACACAATGAAACATAATGAAAAAAAAACCCCGTCTAACAGAACCAAGGACAAGGCCTGGTGCAGTGTAGTGCTGCTAACATCAGCCACAGTGCAAGATGAAAAACAAGCCTGTGATATACGCTGTGAATTTCAAACATACACAGGACAACCTAAAATATTATTGTTGCAAAGGTGAACAAAAATAACCATGATTACGTCATCCAGGCAGTCATCTTGACTGATTTTTTTTTTTGACTGATTTCCAGCACTAGCGTACGGCGTGTCAGTAAAATATTCTAAATCATCAGACTTCATCATTAACAAAATGATGCTTTGAGAAGAAAAACGAGCATACCCCGATGATAACGGTGTCGTCTCCTTGAAACGTAGGCAGAAATTTATCTCCTCGCAGAATCTCGGCCTGATTCACAGGGCGAAAACGACACAGCACCTTGATGTTGCACTCTGCGACAGGCTCGGTCATCCTGGAAAATCGCGCTGGAACAGATTGGCTAAAAACAAACAGGGAATTTTATGATTGAAAGAATAAAAAGTGGTAGGGCTATGGACGGGCCTCGGATGCCGCAAACACTTGCAGTCTTCAAATATCCGGATTTAACTGAAGCAGGAGCTTGATATTTCGGATTTCGGAGCCGCTGGGATAAACGGGCAATATCTCAGCTCTGACTTTGACTTTTGTTTAAAGCTGCTAAAAGAATTAGCTGTTAGACTGTTCCCCAGAACAGTCGTTTTTGTTGTTGTTGTTGCTTTGGGTCGACAGGCTGCGCGAGATGGCGGTCTATTAACAGATGATGCTGCGAAGGATGCTGCGCTCAGTTTATAGCGGATGCGGAGGCCAGGGTGCGGTCTGCTGCGCGTGCAGCGCAACTCAGGGTTGCCAGATCATCAGAAACAACTTAACCCACATTGAATGTTTAAAATCCTACAAACAGAACTTTAAACTCCTAAAGGACAAATCCTTGGAATTACTTGATTCCAATTTATCTCCCTTTTAATTTTCAAAGTTAGAAGAGTTCTAGATTTTGAAGGATCGTCTGTTTTAGCTTTAGATAGGCTGTTTACATTCTCTAAACTCGAGGAGGGAAACTGCAGGCAAATAGAGATGCGAAGCCCTTTTATAAACCACCCAAGCATGGAGGGATTTCATTATAACGTTTAGAGTATCTCTCTTCAGGACAATTTTCCTTTCCAGTGCGATTGTAAATATAACAAGGGAATGTCGGAGCTCAATCTGGCAACCTGCTAGACAGGCAGTGATCATGCAGCTCCACGACAATGACAAAGCAAAGAGTTCAGTGGAGCGAAATATTGGGTAACTCATAGTAACAAGATACTCTGTTTTGAATTAACACCCGCAGTGTTCACATATGTCCTACCAGATTTATTTACTAATTCATTTAGTCTGTAGGTAAGTATTAAGATCAGCTTTAAGGTGAAGGTTTGGATGGGGTGCAGGGTCCGGAAGAGATGGGTGGGGTGATGTCCACGTGGTCTCACCCCTGCGTGGTGTTGCATGGATTTGTATCAGATTGTGTGATTCTCTGAAAGATGAAGCCCTTCTGAATCATGCTTTCTCGGAACTCAACACTGCAAGGAGGACATTTAAGAGAATATTGATCTGAGCATAGGGGCTAAGAACAGAATATTAACATCATTCCCTCACCAAAGAAAACAATAGTGCTCATACTTGTTAGGAAAAAAGTGTTGCTGCTCCTAAATTGTTCAAAATACTAATTTATATTTATGAGAACAAAATAATAAGCACTTCCCATGAGCACTCTCCTGAAAAAAACCCTTATCACTCACAATCCCAAATGCTGGGTTAAATGTAACCTATTTGGGGTCATTTCATGAATAAGTGTCAGAATAACCCATTGCCTGGTCATAGTAAACCAGTCTTTAGGTGTTTAAAGCAACACATAACCCAGCAGCATGGGCTCAAATGAACTCAGACTGTGTTCTGTTATATAGGTTACTGACTCAGGACTGAATCAATATCAAAGACTGTATATATGGGTGGACATCATGACAGGGTTTGAAAACTGAGGCCAAAATGTTACTGAGGACATCTAGTGGCTGGCTACAGTAGTATTTTTAACCCCACTCATTCCTATGCAAGTGAATGGTAAACAAGCCAAAGGACATTTCCACAAATCATTTTCAGGAATAGTGTTATGTCATTTTGCAAGTTCAGTTGACCCTAATATTTTTCTAAATATCTTTCATTATGATAAATGTTTTAATAGGAGTTTTTTTGATGTTAGTCAAATGATCAACAGGCTGATGAACAGCCAGAAATGATAGTCTGGTCTCATGGATATGCATGTGCTATGCAACATGCAGCAGAATCTCTTACTGAGACTATAACTCAGTGAACTTCATTTGACATCTTTCAAACTTCGTGCAACCCTGATTCCAAAAAAGTTGAGACTTTCTTACTGTTCAGACTGATATGCTTTATTGTTTTTTGTAATATACACTTATTTTGAATTTAATACAAAGCACCATGTTCAAAAGACTGAGGAAGTTGTGGAATGCTCGATAAACACCTGTTTGGAACATTCCACAGGTAAACAGTTTAATTGGTAGCAGGCAATAGTATTATGATTGGGTATGAAAGGAGTTATCCTCAAAAATCTCAGTCATTCACAAGCAAGGATGGGGCGAGGTTTTGTTAAAACCTTGTTACAACACCACTTTGTTAAAAACTGCAAATAGTCCAACAGTTTAAGAACAACATTTCTCAATGTACAATTGCAAATAATTGATGGAATTTCACCATCTACAATCGATAATGTCATTCAAAAATTCAGAGAATCCAGAGAAATCTTTGCATGTGAGGGGCAAGGCCAAAACCCAACATTGAATGGCCATGACCTTTGAGCCCTCAAACGGCACTGCATTGAGAACTGACAGATTGTATAAAAGGCATTATTATATGGGCTCAGAACACTTCGGAAACTGTTGTTGGTAAACACAGATCATCGCTGCTTTTACAAATGCAAGTTAAAGGTCCACAATGTAGGATTCAACCACTTGAATGCCCCTCACTTTCCCCTCCCTTTCCAAGCATATATCAGAACATGCGGTGGCTGTCAGGTGCCCGTAGCTTACTTCCAAGTACTTACATTCACACTTCCTTGCTTCTTCCATACTACGAAATAACTACAATCCTCCACTTTTGAAAATTTGGGGTCTCAAACTTATTCAGCCAGAATCAGGAAACACTAATTCCTCTTATTTCTTTTTCCTTTTCTTCCTTTCTTCTTCTTTGTCATCCTTCCGGTGCTTCCTTACAGATACATACTGCTAAAAACTCAAAACGGGGAAGACGTTCTCTAGAGGTTTGTCCTTTCTGGGCTACTGTAGCAGTGCAACATGGCGGTTCTGTAGAGGTGGACCAGCACCCTATGTAGATAAAAAGGGCTAATCTTAAAATCTAATCTAATCAATCTTAAAATAATCTAAGATTAAAAAACACAATGATTCATAGTTACAAGTAATTTTTATGCTAATTAAAGAATATTTATGAATTCCATAAGTATATTATGGAATATATACTCAATCTCTGTTAAGAGTTACCCTCAAAATCCTACACAGTGGACATTTAACACTCTACAATGCAAAGAGAAAAGCCTTATATCAACAACATCCCAAAACACGGCCAACGTCTCTGGGCCCAGTTCATATGAGATATAATGACACAGAGTTGAAAAGTGTGCTATGGTTTGATGAGTCCACATTTCAAATTGTTTTTGAAATCATAGAAGACATGCCCTTTGGCCTAAAGAGAAAAAGGACCATCCAGATTGTTATCAGCACAAGGTTAAAAAGCCAGAATCTGTGATGGTATGGGGGTGTGTTAGTGCCCATGGCGTGGGTACCTTGCAAATCCCTGAAGGCCCCATTAATGCTGAAAGATAAATACAGGTTTTGGAACAACATATGCTGCCATCCAGACAATGTCTTTTATATGGACGTTCCAGCTTATTCCAACAAGACCATGCCAAGTCATATTCTCCACGTGTTACAACAGCGTGGCTTCGTAGTAAAAGAATGTGGGTACTAGACTGGCCTCCCTGCAGTCCAGACCTGTCTTTCATTGAAAATATGTGATGCATAACAAAATACGACAATGGAGATCCTGGATTGTTGAGCAATTGAAATCCTATATCTAGAAAGAATGGGAAAGCATTTCATTTTTAAAACTTCAACAGTTATTGTCCTCAGTTCCCAAAGGCTTACTGAATGTTGTTAAAAGAAAAGGTAATGAAACACAGTGGTACACATGCTCCTTTACACATGCTCAAATTCAGAATGAGTGTTTATTTACAAAGTTTACCAGTTTGAACATTAAATATCTTGTCTTTGACAAGATTAAATATCTTGTCTATATTCAGTTGTATTCAACTGAATATAGGTTGAAAAGGGTTTGCAAATTATTGCATTCTGTTTTTTTTTACATTTTACACAGCATTCCAACTTTTTTTGGAATTGGGGTTGCACCAAAGGTTTACAGTGTTTATATTTCTTTCATGTTTCTTATTTTTTAAAGATGTATTCGACTAATATAATTTATTTTGAATTGCATTAAACAGGGTATACTTTAATACTACATCATTTTATTTATATACCAAACATCTGTACCATGCATGTTAAAAGTTTAAATAATAAAATACATAGCACAACACTTAAATATAAATACTAAATGTATAATGAACACATATACACAACAAAAACAGGTACAATAAAAAAATACATAAATTACTTAGAAAAAAACATATGTTCCATAAGCAAATCCAACCATGAATCAAAAATGTGGTCAAGAAACATGTAGAGGAATGAGGTAATACTTACTGTTCATTTATGAAGAAATAAAAAAAAATTGGAAAAGCCCAAGGCTAGTGAAGTCTATATATTGTGTTTGCAATTTAGCAAACATGGATGAAGCCTTGCTAGTATTGATTAAATGTTTGTCATGTCTAAGGCAAAAGCACATTTGTGTTCACTTCAGGGAGGTAGTAAGCAATCTAATTAACACGGGCTACTTAAGCAAGAAGTTGTAAGGTTGGAGGGGAGATGCAAGTTAGACAGAAGGTTAAAAACAGATTTTATCCTCATAAAATGTGGTGTGTTTCCAGGAGCCTTGAGAGGACACAGGATTGGTAATAGACAGATTTCACTAAGCTGCCGCTAGCCATGACTCTGCAGTGGGCTACAGCTCCCTCTGTCATATCCTGCTGGCCCTGACTGCTGCACTGGATATATTCAATTTGGCACTAAAGGTGTGGCATCACAGGGTTTGCAAAGTGACACAACTGGTGAATATCATTTTTATAGGTAGGTTTCTACCTAGGAGCCAATTTAAAACCTTAAAGAAATATTGGATTGACATAATTACTACTCACTTTGATTCCTGTCTCAGAAATCTGTTGGGAAACATTAAGGGGCACACAAGAGGTTGAAACAGACAGTTTTCCACAACATTCAGTGTTAAGTTGTACACCATTAATAATAATTATTTTGATTAATTAAAAAATCATGTTAAAAATTAACTCAAATAATTTAATGATCTGTTATGCCCTTGTGGTGTGTGGTGTCACAAATACTTACATATTACAGGTATTTTACAACAATTGAAAAACTGCAAAAATCTTTGTATATTGTCTCTACCACTTATATCGAAAACATAAAGGAAATTGGCAGAAATTGTTTTTACCCCATGAACATTACATTTTGGGGCAACAGCTCCATAGGCCCCCATTCATTATGAACTATCCCATGAGCACCCCTACACAATCCAGTATTCTGAGATTGAAAGTTCTCCCTATTAGAAATTCTCTGTTATTATTATTATTATTTTCATCCCTGTTACTCTTTGAATTTTGAATTTTGAATCTACTGTCGTTCTCCTGGAAGCCTTGCTGCAAATGGATCCTAAGCTTCTTCTGGATCTAGTGTGTTACAAAACTTTTCCAAACTTCATAAAAGGCAAAGAGAGTAGTGTAAATACCTCTAATTACTAATCAATTACTGAAATACACAAAATACAGGTACCAGTTTGAACCTATTAGACCTTAATGTTTGCTGTATGTGTGCAATGCTGTCTGCCAATATAGAATCTATTCTTGTCTCATATATGATTTTGTCACAGCTCGTAGGCTGCATACATTTATATTTATTATACTTATACGATTTGTAAAATTGTAAATGGTTCACATTTGTAAAAGTGAAAACTAAAGGAAATTGCGGTTTAGAAAGTCTAAAAAGCAAAACATCTACTGTGCTGTAAATCCATCCATCCATTATCTATACCCCTTTATCCATCTGGGTCGCGGGGAAGCTGGAGCCAATCCCAGCATCTTCGGG
>JAQMYM010000039.1:16897698-16913051 GCA_030014255.1 Parauchenoglanis ngamensis
CACACAGAAAGGCACCCTGGGTGATTCGGGGATCGAACCCAGGACCTTCTTGCTGTGAGGTGACAGTGCTAACCACCACACCACCTGCTATCATCTTCAAATATATTAAAAAATTAGATATTTGAACCACTAACTTTTTGCATGTAAAATGTGTAAACCAGTATTGTCTTGAAAGCATGTGCCTTCATATTCAGTGTACATAGGCAGAGGCAACATTTAATACATGGAACATATACTGCATATGGAATGTTATACACAATATAACAAAGGTCTAGGGAAACTATAATCAATGCTCTTTATAGTAAGAAACACATGCAAATGAGATGTGAAGCGTTTTAGAACATGGCACATTTGATTTGAACCCACCCATTTTTTTAAGTGAGCAAAAATGATTGAAAATGTGACTGACAGGTATTTCTTCTTGCCTAGGTGTGCCCTGTTAGACTGATTGTTTAAAGAATTAAAAGCTTTGAATATCTACTATTGGTTTGAGCCCTGGGTTTCACCTGGGAAGACTACATCAGTTTTTAAAAAGGATAAACCATCACCAAGACCAGAGAGCTGTCTATGGGAGAAAGCAAGCCATTTTGAAGCTGAGAAAAGAGGAAAAATTAATCAGAGACATTGTACAAGCATTGGATATAGCCAGTGGAGCAAGGTGAAGGTGGAATGTTCTGAAAAAAGAAAAACACCAAGAACCAGTGTACTAAGTGTACTAAGAACCAGACATAGAACAGGTTGGCCACGGAAAACAACAGCAGTTGATGGTAGAAACATTGTGAGAGCTTTGAAAAAAAAACCAAAACAACAGTCAGTGACATCACCAACAGTGTTTAATTTTCTGTTGCTTACCTAAAAATCAGGTGGTCGGCCACCAAAGGTGACATGTTCTAAGTGATTTAAAACAGCTATGGGTAAATATCAGGAAATTAAAGCTAAAAATTTGGATTATCTCATATTAATTTTTTTTTCTCTCAAACCTCGAAAGACAGAAAATGTCTTCACCATATAGCAAAAATAAAAGAAATGGCCTTGTCAATCCAATACTTTTGGAGGGGACTGTACATTAAAGAGAATATGTTAAAAATACAATATAGTATGGCAAACCATGCAGAAAATTACATCCATCCATCCATCCATTATCTATACCGCTTTATCCATCTGGGTTGAGGGGAAGCTGGAACCAATCCCAGCATCTTCGGGCGAGAGGCGGGGTACACCCTGGGCAGGTCGCCAGTCCACCACAAGGCCAACACAGACAAACAACCACACACGCTCACATTCACACCTATGGGCAATTTAGAGCAGCCAGTTGACCTAATCAGGCGATCATTTCCTGTGTCAATTCTTGTGTAACTTTTTGTGACAGAACGTTTTGGAAACCAGACGGACCAGTCTTGCTGAAAGATTGTGTAGTTGAAGACCCCCTGTTGTCGATCTGTTCACATTAAACAACTGTATGACTTGTGATCGGGAGTCTTGAAGTTGGTAGTGTGAACAATCCAATGACTTTCAGAATCATGTAGTGTGAGCAAGCTATTACTGCACATTGGATAGACTACAGTTCACATACAGCCGAGCATGTAACTCAAGGTGTTGAATATGTGGGAAATAAACAAAAGGTTCATTTAATTTTGAGGGATGAGCATGGGGTTACCAAGCTTCAGCTACAATGCACATATGTGAAAAACTATGGGGCATTTCACACACTCATCACAGGCCTGTGCACATCAGGAGGTTATCCAGCTTTATTTGAAGATGTAAGGACTGTTATGGCAGGGATTACATCAGCTGCATTTGCAGACATGGTGTGAATGGAGTCTGCACCTGCAGCTGATGTAATCCCTGCCATAACAGTTCTTATATAAGCTTACAAGAGAACAGCAATGACCAGGGAATCAAGATAATGGAAAACACTCTTCTAGAATCAGCGGAAAGACGGTTCAGACTGGGTAATACAGAAACAAATAAGTTTGCCACTTGCTGGCAGGAGGCAGCAATGCATTTCCCGTGCCTAGTCTGCCAGAAATGAAAAGGAGAAATCAAAACAATACATTACTGATGCCACTTGCACACAAATGATTATGTACTTCCACTTACACAAAAGACATTAAGGTGAGTAGGAGGTCCTTCAGTGTGGCCACACATTGCAGGACATGCTAAAACAGGACTGCTAAAACAATGTGGCCATATGCAGTCCAGACCACCACCGAACATGGCCTGAGTGATTGGATCTCAATATGTCTTTGGGATGCATGTGACACCATTCACACCTGTACACAGAGCTGACTACTTGTGACCTGATCACCCAGAACACATCCAGGTGTGAACAGGGCCAGAAAATTCAAAACATCTGTGCAAATTATTGTGGAGGTACCTTTCAATCTGCTCCTATTTTACATGGGAGAAAATGTCTGCTCTTTTGGCATATTTTTGAGTTATAATACAACTATTATAATTATAACTGTGATGTTAAGTCATGCAGCTTCTGTGGAAAACATGTAAAGGTTGGTAGGTTTTTTTAATAAAATATCAGTGAGTAAATATCACTGGATGTTGTGGCAATGCAGTGTCATTTATGGATACACAAGCCTTCTAAGCAGTGATGAATATTTCTGTTGTACTTTTGATATGCGCATGCTTTTAGGTTCTGTAACTTTTTGTTTGGCTGTATTATCGATTTTGCACAAGTGATTATATAGGTTATAATTAGAGCTTGTTGCTACTTATCCCATGACATTAAAAAAACACTACACTTCAGAGATGCTTAGCTCAATGATTTTTTAAATTTTATTGTCTCACATGCACCCTGACATGATTTCTTGACAACGAAAGGTCTTGTCTCAATATTTCATATCCTCAATATCACAGTATTATGGACTATGATAATCAAGAGTTTCTGGTGTCCAATGCATAGGCACTGATGCATCAGATATTGCCTGAGTAAATAAGAAACACCCCCCTTTATCATTTGATTGGTGTTAGGATTAGAAAATGTTGCATGAGTTAAGTGAAAATCAATATTTTTCAAGGCAGCAGGGCAGCTAACATTTCTTACCAAGGAAGGTACCCCACAGACCAATTACAACTTTCATGACCAAACTGGGGGATAACTCTTGCTACTTCGATCCACATGCTGACAACAATGGACAACCCAAACATGAATAAAATAGGGTTTATGTCACTCAAAGCAGCATTCCAGACTGAGACTCTTTTTGTTGTAACTTCAGGATCAACTCCAGTAAGTTCATCTGCATTGTCACTTCCTGTCAAAGATGCAGTCAAAAGAAATTATTAAGAAAAAATACCTGTGAAGAGAAAGATAAAGAGAAAGAACACAGGATCTGAATGCATCATCAGCACCTGTGGGATGGTGGTGATGTAGAATCCAGGAACTCCAGCTTTCTCAAGTGTGTTCTGTTGGTCCAGGACCTTCTGATCCATCTCGGCCACAATCTTTTCATCCATCATTCGTTGTTCATCTTTCACACGCTGCTCCAGACCCTAGAATGTCAAGAGAGACGGAACAGAGTAGGGTGCATTTGTGCATACATGTTTTGTTTACAGTGACAACAGTAGGCTAACCAAAAATGCAACTTTTTTTCCGAAATTTAATTTTGCAGGTTATTCAAAAACTTAGAAAAGCCTGCTTTGTATTAAAAAAATTCTCTTTGCTAACAAATTAAAAGACTTTTCTTTTAACTTGCCTCTGTTTCTGCATGCTGGCTCACTTTTAATACAGTGAGGTTGTGTGATTTGCAGGTCTGCAGAGCCACTTTCTGTTTCCGTATCAACTCATGCATGAGAACTTGAGAAAGAGACAGCACATCCTTATGTCAAAAAATGGATTTTAATAAGTCAGAAACTATCATATATGAGTCACAAATCATTATACACACCAACACACCTCTGTGCTCAGTATGTAATTTCTGCCTTTGGTTGTACAGGTTTTTCTCAGTCAGGTGCTGGATGTCCAATAGGCCCTGGACAATCTCATACACAGTGCCGTCTATGAGAGCTTGGGCCAAATCACTCAGCATTGTGTATGACAAGCGCTGCTGAAACCAGCTTTTGAGAGAGTGTAAAGTTCACAAAAGTACAATGTTAAACAAACCTAGGGTTGCCAACTGTCCCTTAAAATATCAGTATTTGGAAATGATCAATTAATTAATCAAAATCAATTCATTGCAAATCTATGGAATAGAAATATTACAGGTTAGACTATTAAAACAGGGCAATTTTATGAGATCGAAGGAAACCCTGTTGGTCTTCCTCAGCCTCTGTCATGGCAGGTTCCACTACCACTGCCCAATCAGAGAATGCACAGAAAATGTCTTCTAGCCCCCAGTGCGTTTCTGAACCATACTGGCCTGAATTATTTGTGTCGGATTGTGCCGATGTTTTTTTGGGTTTGTGCCATGTCAGTCACTCGCCCCAACTGGTTTACAGATGACACCATTGCCACCACCTACATCTGGCCCTCACCCACCTGGACAATAAGGACACATATGTACGAATGCTGTTCATAGACTTCAGTTCAGCAGTCAATGCAATTATTCCTTAGCACCTGATTGGAAAGCTCAGCCTGCTGGGTCTGAACACCTTTCTGCAACTGGATCCAGTACTTCCTGTGTGAGAGACCTCAGTCAGTCCAGACTGGGAACAGTACCTCCAGCACCACCACACTGAGCACTGGGGCCCCCCAGGGTTGTGTGCTCAGTCCACTACTGTTCAGTCTGCTGACTCACAACTGTGCAGCAATGCACAGCTCGAACATCATCATTAAGCTTGCTGGTGACAACTATGGTGGGACTCATCAGCAAGAACGATGAGTAAGCATACAGAGAGGTACAGCAGCTAACGGATGGGTGCAAAGTCAACAACCTGTTGTGGACAAACGTGGACAAAACAAAAGAGATGACTTCAGAAGAGCACGGAGTGACCACTCTCCAATGAACATCAACATATCCTCTGTGGAGATTGTCAAGAGCACCAAATTCTCAGCTCCAAAGCCAAAAAAGCCCAGCACGACTTCCATCTCCCACCACCCATCCTCACCACCTTCTACAGAGGGACTATTGACAGCATTCTGAGCAGCTGCATCACTGTCTGGTATAGGAACTGTACCATACTATACAACCCTACAGCAGATCGTGAGAACAGCTGAGAAGATAATTGGAGTCTCTCTTCCCTCCCTCACAAACATTTATCACACACGCTGCATCTGCAAAGCCACCAGCATTGTGGATATCCCCACACACCCCTCACACAAACTCTTTACCCTCCTGCCATCTGGCAAGTGGTACCAAACATTCAGGCCTTCGCTGCCAGACTGTGCTAGTTTCTTTCCACAAGCCATCAGACTCCTGATCACTCAGGGACTTTGAATACATTCAACTACCTTTGCAATTTTTGCACATCTTCATAATTTACAGGACTTACACAACTCAACATATATATATATATATATATATATATAGAGCACCTTATATCACTAGGACCATGTACCGGTTAGTGCTGCACGGTCTCTGTGTTGCACCGTCTCTGTGTCTTCCTGTTTTTATATCCTTTACTGTGCTATTTTCTTATGTCTGAACTGTCTGAAAAGTTTGCACACATGCAATTTATGTAGTCTTATGTTGTCTTTTGTTGCACACATTCACATTTGTAATTCTGTGTTGTCTTATATGTAGCACCTGTGTCCTGGAAGAATGTTGTCTCATTTCACTATGTACTGTATCATCTGTATATAGTTAAAATGACAAAAAATGACACTTGAACATCGTAGATTATTTGGTTGTCGTGACACATGGGCCTCTCACATGCTGTACAGATTTATCAATTAATAGATTTTTCAATAAATCGTTCTGCACATTAAATGGGTAAGGGTTAATTACTGTTTATCAGTACAGTTCATATTCATAAATAAGGTGAGAGCCAGACATGTTATTAACCCTAAAATTCTCCAAGGAGTTGAAAAGTGCACATGATAGCATTCAAGTCAGTGCCTGGGTACAGTTAGCAATCAGAGATTGCACGAGCCTAACCGATCTGTTCCTGGGGGCACTTCCAAGCTGGCTCAAGTAAACTGCCCCCAGAAGCAGCACAGAGCGATCCCACTGGTCAATCAAACCATTTTTTTTGAGGGACAAATGTTCCCGGAAGCAGTTTGGGTAGTTCACCTAGTGTGAGTACAGGCGTAGACAATAGAGACTCAAAATGTATAAAAATAAAGTCAAAAGCTGATTGCAACATAGTAAACTAAAGTTTCGATAATAAGTCAAAGTTTATGACTCAAATTACTGTTTGCACTTACTCTTCAATTCATTATTATAACTGAATGTTACTTGATCCTATGATTATAAGAGAAAGTCAGAATTCAGAGAGTATAGCTTTGATGATGCTCTAGTTAACTATCTTATTTTAACCCTGAAACAGATATCTGTGACTTCCTTTATATTTTATTATTACAATATTTGTGAATAGAAGCCATCATTTAAATTATTTATAAATTAGAGCCCTGGGACTTTGTTACGAAGCAGTCACAGACTCTGACTAAGAATGAGATCTTACTGCATTTGAGAACACTCAAATGCAGCAAGATCTCATTCTTAGTCAGCGTCTGTGACAGCTTTAAATAATTTAAATGATTCAGTCACAAACCAGCAGAAAATCTCTGTTGTCAATAGCCAACAGAAAATCTGTTGAAGACAAGTGAATGTAAGGATGCACAATGCACATGCACGCTGCTTGACCTTGCTCACAATGTTCCATCGAGTGCTCCAGCACAGCTGAATCATATGACTGGTAGTGATGTGACTCAAGTTTTTATTTAAAAAATTATAAAACATTTCTTAACATAGTCAAGTGAATCAGTGATTCTGTTAAACACATACATACCCTCATAGCTAATAAATGTATTAATAGTTATTTTGATAATCCATGTCTATTTTAAGTCCTCTGTTGGATCATAATATTAAGCGGCTTGTTTGTATTCCTGGTTTGCATAGAATTGCATTTAACCATGACCTTATACTACTTACTTGATAACCAAGTAAGGTTATATATAGTACTATATTTACTGTAGTAATGTTACTTTCTCCAACATTACAACTTGTCCAGTATTTCTTCTTCAGATTTATATGCAAGACTACTTGAAGCTCAGTACTTAAAGAGCAGATGGAAAAATAGGATGGCTGTCACTGGATTATATTTAAACAGTGGCTTTTTCCATGTCTTGATAGACGGAAACATCTGATACAGAAATTAAGACTGCCAATCCAATACAGTTTTAATTCATTTAAATGATTTTACGTCATTGGACGCGAGATTTAAAAAATCACAATCTCCAACTACGGTCCGCCAGATGATAATACAGAAGGGAATGGGAATTGAATGTTTTATCTAAATCTAATCCCTTATGCTTTCCTTATTTCTGTTTCGAAAGTTGGCAACCCTAACACCCCCAACAGAGCTCGGTCAAATATTTCAAGCTTTGGGTTCGTATTCCTCTTCACACAACATAATCAGTATAAATTGCTTTGTTAAGCACACATTTGTTTAACGCTAACCAGACAACCAGCTAATTAGGCAGCTACCTTGGCAAGTCTTTGACCAGTATTTGAAGCTCGGACAGGAGATAATAGTGTCGTTCCTGCTGTTCCGTGGCATCGGTCGGCTCCTTATATAATCCCGAATACATCTCCATCTATACTGACGGGGTTGAATCGTAAACTAGTTACTGCAAACTTCGCTAAACATTATGGCCAAATCGTAACGCCTGTCGCATAGTGACACACCTTGAATAAAAGTGTTCGATTTCACGCAGGCCTCAGCTGAACAAACGCTATGGTCGAATGACCCCGTCTTCTTTTTCTTAAACTGCTTCTGCTTCTTCTTCCTCCCCCTCCGCTTCTTCTACTTCTTGTGGTTTTACGACGGCCGGCATCTGTATGTTACATTGTCGCCATCTACTGGATCAAGCCATTATTGCTTTGTCAATCTCATGTCCAAATTCTCATGTCCATATTCTCATGTCCATATTCTCATCTGAACTTCCGCTGAGACCGCCTTCTACAAAGGCTCCCTCCTGCTGATGACTGAAGACTTTGTCACCTTTTCAGAGGGGAAGATTGAAAAAATCTTTTAGACCTTCATTTCTACCCCAACTCCTACAGTCCACATTGTGTATTTCATTGGAACATTTTCATACATAGCAACAGAAGAGATCATGCAAGTCATCTTGTCCTGCAATCATACCACCTGCTCACTGGATCCAATCCCTTCCACAATGCTCCAGACCATCTCACAACACTTCCACCCCTTCATCACTATTATTATTATTATTATTATTATTATTATTATTATTATTGGCTACATAACATCTGGTCATGTACCAACTGCATTCAAGAGAGCCAGGGTTATTCACATTCTGAAGAAACCCATTCTGGATCCCTCAAATATAAGCAACTACCAACCAGTAGCACTTATCTTTTTCTTTCTAAAATCCTTGAATGCACTGTCTACAATCAACTATCTTTCTTACATAACAACCTCCACGATCCTAACCAGTATGAACCAGTTTCAAAGTTTCCACATTCCACAGAAACTGCCCTTGTGGCCATCACTGAGAAGCTCAATGCTGCTAGACCAGCAAAAACTGTTATAAGTCCTCATCCTCCATGACCTTTTTGCAGCATTTAACACAGACAAACAGAAGACTCTCTTGTCCATCCTCATGAATCTTGGAATTTTGGCACCGCATGGCAATGGTCTTCCTACCAGGAGAGTAGGTCATATCGGGTGATATGGAGGAGAGGATCCACATCTGCTCCATGCAGACTCTCCACTGTTGTCCCATAATGCTCAGTACTTGGTCCTCTTCTGTTTTAGCTCTATACTTGATCTCTTGGTGAGGTCATATCCTTACATGGGTTTTCGTACCACTTCTATGCGGATGATACACAACTTATCTCTCCATTCCTCCCTTAGATACTCTGATGTTTCTACTCACATCTCAGCATGTCTGGCAGACATCTAATCATGGGATGGCATCTCACCAGCTGAAAATTAATCCTAGCTAAACTTAACTGCTGTTCATCCCAATCAATAATTCATCCTTATGTCAGGATCTTGTGATCTCCCTGGACAACTCTCAGATCTCACCTTCTGTCACTGCACACAATCTTGGGGTAACCATGGATAATCAAATGTTGTTTTCCTCACACATTGCTGATCTGACATGCTCATGTTGATTTCTCCTTCAGCCACTCAGGTGCTTATTCAGTCCCTTGTAATTTTGAGACTGTACTGTACCAACAAATAGCCTGTATGTTTTGATCTAAGTAGGAGTGTCAGATCATAAAATACCAGACGTTTGCTCAGGTACTGTGGCACAAGACCATTCAGTGCTTCATAGGTCAGTAGTTATTTTATAATCAATGTTAAATCTGACTGGGAGCGAGTGCAGTGTGGATAAGATAGGGGTGATGTGATCATATCTTCTGGATCTAATAAGAACTCTCGTTTCTGCATTCTGGACTAACTGGAGCGTGTTTATACAACTACTGAAACATCCAGAAAGTGAGACATTACAATAATCTAACCTACAGGTAACAAAAGCATGAACTAGTTTTTCAGCATTTTGCAGTCACATTATATTTCTTATTTTAGCAGTATTTTTGAGATGAAAGAAGGCTTAGTAATATTATCTACATGAACTTCAAATGAAAGACTGGAGACAATAATCAGGCCAAGGTATTTTATTGCTGCACATTTTTCTTAATAACAGAAAGGTCATCCAGAGTTGTAACCAGAAAGCTTATTTCTAGTGGTATGTGGATAACTGTCTTATCAGAATTAAATAGAAGGAGATAATAAGCATCCAGCGACTAAAGTCCTTCACACATTGCTCAATTTATTAAGCTGGTGTCATCTGCCTTTGCCGAAACATACAACTGTGTGCTATCAGCATAACAGTGGAAGCTAATACCATGTTTTCGAATAATATTACCCAGAGGCAGCATATACTACTAAGGAAAAAAGCATGGGCCTAAAACAAAACTTTACAGAACACCAAACTTTACCTTGGTATGTGTAGAGATATGTGTATGTGTAGTCACCATTTATATCAGTCAAATAAGATCTGAGCTAGGAGATGACGATTTACATAACTCCAACAACATTTTCTAGTATATCAAGGAGAATAGTATGATCAGTACACCACTGCACTAAGGTCAAGCAACACAAGCATGGAAACACATGCCTGATCGGAGGCCAGTAGGAGGTCATTTACTACTTTAACCGGCACTGTCTCTGTGTGGTGATGGGTTTATACATTTCATGAATGTTATTCCTATGTGGGTATAATCCTAACTGTTGTGCTACAACACTTTCTAGGATCTTGGAGATAAAGGGGAGTTTTGATATTGGTCTGTAGTTGGACAGCTGACAGTGGTTGACGTAAGGTTTTTTGATTAAGGGCTCAATAACTGCTAGTTTAAAGGATTTAGGTACATAGTCAGTGTTAAGTGTAAAATTAATTATTTTTAGAAAAGATTCTATCGATTCTGGTATTATCTCCTTGAAGAAACATGTAGGTAAGAGATCTAGTACATAAATCAATTTTGATGAGGAAATAAGTGAAATTAGTTAGGTCTTTCAAGGTGGATAAAACATTTTAATCACTTATCTGATATAGTAATATGTTATGAATTTATAAATCTATAATATTGTTTGGCTTTAAATTTTGAAGTCTGAATTGCTTGCCTGCTCTTTACAATTTTGAAAAAATTGTCATCGCTACTACATATAGATATGCATGTTTCTCTGTTGGTCTTATTCCAAGTTCATTTTGATACAGTATTACATAAGAATCTAGAATTATTTTTGTTATCTTCTTTGGGTGGAGAGATGCATTGATATAGCAGCACTAAGAGCTTTTCTATAGCTCAGAAGGCTCTCCTTCTATTATGACCATTATAAATTACTGCAACGCCTCATCCTGTGTCCAGGAGAAGTAGCTTCATTTAATGCAACATTTTCATTTGGTTTGATCCGCGTTTCTGTTAAACCCAGTACATTAAACTCCTGAGAAGTAATAATTTAATTAACAATAAGTGTTTTAGATGTGAGAAATCTAATCTTTAACAGTCCTGGCTTTAGATGAAAGGTGCTGCCTGTGCATCCAGTGTGATCTAATTTTATGGTAATTAGATTACTAGAACAAAATCTGAATATTTCTATATTCTGTATAGCTCGGTGAACATAGGTTCAACATAGTAGTTTCAATACCTGAGCGACGTGGCTAACAGATTGTTGGTTTAGCCTGCTTGTCTGCTCCTAGTCTTGACTGTGGATTGTCACAGATTAATTAGCCTTGGTCTCAGACTATGAGCTATGCTGCAAGAAATGAGAGTAGCACCTTCCTGAGAGGGATGAATACTGTCCTGCACTAACAGGCCAACCTACCTACATTGTTTTTGGAACACCACCTGGACATCAAGCAGTTAAGCCACATAGCTATGCCACATTGAGATGGGCCCTGAGCATATTACTGCATCGGACATTGCTACTACTGCTATTACGACATTGGACATCAGCTCCTACTTGAATAATTATCTTTGAAAACATATGCTTGCCTAAGACCTTAGGATTACTTGTTGTCAAGTGCCCTGGATCCTGTAAAACACCTGTAGTGCTGCAGGTGCCACTAAAGGTCTAGCTAATTTCACAAGCCTTAAGATAGTCTCCTATATCCACAGCCCATTCAGTTATCTCAGTGGGTGTTTTGCTTAGAAGAGCAAACCTGTTAGAGACATGAAGCAGAGAGGAGTGGTGCTCCCATGGACGAGCTTTAGAGCTAGCTTTGACTCTGCAATTATGCTGTCAAGTTGAACAATTATGCTATTCAGCCATTTGCCCTGCTGTAAAGGCTCTAATGACAGACTTGGGGGATTGCTAACTCCACCTAAGATCTACCTCTTCATGGAGTATTCAAATTATCACTTTATTTAAAAAAAAATCTTGGGTTGTCAGTGTGCTTTTCTTATTATATTATCTCCTGACTGCATTAATTTTGACAAGAATTTTAAGTTTAGTTTTAATTTTATTTGCTTACTGAAAACTTGAATTAAATTACATTGGTTTACAGTCTTTAGTTGTTTTGTTTTAGTCAAAATTTAGCCAACAGAACTAAGTTTTAATTTTAGTCTAATTTGTAGACTTTTTTTAGTCAATGTTTTAGTGATTATTTGTCTCAGACAGTTTCATAGTACTGTAATGGATTCTGTTGAAAGATATTTCTCCTGGCTGTAAAAAATTTCCTTGAGAAGTATGCATTCGTCTGTAAACTGATGTTATCAGGATGTGTTACTGACTTACCAAACTGTATGAGCCATTTTAAGAAACTGATGGTGTTCACTATAGGTTTACTTTTTTTTTTATTTTGTAATCATGATCAAAATGTTATTGAACTTGTACAGAAGCTTGCAGCTCTTCCTTGTAAAAGACAATCTTAGCAGAAGTTACATTAGTTGAGAACTTGGACAGGTGAGAGTGGCATGAGACAAGAGCTGTAACAAATTGTGATTTCCTTCACTTTTTCTCAGCTGTGCTGGCCAAAACATCTGGTAGTCAAGGAGCAGGGTGAGAAAGCTTCCTGGGTTTCAGTGTTTGTTGGTGCTGGCTATCAAGTTTGTAAACCAAAATTTTGAAAGATGGGGATCATACTTTTTATTTAGTAAAGAAAAAGCAAGAGAGTACAAATGTAAGTCCTTGGAAGTACACTACAGGCACCTGATGGCTACCCTATATTCTAATACATGCTTGGAAATTGGGGAGTATGGAAGGGGTTTGTCTTATGTTGTACACCTTTAATGTTCACATCAAACATCAGAATGGGGAAAAATGTGATCACTGTGATTTTAACTGTGACATTGTTTATGGTGCCTGATGGGCTGGTTTGAGTATTTCAGAAACTTCTGATCTCCTGGGAGTTTCACACACAAAAGTCTCTAGACATTGAATGTTGCAAAAAAACAAAAAGCATCCTGAGGAGGGTCTGCAGGCTGAAACACCTTGTTGATGAGAGAGAGAGCACAATAGAATGACCAGACTGGCCTGAGCTAACAGGAAGTCTCTAGAAACTCAAATAAGCACTATTTACAACTATGGTGAGCAGAAAAGCATCTCAGAATGCACAACATATCAAACCATGAGGTGCATGAGCTACAACAGCATGATACATGATACCCTCAGATTCTTGTTCTTGGCTGACAGGAATAGAATCTAATATAGATTTCTGCTGTTATAGCCTATCCACCTCAAGGTTTGATGTGTTGGCTATTGGACCTATTGTCTTAGTCAATGCAATCCATCATGCTAAGGTAAGCTTCAGAAAGCAAGAGTAAGTAAGTAAGATTCATTTATTGTCATTATACAGGTACAACGATATATCATTTGGCACAAGCCTGTAGAAGCCAAGTAAACAGTGAAATGGAAAGTAAATAAAATATGTACAAGACTATACAGAAACACTAAACTATAAGTAATTAAAAACAATCACTACCCAAAGGAGGGGGGAGCATTGCACAGTAGAGGTATTGCACAGACTACAGTATTACTCAGTGTAAAAGGATAATAAATAGCTATTGCACGGAATAGTTGGAGGTTGTCAGTAAACAAATATGTGTGTAGTATAATTGCAGTAATAAGTAAGGTGACAGTCACAGTGTAATTGTTGTACTGGAAGTTAGGTAGCTAAAAATAATGCTTACACAGTGGTCATATTGGGTATAGTGTAGTTGAGAAGTAGTGCAGTACAATCACAGCAATTGGTGGATTGAACCCAGGACAGTTGTAGGTGTAATATAATGTGTGCAGTGTCCAGATCAGTCCAGATCAGTTTCAATGCATGTAATATGTGTGTAGAGTGCAGGTCCAGTGAAGAACGCAGTAATGTCCAGTGCCTGTAACAGTGCGTGTAAAGTGAAGATCCAGTGCAAAAACAGTAGTGTATAGCAGTGTTGTAATGTGAGTAGTGTGGCTACAGTCTGGTGTCTTCTTAGTGGTGAAGCTGTTGTAAGTGTGGGAATGACTGCTCTGGGGTAGAAGCACTCGCCTGATTGCAGAGGGGCTAAGAGACTGTGACCGGGGTAGGTTGGATCCCAGCAGTTGTTTGAAGCTTTGTGGCTGCAGTGGATTCTGTAAATTTCTTCCAGTGTTGGAACCTGTTGTTTTAGGCAGTGTTGCGTGTTGTCTTGGATGAACCTTTGCTGCCATCATGTGGCCTAAATAGGACCTAAATATTCTCTGAAAAATTTTTCTGGCGTGTTTGCTGGGGCAATTTTTTGGTGATAAAGGTCATGTAGTAGATTAGTAAGGGGAAAAACAAAGTTCTTCTGGTGAAAAATAAATTCTAATGTACATTTTGCAATTATTAAGATATTTGTCATTGTAGAGAGGCAACTCAGGTGTATCAAGGTTTGTGTGATGTAACTATTCTGGTAGGAATGTAGCAAGTGCACATCCAATTTATTTATAAATTCTTAATTTATATGTGTCCATTAATTCTTAATTTATATGTGTCGCTTTTTTTTAAATATACACTATATTGTCCAAAATATGTGGACACCTGACCAGTTGCACCCATATGTGCTTTTTGGACATCCCATTATAGATTTAATTCCCCTTTGCTGTTATAATAACCTCCAATCTTCTGGGAAAGCTTTTGACTAGATTTTGTAGCATGGCTGTAGGATTTTGTTCCCATTTAGCAACAAGTGCATTATTGAGGTCAGGCACTGATGTTGAGCAAGATGACCTGGTACATAGTCCGCGTTCAGTATTCATAAATCCCAGAAGTGTTCAGTGGGGTTGGGGGCTTCCACTCCAATCTTGGCAACCCATGTCTTTATGGAGCTCACTTTGTACAAAAGGGCATTGTCATGCTGGAACAGGTTTGGGCTAGGCCCCTTAGTTGCAGTAAAGGGTAAATTATAATGCTATAGTATGTAAAGACATTCTAGACAATGTGTATTTCACACTGTGGCAACAGTTTGGGGAAGGCCCACATATGAGTGTGATGGTCAGGTGTCCGTACACTTTTGGCTATATCGTTTATTTCACCAATTCTACAACTTTAAACTTTGACCTTTAGATGGTAAGCAAGTGTTCTGATTAGTAGTTCTATTTTTAGCAACAGATAAATATTCCTGTTTTTATTTCAACAGTAAAACACCAGCCTCCCAAACAAATGTTTTAGCCAATCAAATAAATCCACTAATAGGCTCTCTTCCCATGTTTCCGGCCCAAAACATGACTCCGCCACCTCCTTGCTGACGTCGCAGCCTTGT
>JAQMYM010000039.1:16913151-16924894 GCA_030014255.1 Parauchenoglanis ngamensis
CATGATATTTGGTTCTCTCTCTCTCTCTCTCTCTCTCTCTCTCTCTCTCTCTCTCTCTCTCTTGCAAATAGTAACTAAACACATTGGGCTATGTGCCCCTTCACTGTCCCTTGGGAAGTGGCATGCTTGGGAGATGGACACACTGCAAGCACTGTAGTGCCTTTGATGCAAAAACAGTAGAGCATTCAGCATGTTCCAGTTTTAAAATGTTCTTTCTTCAGGCTTTCTGTCTATAAAAATGGCTACCACATATTTGATAACACACTAATGTTCACAAAAAACAAATCAATTTTGTAATGTTACTGTGTTTATTATAGCAGCAGAGACAGTTGTGGTGGCCTGTTTTACTTCGATCTAGAAAATATCCTGGATTTTTTTTTGCCTTAAGCTTTTACCAAAGCCAGGCACACCTTAAGGCTTTTGATCTTTTCATCCAGAGCAGTAGCATCCTGCACATATGGCCTAATTCTTTTCACCTGCTATAAATTGACTTCAAGGTCAATATCAGGCAACAAACTTGATTACTTGATTAATGTGGTAGATTGTGGTTACAGCAAAATTAGAAAAACATTGAAAAGTTTGTTTTCTGAAACACAGGGAGGTTTCTCTGTAAATACTGAAAACAGCCCATTTCCTGTGTGTCTTGAGGCTATTTCCTGTTCTTGAGGGCAGAGAGAATAAATAAGATTTAAAGATATAACCAAGAACTTGTAATAGGAGATGAAGAAATGCAGAAAGAAGATTTAATGAAGTGTACATTAATGTAAACATGTCATATGAGTGAACTCCTATGAAAGCTTGTGTTTGTACATGGTCAAGCTGTAGTCAAAAGCTCATCTCTGTCAATGAAGAAATAAACATCTGTTTCTTGCAAAACCCCTCCCTCTCTTACTTTCTCATGACCTGTGTGTTTACAGTGCAAACCCAGGGAGGCCATTTTCTGAACAAAGCTGTATGATCTGTCACTTGTGTTTACTTTGAATTCTACAAATAGACCGATACACAGGAAGTTTACTTGTTTCGTGTTTTTCTGATTGATGTTTCTGTTGTGTGTGTCCAGCTTCCATTGCACCATAAGGCATATGATATGATGAACGGATGAAGTACTGTATCTCTAATAAATGCATTTGCAATGAACACCAAAAACATTCAGAGAAAGCCACGTAACCCACTCAATAAGAACAAAATAAGGACATGTACTGATTTTCATCTCTTATATTTTGCAAGAAAATGAATCATTAAGGATGGATTTATATGCATTATATAACAATTCAGGATCATTGCATCTCAAAGTAGGTTGTGACTGTGCAGGTAATAATGTTACTCAACAGTGAGAGTCTGCCTTTTTATTATTTTTTTTCAAACAGCAAGTTCTAAAAGTTGAATAGCCTTTATTTCAGACAAATGCTCAAACAACTAAATTCCTAAATGAATGTTTGACTCATAGCCAGTGCTACTTCATGTCAATGCTACAATGCTGCTTCACATGGATAATTGTGCACTTATGCAATTGCAGCATGAATGGTGGGCTTTGAATAAGCACTCAGTCATGTCTACACCGTAACAGCAATATGTCCAGCTGACCCTTTGTCCTGGTCCTCATCTAATCAGTGCTAACAAGGGGAAAATTCCATACATCCATCATCATACTACTTGTGTGACATTCAAGCATGAAAGGCACAGACAGACTGTAGCCTAGTGCCTGATCCTTCCTTTAGACGAAGTACACTGTTCAACCCCCATATAGACCCCCAATAAAGACACAGCATGTTGAACAGATATAGGATATATATTAGTTTTTTTTTTTATTAGTATGGATCTTATGATAGTCAAAATCCAGACAACAGAATTTTCTTAGCTGTGCAAAAAATCTCTTTGTACAACCTTTGTGAAAGTGTATTATAGTACAAACAGCACTGCATTATCTCAATTATTTCCTCAGCAATCAACAATAATCTTTAAATACCCATTCTGTAGCAATAATTATGCAAGCCTAATGAGCTGGATATTTAAGGAAAGAACTTTATTTTCCAATTATGCGACATATGTATTTGTTGTAACTGTTGACCAGAATTTAATTTGCCATTAAAGCACAGGTACTTCAGTTCAGAGTGTAAAGAAACATATACATTTATCCTTACAGTAATCAGAATAAGCTCATTTTGGTCATATTGTTTTAAATATTAGGTAACTGAGGAATGGAAACATTTTAGACCATAAAATTGCAGAGAAACATAAATGTATTTATTGTATTTAACTGTACTGCAAGTTATGATGAATTGTTTTCTTTACTACATACCATTATGACGTACTTATTTTCAATTCCTCAGAAGAAATCAGTTTACAATTATTATACCTACATACTTTTACAACTTAGCAACTCAACACAAATATCAAACAACCAGCATTGTGCTTACTGGCTGAATACAGAAATCAAACTACGCAGATCATCCACACTAGAGGGATAAACACCAATTGCACGTTCACTTTAGTTACCAAGATTACAAGTAAATATTTTCTGTGACTTTATTTCATTTCAGTTTATTTCAGATGTAACTGTGTAAATCAGCAACATGAAGCATCAGCATCTTTGGAGCTTTAGAAGTCAGGCCTTTCCTTTTTCAGTTTCTTGTAGTCTGTGTTTACAGCTAAAAACTGAAAAAATAGACAATGAAAAAAGAAGAGAGAATGCTTTAAATGCAACTCCAAACATCTTTTGCTATATTAAAAAGAAGAATAGTTAACAAATAATGAACCATTAATATATAAGGAACCACCACCACCATTATTATTATTATTATTATTATTATTATTATTATTATTATTATTATTATTAAGCGACACACAGTAAAAATGTATCTTCAAAAGATTTACTTTCCTGTTGTTTTAAGGTTTATCTTATGTGTCCTAATTTAGCTGCTAAACAAAATTAATTGTTAAAAGGAACTTGTCACACAAACCTTATACTGATAAGTAGGACTGAGCTCATTCCATGGTTCAGGGTTGCCTGATTTGTTCCATCTAATGATGTGGAAAAGCAGCCATTTCACACCAAGACCACCACAGGACAAACAAGACATTAGCTAAGTGTTAAAAAACAGCAGATATTTTTCTGATATCTGATCCCTTTTATTTATGGACAAAGGCACCTCATATCCATATTTACCATTAAGTATTTCCCAGTTCTGCTTATGCATTTAATAATATTAACTTGACTGCATGACAAAATACATAGGATATATATATGTGGTGGGAAAAATGCAGTGAGTGGTCCTTACGTAACATGGGGTCCCTTGGCTAGACGAACCAGATAAACTGCAGCACCTCCAATTCCCAGGCATATGAAAAAAAACTGTGGGATGAGCTAAAAGAGAGCACAATTCAGAGTGGGTTAGTATTAACATTTTCAGGATGAAATCATATTAATAGTTTACAAACACTTATAGATTGTAGCCTATGAATATAACATGACATACAAATGCATATATTATGCAATATTAGGTTAATTTAGATTGCAATATTTGTGGTCATCTAATTTCATATATTAAGCATGACATCCCCAATAAACCCAAAGTTTGCATGAAACAGACAATATCATGTTTTTTAATAGAAGCAAGAAAGACCATAATAAATGTAATAATAAAATGAATAAACTTACTCCAGGGTGTTTCCTGGCATGATCACGTATAATTCGAAGCATAGCTGCAATGTTCAATGAAAGGAGACAGGAGGAAAAAATGTAGCAGTAGAGAAAACAGGAGAAGACAAGGAGAGAGAGAAAGAGCAAGGTAGATATGTGAAAGAAAAACAGAGACAGAGTGATACAGACAGAGGGTGGAGAATGAGGAAAAGAAGGAGAGCGAGATGGGAGGAGAATGGCAAAAAAAAGAAGGGAGTGAGAAACAGAGACAGCCCAAAAATGAAGGATTTTAACTTTTTGTAGATAAGTCTAGGTATGGAATATACTTCAGTATTTATACTTCTTTACTATACTTAAAGGTCTACTGTGAAGGATTTAGAGGGATCTACTGGCAGAAATGGAATATAATATTCATAAGTATGTTTTAATTAGTATTACCTGTAACTATGACTCATTGTGTATTCATGCACTTGGAATGAGTTATATATATCTACATTGGGAGCGGGTCCACCTCTACGGAGCCACCATGTTGTGCCACTACAGTAGCTGAGAATGGACAAACCTCTAGAGAGCCCCTTCCGGGTTTTGTACTTTTGCGAGTGGCAGTGTGACTGTGGAAGAAAGCACTGGAAAGACAACAAAGAAGAAGAAAAGCAGACAAGGATGAAGAATGAAGAGGAATAAGTGTTTGCTGGTGCTGGATAAAAATGGTGAGAACCTAAAGTTTGATAAATGGAGGATCATTATTATTTACCATACAAAAAAGCAAGGGAGTGTAAATGTAAGTATTTGGAAGTATGCTATGGGTACTTGATGGCCACTGTATGTTCTAATAGTCACTTAGAAAGGGAGGAGTAAGGGAGGAGCATTCAGGTGGTTGAATTATGCATAGTGGACATAGTGAAGTATACATAGTAAAATGTTATTTTTGCATATTTTTACCTTACATGAGTATTATAGAATACTCAATTACTACTAAATGCTTTTATTTCAATAAAAATAATATATGTCATGAAGTTTAACTGTAACAAGTTTAAGAAGTTTCTTACATTTTCAAAATATATTACAAATATTAACAGTCTCTTCTTCTTTTGTAAAGCCTATCAAGAAGGCCTAGGTTTTAACTTTAATTGCAGACAAAAGTACATAGAATGACAATAATTAACTGTTTTTATTAATTATTAATTATATACATAAAGATTTATGTCCATACTAGTAATTCAACACTTTTCTTCATAATTTTAAGATAAATATTATTAGTTTTATATTAATGTGTTTTTACATTCAAACTTTGTACTTCTGGATGCAAATTTTTTTTCTATGGTTTCACTTTTTATCTGCTCCAACTGAAGTCTTCCAGCTTCACTTGGTGAATCAAGAAATGTAGAGCATGACTGATGGCTTTTTCCTTTTCTTTTATTTGGGGCCTGAATTTATTTAACGAACCACTTCTAAACACTCGGCCTATACTTGCCTGCGGTCATAATAATAATAATAATAATAATAATAATAATAATAATAATAATAATAATAATGCTTTACTAATGTTGAGTGGGCCAAATGTAAAGGAGGAAACACTGCATATTGTGTTGGAGGTCTGATGGGACAACAAGCTGACTTTTTAAAATGTATTTACTTTTAAACGGAGGCAACATTTTGGAGGGAAATTGTACAGTGGGGGTGGGGATAAGGGTGGGGGTGCTTTAGTCGGGAAGCCGTTGAATTTTGATACTTTGTATGGGCATCGTCATGGAAACCAGCCTACACGCGCGCGCTGAAGTAGTGTGTGGGTGCATTTGAAAATTCAGAGGATTAATCAGGATCCTGTCAGGCCCTGGATGAACAGACAGAGAATACTCAAGTCAAAGTCAAAGTGAACTTCACTGTCATTCAGACCATACAATTCAAGACGGCATAGTAGAACGAAATTGCGTTTCTCCTGGCTCAATGTACAAAAACACAAGGACATACTAGACATAACATACATGACATACATGACCTAAGGACATACTAGACATAACAAACATGAGATACAGAACATAACATAATAAATATGAAGATATGTTTTAGTGTGTGTTAAGGATATGTTCATACTGTGTGTGTGTGTGTGTGTGTGTGTGTGTGTGTGTGTGTTTGTGTGTGTGTGAGGGAGGGAGGGAGAGGAGAATGCAGATTAAGAATAAGTAGTGCATGTATTAAAGCGAGTTGAGAAGTCTAATGGCCTGTTGGAAGAAGCTCTTGCTCAGTTGAGCAGTCTTGTATCCCATACTGCGGTAGCATTTGTCGGATGGTAGCATGTTGAACAGTCTGTAGGCTGGATGTGATGGGTCCCTGACAATCCTGACCGCTTTGCTGAGGCAGCGAGATTGGTATATCTCGTAAATAAATGGGAGGGGGGTCCTGATCATTTTCTCTGCTGTCCTCACTACTCTATGGACGGACTTCTGGTCAGAGGCATTACAGTTGCCATACCAGACTGAGACACTGCTGGTCAGGATGCTCTCAATAGCACCCTTATGAAATGTTGTGAGGACATGCGGGGGGAGTTTTGCTCTCTTTAGCCGACGAAGGAAGTGGAGCCGCTGATGTGCCCTTTTGACGAGTGAGGTGGTGTTAGTAGTCCATGTCAGGTTATCAGTGATGTGCACTCCCAGGAACTACTCACTGACTCTACAGCATTGCCATGGATTGTGAGTGGAATGTGTGTATTGCGCTTCCTCCTGAAGCCAACAGTGATCTCCTTCATCTTGTTGACATTCAGAGACAGGTTATTGGTGTCACACCAGACAGCGACTTGATTCACCTCTTCTCTGTAGGCATATATCCTAGGAACTGAGACACTTAGACACTGGATTTTTACTAACTTGTATTTAATTCTGAAAAGATGAAAGGACTTCTACTAAGACCACATGTAGACAGAAGTAAGCTTTCTGATTACTTAGTAACTCTGGATGGCCTTTCTGTTTCACCATGTGCTGAAGTAAAGGACATTTGGTTTGATTATTTACTTCAGTCCTTCATGTGAAGCTCATGTTGATAATTTTACTTGGATAGCCTATTTTCATCTCAGGAATATTGCTAATATAAGAAATATAATGTCACTTTACAATGCTGACAAACTAGTTCATGCTTTTTTTTTTTACCTCTAGGTTAGATCATTGTAATCCCTTACTGTCTGAATGTTCCAGTATGTGTATAAAAACTCTAGTTAGTCCACAATGCAGCAGTAAGAGTGCTTACTAGAACCAGTAGATGTGACATCACCCCTATGTTATCCACACTGCATTGACTACCAATCAAATTTCACAGTGATTATAAAATACTACCATTGACCTATAAAGCGCTGAATGGTCTTGCACCACAGTACCTGAGCAAACTTCTGGTATTTCATGATGTACCACAACTACACCCAAGTGCACTGATGGTCTGTTGGTCCCTTGGACAGTGAAGGCTACAGAAGGGGGCTGAACCTTCTCTTACAAAGCCCTATAGTTATGGGACAGCCTTCCAATTAATGTTTGGGACTCAGACAAATTCTCAGTGTTTATATCTAGGCTGAAAACATATTTGTTTAGTCAACCCTTTTGTTAATAGCTTTTTAATAGGTAAAGGAGCAGATCTGGAGGGGTCTCAGGCATAGAGTGTTTTGATAAACTGAGATGTTTAGATGCTGTTGCCTCCTTTGCCCCTTGCCCCTTAGATGCTGGGTTCCCTTTTGAGTCTGGTTCCTCTCAAGATTTCTTCCTCATTTCATCTCAGGGAGTTTTTTCTTAATTTATATTAAATTAAGGGAATTTATATATTTCTCTAAAGTTGCTTTGTGACAATGTACATTGTTAAAAGCATTAAGATTCAGGGGGCATCATGGTGCTGGTGCCATGGTTAGCACTGTCCTATCACAGCAAGAAGGTTCTGGGTTTGAACCTTTTGGACAACTGGGACCATTTTGTGGTGAGTTTGCATGTGCCTGCATGGGTTTCCTTCAGGCTCTCCAGTTTCCTTCCACAGTCCAACATGCTGCTTAGGTTAACTGGCTACTCTAAATTGCCAATAGGTGTGAATGAGTCTGAATGGTTGTTCATCTCTATGTTAGCCCTGTTATAGATTTGTGATCTATCCAGGGTGTACCGTGCTTTTTACTCAAAATCAGCTGGAATTGGGTGGAATCCTGAGGGATTAGCAGGATGTATTGCTAGTGATATTACTTCAACATGGTTTATGGCTTAATTTCAAATTATCCATACCCTGAAGAATATTTTGGTTATATACAATATAAGTATCCAGATTTATTTAATATCTGATTAAGAATTATTTAATATCTGTCACATGGATTTAATAATCAATGTGGACTTTCTGATCCACATTCCTGCTTATTTTACTCTAACCAGTCCAGAATCTACTTATGCCCAGTGTCAAGTTTCAACTTTGTCAGTTTATCTAATTACAGCATTTGTTCAATTAGCTTACTTATTACTTTTGCAAATTTTATATAATCTCAGTCTTAAAAAAAAAACCCAAGTGAGGAATTTTTTTCCTTCCTAATGCTGCTTCAAAATATTAGATAAATATCTGTTCCACCCCAATCCAACCTTCCAGTCATCTTAAAATCTTTCACACTATTTAACATTAATTTTCTTCCTGTACTCACCGTGCATGGTGACACAGAATGAATTTAATTATTCTGAATGTGAAAATAATCAAATTTATTAATTGTGCATGGCAATTACTCTTCTATAGATTAGACCTTTATTGACTTGCTTAAAATTCTTTATTCCATATAAAAGTAATTACAATTAAACTACACTATTACAATTGCAGAAACCTTTCCTTAAGGAAAGGTTGGTTGAGTGTGTTTCTTTATTAGATGTCTACTTTAAAAATGAACTGAGATCTCTTCTGATAGTCTCCGCTGTTCTGTCCAGACTGAATATTAATGGATATAAATTGTGCAGTTCACTTTAGTAATTTTCTGAATTTCTACAATGTTGTACTTCTTAGAAGCTAAAAAGACTGTCTTTTTAATTCTTAGGTTAACTGTTATTTGTTCTCAAGACCATATCAGCCTAATTATCCAAACCTTCGGTCTGTCAGTCCTGCCTAATAAGTACCATAACATAGATTGTTTTGTTTTCTCTTCCCAGTTAAAGGACATTAAGAATCTTAGAATTATATGCCCATTTATAGCCCTCTCTGCATTTTGTATGACAGAAAATTTCTTTAAGGAACACTGCCTACTTATCACACTTCTACATTCCATTCTCACCATCACTCACTTTCTGGTTCATGTCTCTGGTACTTGCGTTATGGGTTATGTCTGATCGGCCAGCTACCCATATAAGAATTAGCAAAAGGGCAGAATTAATATGGCCTCACCATGACCTTTTTCTGTGTAGTCAATGTAAATTCTAATGTATGTTATGTCTATCTGTCTTTAATCAGGCTTTGGTCTCTGAAAATCTGCTTCCCAGTCGTGTACTATACCGCACTCTGTCAGAAGAAAGTATGTGCAGTAATCGCAGGGGTTCATCCTATGCCAGTTCCCACAGCTCAGTGCTTGACCAGGTTCTACCAAATGATATACTGTTCAGCAGCACTCCACCTTACCGCAGCACTCTCCCCCCTCGCATTGGCCACAGCCAGCCTTTATCCAACCTCCGAAGTGAGTACATTTATATTTGCCATTTTATAGTTACCAAAATCCCATCAAAGTCTCTTTATCTCTTTTTTATTATTATTATTATCACTAACCTTTTAGTCATTATTTTATCACAGCAGATGTTTTCTTTGTGGAAAGTCACATTGCTGTAACAATAATAATATAATTAATAATAGAGACCTTCTGTTTATTGTTGAAAGATAGCAGAAATATGTTGTAGCTGTAACTGTATTTAAAAAGTTTGTAAATTCTAATGAATTATCTGGATATCTGTGTGAATGACTCCTATCATGTGGTCCTCACCTGAGTAAACTCAGATATACATTATTTGTCGAAAAGTTTGTGGACACGGGACCATCACATTCATACAGTATGTGCTTTTGATACATTCCAATCCAGATTTGGGAATTGTATATGGTTATTACCAGGTTTGGGGAGTAACAGAATACAGCGAACGGTGTTACATAATTAGGATTTAAAAAAGGCAACTGTATTCTGTTATAGTTACAAAAAAAAGCCATAATTAGATTACTGATATATTTAGTAAAAATGGGGATTATTTACAGGATTACAATTTTATGAAATGCATAAGTGCTGCAACAACTAATAAAAAAAAATTAATCAAAATCTATAATAGAAATAATTTAATTATTAGTTGAACTGCATTATAAAGCACAATGTGCATGCACTGTATCACTTCATGAAAAAAACATTTGAGTGAAATGGAGAAGTGGAAACATCAGTCTGACTTTCTCTACAATATGAAACTCTTTACAGTACGCGACCCTGCTTGCCTCATTACATAATGTGTTTTTATGTGAGTAATATTATCATTTGTTTGTGGGAATGTGAGGAGAAGTGTGATGTTCCTGGTTGAATTGTCCAGCTTTGTTAGGTTTTGTTAAGCATCATGTAATGAAGCTATTTGAATCAATTAGCTTAAAAAAGTAAAAAGATAAACTAGCCTATTTTTCTGACCTTGCTTTCGGTTCACAAGTTGATCCCAATATGAATCGATTCACTGAACTTTGGCATTGACAACTTAGAATCAAATGCAAATCGTTGGAGTTGATTCCACACACTGAAAATGATTCGCCTCATGCACGCACACTGCAAGTAAGATGAACTTAGCCTCGGAGAGTTTCAATGAGTGAAACAGGAAGCAGATATTTATTTTATCTTTATTTTAAATTTGTCTGTTCGAAATTTGTCATGTCATGACTAATGTCAAAAGTCATGGCTTGAAATGCAGACACACAGCTGCAAAAAGTGTGGTATGTGATTAAAAAAATGATAAACTGTAAACACTGTAAGCTGCATACCATCAGATTATCTGTTAAATGTCACTAATCTTGTAATTATTGAACTACTTATTAGTTAAGCTTAGTTAAGAAAAGGTTCTGTAGTAGTGCTGATTAAAATGTTGCAAATAAATATTTTAAATAAGTATCTTTTCTATATAATATTTTTAAAAATATTAAACCAATTGAATAATCAAGGAAAAAGCAATCAGTTAACACCCTAAAAATAATCAAATAAAAAAATAATTATCAAAAAAACCAAAAAAAAACCAGTAAGTGCAGACCTAAATAAGAACATCTATTGAGTCTCACATCACCTCTCTGGTCTTGAGTGAAATCATAGCTAATCTTATCGTCACCAATTCATTATTATGGCCTCTGGTGAAAAAAAAATGCGTCCACTGGGTGAAAATTTCTCCATTATTTTGTTTTTAAATTAGAAAAGGGGAGCTACATCACATTACATCACACATCAAGGCACATCAAGTTTTGTCTTCCAGCTGAGAATATGCGGTCATCTGCATATTTGTTATTGAAGTAATCTAAGTACATTAACGGAAAGTAATCAGTTACATTACTTAATTAATTTATATAATTTTGTGGTAATTAGTTCTAGTTATATAATTTTGTGGTAATTAGCTAAGTTACTGAGTACATTTTTAGCAGGTAATTAGTAATTGTATCGGAATAAATTTTTAAAGTAACCCTCCCAACCCTGGTTATTACTATGGTTACTGTAATTACTGTAAAAAACTAATTTTTAGATTTGAAAAAGCATATCTTTAAATGCTCTGCAATTCTGCATCTTTAAATGCTCTGCAATGGCAATTCATCCTTATGCAGGTGACAATTAGTGTATCATTTACATTTGTGTATCAATGTCTATTAGAGTAGTGCTGCTACTCATAAACGTTTGAGATACTGTAGGACCCAAGAGTCTTAACATGGCCCGCTCCCTCGTTTTTATCCGGCCTGTGCAAACTTTAAAAAAATAATACTGCCCTTAATATACAGTGGGATGCGAAAGTTTGGGCAACCTTGTTAATCTTCATGAATTTCCTGTATAAAACGTTGGTTGTGACGATAAAAAAATTTCAGTTAAATATATCATATAGGAGACACACACAGTGATATTTGAGAAGTGAA
>JAQMYM010000039.1:16924994-16938131 GCA_030014255.1 Parauchenoglanis ngamensis
TATTTTTTTGTAACAAAGTTAGATATTTTATTTTTTATATATATATATATATATATATATATATATATATATATATATATATAAAAGTCAAGAAACCTATAGTGTGAATATTAAATGTTAAATTTATTAAAAAAAATTTCTGTACTTCTGATAAAACTGAATCATTAAGTATTGTTTGTAGGTTGTACTTAAATAGGTTTTTAACATTATTTTTTCTTGAATTTAAATCTGTTATTTTATAATCTTCAGCTTGTGCTAATACTTTATTGAGGGTATTTGATTGTAATAATGTCTTTAAAAAACCTCTAAAATAACAGTGTTTCTCCGTTGAACCTATAGTGCCTATAGTATTTAATCGTAGTAATTAAGGAAAAATCAATAAAATAACTTTGTTTCTCATCACCTTACAGTGCTGTCACTTTATTTGAAGGGTTTGATTGTTACAATTAAGGAAAAAAAACTTTTAAAATAATTTCTCTCTGCAAAAGCTTTAGTGAAAACTGCTGTAAATGTATTATTTTGGCACTTTATTTGAATTAGGATATTTTACTTTAATTTTACAGTTTTTGTTTGGTAGCCACTGCTGCCCGTCATTTGAACTTTTTTTTTAACGAATTTTCTTTACAGTGCAGAGGTGAAGGTGGGAAGGAAAAACACCTTGAGGAAATTTATCTCTTGAGTCTTGAGGAAATGTATCCCAAAGTTGTGTAGCAGGAGACTGACATCACAAAACAGAACGTTAATTACATATGCAGGCTTGGGGAGTAATGGAACGGTGTTACATAATTAGGATACAAAAAAGGTGACTGTATTCCATTAATGTTACAGAAGAAATGCCGTAATCAGATTACTGATACATTTAGTAATAACTATTATAGCAATAACTATATATAATTATTTAGCAGGATTACAATTTTAAAATAAATAAGGGCTGCAACAACTAATCAAGAAAATCAATAAAAAAACGATGCTAAAAATAATTCCTAAATGATTTCATTATTAGCTGAACTGCATTATGAAACACTGTGAGCACTATGTCTCTTTATACAAAATATATGTTATAAGACTGAATTGACAGTCTAACGCAATAGTCTAACCCTAACAACAGTCTAACCCTAATGCAAAACCTTTTGCCTAGACCAGAGGGGTCCAAACTTTTTTCAAAATATCAAAATACTGACCAGAGGGTCAGTCACCTATCTTGGTGACTGACCCTCTGGTCAGTATTTTGATATTTCTGAATGCAATTTATGAATTTATTTAATGATCTATTTATGAATGCAAAAAAATCCCCCACACAATATTTTCATCTTTCTCTGCCCTCTCATCCTCTGAGGATTTATTGCATTGTCCATGTTTTGTTTCATAATGTCTCATGATATTAAATTCCTTAATTACTGCAACAGTCTTTTGACATATGAGACACATGCCTTTGCTATGGCTCTCGATGAATACGTTGGGTTGGGTTACAGAAACAGCTTCCAAACACCCGATTCTAGTATACAACCTTGTAAACAGGTGTGGAATCCCATTTATGTGGGCCATTGTGCTACTCTCATTTATGAGCTTAAGGGCTAGGCTTAGGTTTACAGAAACCAGAGCATGAACAGCTTCCAAACATAAGATTCTTACCAAATGTCAGTGCAAAACAAGTATGATAGCAAATCACAATCAGCACTGTGTCAGTTTGGCAGGATTTTGCTTTTTATTTATACACCTCCATCATACACCAGGTCTCATACCCCATATGCCCACAAGTGGCTCTTTCCCAAACTGTTGCCACAAAGCTGGAAGTACACAATTGTATAAAATCTCTTTCCATGTTGTAGCATTAACATTTCCCTTCATTGGAACAACCTAAATATATTCCAGCATGACAATGCCCCTGTGCACAAAGTGAGGTCCAAGTAGACATGATTTGCCAAGGTTGGAGTGGAAGAATGCGATGTGGTCTTCACAGAGCCCTGACCTCAACCCACTGAACACCTTTGGGATGAATTGGAATGCTGACTGCGTGCCAGGCCTCCTCTCCAGACATCAGTCCCGGACCTCACTAATGCTCTTGTAGTGGAATGAACACAAATCTCCACAGCTAAGCTTCAAAATCTAGTGGGAAGTTTTTCCCATGAGAGTGGGAGTTATTGTAACAGCAAAAGAGGGAGGTAATCTGGAATGGGATGTTCATCAGGCACATTTATGTGTGTGTGATGGTCAGGTGTCTACATACCTTTTTCCAAATAGTGTATTTGAATTCACCTTCGATCTATCCATCATTCTATCTATCTATCTATCGACAAACTTTTATTGGCAAAAAACAACAATGTAAAAAAAAATAACAAGCCTATTTGGAGAAGTAATTTCCTCTTTTTCTTTTAAGGTTACAGATAATGCTAACATCAAGCTAACGATACTGCCTCAGTAAGTATGCTCAATGACAAAAGAGAGATTTGCAAGAGTCACTAGACAAATGAACTACAGTGATAAAGCAGTTACCATATGTCATAGCTTTGCTTAGACAACATGTCTCCAAGTGTCTTCATAAATCAATGAGTGTGTCAATAAGGTCAGAATGAATAACTGAAACAGTGCCAGCATTTGAAGCATGACTGCCACAAACTGGTATCAGTTCAAAACCTGCTTTATTGAAAACTGAAGACACTTTCACTATACAGGGAAACAAATAGGAAATTCTTTTAATATTTACTGCACATTCAAGTTTTTTTAAATGACATTTACAAAACTACATGTTTATCTATTTTCAGTGTATTGTATTTTTGTCACATTGATTAAGAACCTTTTTGAGCAATATTTTGTGTCCTTTTCCATGAAATCTTAGAACAAGCTAATTTGGATGATTAATTATGTTAAATGCACTGTACAGGAGGGCTGCAGAAAGAAGCAGCATTTTTTTAAAAAATAAGTCATGGATTGTCATAAAAATACTCCATCTCAGTATCAAGTGCTCCAGACAAATTGCAAATAACGGTGATTTGTCTGACCAGTCTTAGTCCAGCGTAATACAATCTCTGCCATTGTTTCATTCTGCACTTCAGAGAGTTATAAATGCATTTTTATGGGGCAACTTCTGAATAGGGGATAGGAGAGGACATGCTAGTCTATTGTGACACTGTAAATCCTGAAGTTCCACTGTTTGGGTCACAGGCCACATCAGTGTTCAAGCTTGTTGTTGCAGTGCTAACATCCTGAGCATGTTCTATGGCTGAAAATGACAGTTCATTACTGCGTACTGTTGGTTTGCTGATCCTCATGGGGATGAAGATGTTGGATGAGCAGTGCTCACTCAGGTACTCTCCCCCTTTCTCTTCATAGTCCTGGCGGCTGATCCAGCCTTGAGATCCAGCTGCATTTCTTAAAGCCCACTCACGGGCCCCAAACCAGGGATCCAGAGATGGCTGAGACGCCAGTGAGACCTGGGAAAAACAAAAATGAGTTGGTCTCCATGCTGTATAAATCTTAACATGTTACCAAAATATTTTAGCGACATACTCCTAAACGTTTTTGTCACCTAAACATTTTGGACCTTTCTATAAATGATCTGTTGCCAATATTGAAAATTATTAAGACAGGCAAATTTAGGATACATGTTATGTTGCCATTTAAAAAACATTTTGCCATTTAAATATAGGTTGGCTCATTCATGGGTATCGAGCGGTAGTGCAAACGTAATATGCTGCTACAAAGCACAGTGTATGACTGCATCTCTCTGTTACCTTAAAATGTGACTGGAAGGGCCTCATAGCAAGCAGTTCTCTCTCAACTCTCTCTTTAACCCCAGGGTAAAGGAGGTTCCCTCCAGTCAGATAAACATTTTCAGCCAGCATTGCCTGCAGTTCTGGAGAGTATCTGACCAACACAAATGCAATGCACTTCTAAGTATCAACACGCACTAAAGACATACAAATACTAAAGCTTTGCAATTATTTTACACCAAAATGAGTTTGAAACATAATTCTAAGCAACCATTCAAAGAATTACCAACCAATTTCGGTAAATAAACATAAAAATAAAAAAAGAAGTAACATCATAATTCATTTATTCTTAATCAGAAAAAAATACATTTTAAGCCTTATTTATCAATCATCCCATAAGGCAAAGATGGTACTAAAAACAGAGCTGTAAATTAAAACAATGAAAGACATTCGATATTTAACCCTTAAACTAAATATTTACCTTTGGATAGAAAAACCGCAAAATGGCAAAGGTGAGAAGAGAAAGAATGCATGTGATTTTATTCATGACTTGTGCTTAGTCACGGAAATGCCACCAATGACTTCACTGGGTTTATAATGATTAAGGAGAATGGACTCCTATTGAGAAACAATGCCCTCTGTTGGCCAGAAATATATTTTTTTAAAGAAACCATTTTTTTCTCATATATTAATTATGCACCTAGTAAGGTTAAACAGTCACCCAGTAACTTATATATTTACTGAACTACAACTGTCATTCCTAAGAAACAATGAAAAGTAAAATGATATGATAATTATTTTAGACTAACTACACTTTGAGTCTTTGATCTACATGATGCTAGGTCAGAAATATAAAAAGTGAGCTCACTGTTCTAGTACAAACTGTAGCGCTTCAGTAAGGCCCATCTGCTCTTCACCAATCAGATATGGACGAAACAGGACCTCTGGTGCCCGCAGTCTCTCAGTTCCCACAAACAGCTGGTGGTACTCTGCCATGTTAAACACTGGCTGTAGACAAAACATGAGTAAAAATAACCTAAATCAGTTCAAGCATAAATAATGATCATTAAATCGGAGAAGAACAATTTGGAAATGAACTAGGATGAAGGTGGAGCTTCAAGCATGATCTTCAGTTATTTCATAACTTCATATAAAGAAGTCATATTGCATTACCTGGATATTATCAGGTTTTTCAGCTTCCAAACTCTCTTTATTTACATCAACCTCAATGTCACCTTCATCCACAGGCTGCTCCAACTGCTCCAACTCTATAATCTAAGAACACAGGACAAAAACACCCATATACCCACACACGCACACACACACACACACACACACTCATCAGAACTAGATCATTTCATTACACAGCCCAGACTTGCTAAATTCAAAAAGGGAGTGAGTGCATGTAGCTTCAAATTTACTATCCAAAGTGTAGTAATGTTTTGAAGTCACATTTCAAAATGCATATGTTACATCCATAATCATTTGTTTACACTGCATGAATAACAAGATCAACAATGCCTAATCAACTATTTGACTCTTTTCTTAAATTGTCACAAAGGTTTACTTTCACTTACTTACTGTTTTGTTTTTGTCATGGAAAAAAAAAACTTTATCAGTAAAATTAACACTGCCCACAGATGAGTCCTGGGAGTTTAAGGGGTTAATCACAACAGCCCGTGAAAAAAACAAAGATGATGCATGGGATCTAAAACATTGTCCATATGCCCATTATGTTTCATTAGCTAATCACATAGCAAGCAAATGCCTTGGGAAATCACATTTGATGAAACTCTCAAATACAATCATGCAGTTCATTAATTTAATGCGTTCCAGAGTTACACTACACCTAAACAAATTGCATTATTGTCTTTTGAATTCTGTCAATTGTCAATCAATTGTCTTGAACCTTAATAAATGTGTTTGAATGATGCTTGTTGAAGTAATATTGTAATAATGTTATATTATTTTTGTCATTGAAATAAAATTCCAATATACACATTTTTGCTTTGTTGCTGCCCATTTTGGACATCTTTAATTGTAGTAAAACTTTCTACATCATGAAATGTATCACTTCAATATCTAGTTCAGGCATCCTTAAACATATTAACACACACTCCCAGACCACATACGTATATACCTCTGCTCTAGCTAGTCTGTGCTGCTCCACACTCAGACTGAGCTTGTGGATGTAAGACTGCAGTTCCTCAGCTGAGTCCATGTTCAACTCCATCAGTCGTCTGTGAAACTGCTCCACTGCGCCCTCCTCCATCAGCTCCTACATACAGAGAACACAAAAAGGATGTGTACATACAACCAAAATATAACAGGGCCTTTGTTTCTGGCCGTTTCTCTTCAAGGCTCAGCATGTGTGCATGATGTGTACCTGCACCATAAGCAACGTGTGCAGTCTCTTCTGATCTTGCTGCAGTCTCTCTTCTCTGTGCCGATTGCTCATCTCCTCAAGCCTGCGAAGCTGCTGCACTCGTTTCTCCTGCCGCTCCTCCACGCTAGCGTACAGACCTGCTACCTTCCCCGAGAATGGCAGCTGCATGCGATGAACTTCAGCCTCATAAAATTCAGCACTACGCCACTTCTCCAGCTCTGTAAAGGGAAATTTCCACAGCAAAGAGTTTCTTTTAGTAAAATGCCACGGCTACTGTTTAACTGTGGACTTCATTTATACAGCTAAGTGTAACAAAACCTGAATTTGTGATGCCCAACAGAGAAACTTTAATTCAGTAACTATGATTTCTATGACACCTATTGTCAGGTCAATGTTGCTAATGCTGGCATTGTAAGATGGGTATGTATGCTTTACCCTGCTGGTAATCCACAGCCACATAGCAGTGATGATGTAGTAGCTCCTCCATACGGCTGGGTGTGATGGCTGCCTGATGAGCAGGATATTTCAGCTGGAGAAGTCTCTGCATATACGCTGCGGCATGGCTTCCTCCGACATTTATTCGCTTACAGTTAACAGCATCCAATCTGTATACACATACACAGTAATGAACAATCAGGAAAGTACATCAACATCATCAATAATAATAATAATAAGAAGAAGAATCTTCATCATCGCAATACGATTCAATATCAATCTGCAAAAAAAATTATTAACTTTTTGGGTTAATATGCATTTATTTTTCTAGCTTCATCTCCGCTGTGGCTATGATTAAACAGAGCCAGATAGACGGGCTCCTGGTATTACTAGTCTCCCCCTTTAGATGTTGCTCTTAGTTAAATTTTAATGCTTAAATCAAATCTGAGCATCTGTGCCAATACCCAGCCCTAATCAGTATCAAGCCATAATAATAATAATAATACGTGTCCCGCTCACGTCTATGTCGCTGAAGCTGCATTCTTGGTTAAGTAAACATGCTCCTGCCTCGTTAGCTAAAACATCCAATGAGTGCTCAGTTGAAGAGAATAATTGAGACTGACTTTATCTGGATCACCCATCACACAAGGTGTGAGCCAGTTTTGAACCCTGTGATTCAGAACATTATAATTTCTCTTCTGCTATCAGCAAAAAGTACACATATATGCAGTGGTGATTCTAGGGGTTGGGAACATCAGCAGGGGAGATTCCATGCTAGGGTCCAAATGGGTTAAGCAAGACAATGTTCAGTGAAAATGACTACTGTCCGGAAATAGTGGGCAGAATAAGGAGTTGTTAAACTTAAACACCAATGTAATCTAGATAACAATGCTAGCAGATAACCGCTTAGGTCATGACCTATGATGCAGTATATAGGATAATTCTGAATACTTCAAATTCAGCTCCTGAGCTCCACTGCCTGAACAATGGGTATCGCGTAAGCTGTCCAACAGTTACAGCAATACATGATTTCAGATTTTTCCAGAATAAAAGCTATGTCCAAATAATAAATGCAACATGCACTAAAAAGGCTTTGAGCACTTCGGCCTGTTTAAAGTAGTGCATGAAACAGAGCTCAGGCCAAAGATGTGTACCTGCCATTGATGAAGGGCAAGACATGAGAACAGTGATATCCAGAAGACAACACCAAGCCAGTGTGAGGTTTATCGAGACCACACTGTGTGGTGTTGTAGTAGAAGCTGAACAGGCTATCAACACCATATGCCACCTGAGGAACTCTATAACACTCAAATAGCAGTTCAGACATCATCTGCCGGCAGTGAAGTGGGTTGCAAGGAGCCTCAGTGAAGACCAGTGGATGCGCCACATGACCCTGTTACAGAAAACAGATATTTAAAACAGTTCAAGCCTTCAAAGGTTTTCAGTCACCCAGCTAATGTTGCACTGTGCTGTAGTAGTAGTAGGTCAGGTGAATTTGTGACACAAGATGGTCGTGTCTTACCTCCGTTCCAATCCCGAGATGAACAAAGATATAGTCCAACATGAGCTCTTGGATCTCAAAATTAACAACAACATTACGGTCGAACTGACTCTTAAGCAGCCACCGAAGCGGTTCCAGATTCGGGATGTCATTTCCGACCTGCGTTTCACTCCGTGCTGCTCCTCTACTTCTCGCCGCCACTGACTTAAACAGCAGCCACGGAAGTGCAAATTCTTCTCCTTTACAAGCCCAACCGGCTCGCGTTTGGAAAGATCCATTATCTACTACTATCGGAACGGGAGACGGGTGTAAACATTCTGGTTTTACGTCGAACACGGGGTCAGGGGAACACTTAGAGTCCTGAAACGTAAATATTTTGCAAGGTGGACTGACGGTGGATGTCATTTTCAAATGGGTGTCACTTCAAAATAGATCCGGAGCGTTTCGCGTCTGGGTTTAGTGTTCCATGTAGTTGTTCTAGTTTTATAACACGAGAGAATAATGGCAAAAATATGTGCGTGCAATAAAATACAATACCCATGTGTAGTTAAATCATAATTCGTGGCAACGATTTATATAGGCTATATTTATCAAACCTAAATTTGCCGCTGCATACTTTTATAGGGTCCCCGTTAATAAGCATTAACGAAAGGAAACAACGACCACAAATTAAAAGCCTGACCATTCCGGAAAGTAAAATGTGGAGAAGTTGATATTTTAAAAGGTTTTTAGAACTTTATTTTAAAAAAAAAGATGATGACTAACCAAGAAAAACCGCATATAATATAATTTTTAGCTCCATAAAAAACTCCAATTTCCATAGAACATTATTGTGTATTATAAACTATACAATATTACATTATTGAATATTATAAACTAAACAAAGTCGGTATTTCGTGTGACGATCCTTTCTTTTTTCTTAAATAGTAGTCCCAGGTACAATGTATGCAGTTTTATACGGAAATGAGCTAGTAAGTTTTATTGAACATCTTGGAGAATCTGCCACATTTTGCTTGCATGCAAATCCCAGTAAAAGTGGTCTCTTATATAATATGTTGCTTTCTTTACCGACATATAAACATTGATCAAATACACATTACTTCTGGAAAAGTAATGTTTGGAAATCTAAAATGTTTTCTGTGCTGACTCAATAGTGCAGAATTCATAAAATATCTATCTATCTATCTGTCTATCTGTCTTTCTATCTATCTATCTATATATAGGGTGCCTAAGACTTTTGCACAGTACTGTGTATATATTTAATTAATTATACTAAATAAATTGTTGATTAGTCTATGTCTAATTTGCATATTACATTCTAATATGCACATTTGAATAATAGAAAGCACCTGTTTATGAAAATTGGATAGCATAAATTGTTATTTTGATAAATCAGTGTCACCTTTTGTCACTTACCACTGTCACTGAAATCACATCCCCATGTTGCACATTTATAAAAGTCAAAAGTTTGGACACACCTACTCATTCATAGGTTTTATTTAGACTATTTTCTACATTGTAGAACAATCCCAAAGACATCAATATTATAAAATAACACATATGGAATTATGATGTAAACAAAAAAGTGTTTAAAAAACTTCTTCAAATTCTTCAGATTCTTCAAATTTCTTCTCTGTTTACCTTGAGACACTATTGGCATTATCTTGCTTTTCAATTAGCAGATGTGCCTTGTCCAAAGTTAATTAGTGGAATGTTTTGCCTTTTCTTGCAACTTTGCTTCCTTGTTTAATACATGCACATTTAACCTATTAAGAGAATATTTTTCTAGATCTTTTTAAAATATGAATCACAAAATATGGAATATTCCAATAATGTTTGCATCCTTTATAGTGGGTGGTCTCCAATAATTTAGTTGGCTATTGGTTTAATAAAAATATTTTATTAGTTTCACAGTTGTTTATTGCAAAAGGTCAGGTGATTACACAGAGTCAAAGGGCATCTCAGATTCATGTGCTTGACCTGTATCTACTTGATTTTATAAATTGTGCTGATTTTATAACTTGTGTCAGCTGTGGCCTAAAGGCTAGAGAAGTGGGTTTGGGACCGAAAGGTCGCTGGTTTGAGTCCCTGGACTGGCAGGAAAAAAAATGTGAATAAACATCCACCTGAAGTGCCTTTGAGCAAAGCACCTAACCCCAAAAACTTCTCTCTGGGCACTGTAGAGCTGCCCACTGCTCTGGGTATGTGTTTGCTGCTTGGATGTGTTAAATGCGAAGGAAACATTTCACTGCATGTTGTACCATGTATGATGGTGTATGTGACCAATAAAATCTGAATTTGAAAGCTGGTATGCAGCTGTTCCTAATAAAATGTCTGTTCAAAATCTTTTTTCAAAATTTTTCTGTCTGCCATGGTGTTAAAATCATTAAAGTCATTTATCATCCAGTGATAAAATGTGATGTTCATGACTGTAATGATAATTTATTTTACTTCACTTGTTCACAATAATGTGAAATCAGTTTAAAATTTGTTTTTGGTATACACTATTTAACTTTGTCCTGTCATTACATTTAAATGATTAATGATTAAATGATTACAGTAATAATATACAGAAATAAAACACAAAGTGCAAAAATTGCTAAATGACTTTACTCACATTTAGTGCCCTAGTGATAGCAATAACTTCATTTATATCTGTGTCTTCTTGGTTCTTCTCAAGCACAGAGAGTTAACTCACAATGACATTCATGAACAGAACTAGGTCATCTCTGAGACATTAGAGAGAGATGCAGACATACTCACGCATACTCTCCCTAACACTACCCCATAGGCATGAAGGGGCAGTAAGCTGAAGAAAACACATACATGCATTACTCATGCAGACAGAGGAGGAGGGAGAGAAAAGAAGCAAGAGCAGGATTATGTGATATTAGGTGAGAATTCCAGTTCATTATTAATGTGTTCAGTGCGCTGTTCAGGCCACTTGAGTTCTTTCACATCATCCTCGACAAACCATGTCCATATGAAGCTCACTTTGCGCACAGGGACATTGTCATGCTGGAACAGCTTTGGACCCCTCAGTTTCAGTTGAAGAGAAATCTTAATGTTACAACATACAAAGCCATGCTAGACAATTATGTGCTTCCAACTTTGTGGCAAAATTAGAGGAAGGCCTCATATGGATGTGATCAACTTTACACCTACTTTTGACCATATAATGTACGTGCTCAGTGTTTAAAGCATAGGCTACTGTATTAAGATTACACAAAGTTACACACCAATTGGTGAGTGCATATCAGTGACAGAAAAGAGTGATTAGAGAACATTCAATAAGACACCTGCTATTACACTCTGTATTACATGATATCTGCCTGACTTTGCACCCAGTTTTGGATATATGTTTAGATGGAAGCTGTTCCACAAATAATGTGCATCTCATCAACTAGATCTGGTGCACTGCTCCATTCCCAAAACACTATCCTTTCCACTAGACTGTAGCATTTCCCAATCTACACTCAAGTTGTACATAGCAGCCACTAGAGGGTGTCACAGCATCATGGATGGCATTTCTCTGGAGGCTGATAAAGTTATTGTGACTTTACTGAAAGGGTGCCACATGGTGGAATCTTGTGCTTCTGCAGGAGTGCCTTAATTTGACTTCCTATAAGCCTGTGCAAGATGCTGAACTGAATAGACTGTCTAAAAAAAAATCACTTGCAAAAGTACACAAAGCTGTTACTTTAATGAAGTTGTTACTTTGGCCTTTATAGTAAACCAGAGACACATGACTGAGACAGGCAGGCTGAAGTGCACATTAGGTTTTACTTTCAAAGCACTCAAGTAATAATAAGGAGGCAATCAAAATGGCACAGATAATATACATCTTCACACTTTGTGCGTAGGGAAGGCACACAACACATCTCACATTCCGATATGTTCATCCATTACTTGCTTGAAAAAGGCACTTAGTTTGGAATGAAATACCAAATGGCTGCTATAAGGCTTCCCTGAGTAGCTTCATTTATTTCATTTGGGCAAAACAGAATAGGGGCTAGCTACCTATCTAAGATATGTGGGTAATATTTAGCTACTGCAGTGATTAACCTTTCTTAGTCATGTGACCTTTTTCTTGTAGCCACCATATTTATGACCAAAAGTTATGACCATTTGGCACCATTGGTGGAAAATCCAGAAACATCACAGAACTGATACCTATATTCTACTTTAACAGAAGCACCGAATGTGGGAACTATGGATGACTGGAAGACCACCATCCACTCTGACTAAGAAACAGCTCTTAGGAGGAAGAAGGAAACTACTCTCACAGCTTGAACTTGGAAGAATACAACCCCATCTTGGGAACTCTACAGGTAATGGTAATGATGATCAGCCCCTGGCACATACAACTACATCAAATGACAGTCTGCCACCAGTCATGACAGAAGCATCTGCTAAGCTGAAGATGAGGATTGAGGCCCAACAACATGCGGTCAACCCTCGGGTCTAACTGCCAAAGCTCCTTCAGAGGAGATGCTTGCAGAGGTTAACAGTGCACAGCTCAATATATTCAAATCAATTTTATTTGTATAGTGCTTTTAACAGCAGACATTGTCACAAAGCAGCTTCCCTAATGATCAATCCTGTGGCGACAATGGCAATGAAAAACTCCCTGAGGTGACAAAAGGAAGAAACCTTGAGAGGAACCAAACTCAAAAGGGAACCCATCCTCATTTGGGTCAAACTGTAAAGCGCAATTACAACCAACACACTTTGGTTACATGGTCAGGTTTGAGTGCAAGACTGTTCGTTGTGATTTGAGTCCTATGCCTTTGTAACAGAATCTTTCTTGTCAACAGCAGTCCAATGCCATCTTCACAAGTCTAGGTGTGTGTTGAGGCAGTGTGTTGAGAGAGAGAGAGACAGAGAGAGAGAGAGAGCGAGAGAAGAGAAAAGAGAAAAAGAAGATTGTTAGGTATGCTCATTGTCACCTAACGGTGACATATAATGTCATACCGTAAAATATATACCGTAAAATGTGATATATACCAAGGTAATGCACTCTCCCCACTGCTGTTCTGCATAGGCCTGAACCCCCTCAGCCACATCATCACAAAGAGTGGATATGGATACAAGTTCAGAAGTGG
>JAQMYM010000039.1:16948264-16963052 GCA_030014255.1 Parauchenoglanis ngamensis
TGTGTGTGTGTGTGTGTGTGTGTGTGAGAGAGAGAGAGAGAGAGAGAGAGAGAGAGAGAGAGAGAGAGAGAGAGAGACAGGGAGAGACAGAGAGAACAGATTATTAGGTATGCTCTAATTATACAGTGGTTTAAAATAGTATATCATGATCAGCAGAGACTCTGGCAGGTCTAGCTATGACAGCTTAACAAAAAGGGAGAGCCAGAAGGCAACACAGGCATGGGGCACCCTGGGACATCAGCATCCTGCTACTCCACCAAATGCTTGAATGCTTTTTAAGCCTTATTTATGAGCATTACATATCATAATAATAAGAATAATAGGTCAACCAGAAGAGCATATGTTCCTGTTTTGGAGCTTGCTTCCCCTAATATTTTGGGGTTTTTTTTAATTCTCACAAGCTCTTAGAGAGTACTGCCTTGTTACCATGCCCATCAATTTGCATGCTTATCATGGGGAATTATTAACTCTGTCAATCAAATTTACCACCAGAAAATGTTTTTATTATATCGGACCATTTAATAGCCTTGTGCTGCACATGCGTACAGTGTAACTGAGGAACTTGAACTTAATAATTAGATTTCTTACAGATATTAAAGATCAGTCAGTGTTATGTGACAAAAATCGAAAAGAGAAAAGCTTGTAATTAAACAAAGTTTTTTTTAACACACACATGCACACAAAAGAATACATACCTGTATTAAATCTGCAAAAAGCGTTTTAAGCAAATGTCTTAAATAAAAGCAATGGTGCTAGGTTTAGTTTCAGATCACTATCTATAGAGGAAGTAGGTATTAAAATGACACACGAACCAAGTTTGTTGAGCACGTACAAAATATACTCTCCTGTGGAAGCAACAACCTTAGATCGTTTCTGTAAGTAACAAGCTGTTTTTCAAGTAATAGCAACTTAACAACTGGATAAATGTTTCTATAATTATGTATCTATGTATGTTTTGTGTTAGAGAAAATGGCAGGGTATTTTGCCTCATATAGAAAGCTTTTTGTTGCTCTCTAGTATTAACTTTCCAGGTCCAGTAAATCAGTAGCCAAGGCCAAGATGTGGTTGGTTACTACTTTCTTCATAATGGGTGTAACACAGATACATGCAGACAATTCTGCATTGCAAGCTGTTCTGTCACAGAAGGGACTGCAGAAAGGTAAGTCATTTCACATATTGGCAAACAGTGACAAAAAGGGAAACAGAAACAAAGCGACCATGAAGGTCACCTTATCTAGCATCCGTGCTCTCTGAAACTTCCATTTTGAGAGGATAATTTTTATGTTTTTCATGGCGTTCTTAGTTGTTTTGTAGCAGCTGTATTTAAATTGTGTAGCTTTAGTCTTAGAAATAACCAGTTATATATAGAAATAGCCCAGTGAACACCTTTGGGATGAACTGGAATTCAGACTGTGTCCAAAATATCATTCTCACCCAATATCAGTGCCTTACCTCACTAATGCTCTTGTGCCTGAAAGAGCACAAATCTCCACAGCCAGGCTCCATGCACCTTCTCAGAAGAGTGGAAGTTATTATAACTAATAATAAACTAAATCTTGAACGAGATGTTCATCAAGCCCATATGAATGTGATGGTTAACTGTCCACATACATTTGGCCATGTAGTGTACGATAGGATGCATCATGATTAAATTGAATTGTAATAGAATTGTCTTCATGTACAATATATATTGTCTATATATTAAAGTACATATAAAAGAGCGTACAATGTGAATATGATTACCAAGCAACCATACCACACTGATAGGAAAGTTACAAATAGACTTTAAAATGTGTCTGGCAAATGACATGTCACTACTGGTCACACAGTCCAAAAATAATGACAAGAAAGCAATTACTCATTTTAAAAGACCACTGTAATGACACAGTATAAACACAGCTTTACACTAAGATTTTGTAATGATTTAGACTCAATTTAGCTGTCTTTTTTTTACTTTTTTGTTGCTAAATTGCATGTGAATAGGATGGTAAATTGTGTGTGTATCACATACTGTGAGAGGGTAAACAATTAAACTTAATAGTGAGATAATTGAGGCAGTTATATATTCTCATTCCATACAGAGCCTCCACAGCATACTAGCTTTGGTTTCAGGTCATTGACTTAAGAGGAAGTAGATATCAAAATGACTAATAAATAAATAATGGTGAGCACATTTCTAAATGTCACTGATAGGAACAACCAAATAAAAAGGAATAATTAACCCTGCTATATATACACACATGCAAAGTATATGCTCTGAGTCTTTGTGACCAGTCAATGCTAAGCCTTTGTATTTTGTGTTTCTTACACTCTGGTTTTCATCCTGTTTCTGGTATTCAGCTTTCTGACTCCTGCCGTACTTACTTTACGTTCTTTGCCGATTGCCTTACCACTGCTGTTTTCTGTTCCTGATTTTGCTATACTTAATGGATTTGTTGCGAGCTTTTCCAGTAAAACATTTTTGTGTACCTTCACTTATGACTTTCCCTGCTGCCTACACTGCCAAAACAGAAGTCTAAGCCAGTAGGAATACTGAAGTGATATAAGCCGCATCAAAATCACATTGAATTTCCTCCATAGCATATAGGCTCAGGAAAGTCTGGACTTGACTGTCGGTCCATTTATTTGTGGGTTTTTTTTTTTCTAAACTATTTTTAACACTAACAGTAAGTGTTTACATGGCTAACATTGTGCATGGATTTAAGGCTGTATCCGACTTTTCCATTTGATCTGGATTCGGCTGTTCAATACGAAGATAGGAAGATTTTTCATATAGTCATTTATATAGTATAATCATGGTTCCTATTGTGCTGGGAGAGCACCTACCTAGAAGTAGGGGCTAAAATAGTCCCTAAAAACAGCATTCTAAGAGCTATAATCGGTCCCAGTTCCTGCAGTGCAAACACACAAAAAAGGGGGTATTTCCTAAAACAGTTCTAAGAACTCTGAAAAGTTAATCTGTTCCAAAAGCGCCTTATATAAGACATGTTATATTTATTGCAGTATCTGAAGTAAAATTCAACTATATGTGGTAATTGAAATAGCAATAAGGTGATTAGCTAACATTAAATAACTTACAGTGGCTCATCTACATCTGCCCTAAATCTCATCTCTTGGCATTTTATCTATCCTGTAATTTGGGAAAAAATGAAGACAAATGCAGATTAGCATTTTTCTTTTGCTCTAGATCTATTTTTTTTCTAAAAAGAAAAAACTACTGGATTAAATTATAATAAAAAGACTAACAGACTACATGACTATCCTCATGGATCATTAACTTGAAAATGGCATAAATTAGTTGATATCTTCTTAACATATGAAATGCCCAGATTAATTCTTTCATGACTAGGCATGCAAACTAACTACAGTGGTGTCTAACAGTTACCTTACTTATATCAGTATGAAACCCTTACCAACTATTAGATGTTAGATAGCACTTGCTGTTATCAATAAGAAATACGCACTAATAACACCTGGCACTATCAGTTATTTGGTAAATCATGACGTACAGTAAATGTAGCTGGTTAAATAACAGGCGTGCATTAGAATGTTCACCATGGTACTCTTAATGGTCAATTCTGATTGGTCCAAAAGTGCATTGTATTTCTATTACAGCATGACTCAATGTAGTCTGCAAATTATAGATTTATATTAACACTCTCATTCTATTATGTAACTCTTTCTATAGTAACAACCTACTATGCAACAACTTACTGACCTATTGCCGCTGCCCTCTCAGAGTTTTGCGTCATTTGTAAAATCAGTGCCAGCAGGGATGTGATTTTTTTTTATCACGCCATATGGTGTTAGTTTTGGAACATGACTGATGGTGTAAAAAGCAAGTATGCTGGGGCATTTTTGGCTGGTTTAAGAAAAGTGTATCAAGTAGTGAGTCGCCAGTTTTGATGAACAATCCTCAACAATCTGGCATCATCCTTGGCCATAGGTCTTAAACTGTAATATGAAATTGAAGATATTTTTTTTATCAAAGAATCCTGTATTTTTTTACAGTCTTTCTACTGATCTGTTTCATTTTCATGTGGTCATGATCCATTTTATATCAAATCCATCAGTGTGTCATCTGAACACATGCATTAATAGAAGAGATTAGTCATTATGAAAATCTGACCTTTTTGTACAAGGCAGTTAACATCCTCAAGATAACACATTTGCTTACATTTAAATAGGGACCTAGAAATAGTACAAAATCATGATTATTGAATATTCAAGATATTGAACATTTACTTTTTTTTATATTTGAAATGAATAAAACCTTCTTTTTATTTCCAATTTTAAATAAAAAAAAATCCTAGATTTTCTGTGTAGTCTTAGACATTTGGCCCCACTGTAGCTTGCTCCTTGTGTGTTTGCATGAATCCTGCTGCTGTTATGCCTTGGTTTGTTACTGATACTTCCAGCCACATTTCTGTGAATGCAGAAACAGTTCCTGATGTCACTTTTATTGTCCAGTGAATCCTGTAGTGCTGTGAATTGTTTTGACACCACTACCATTTTGCTTATGATAAAGTGTAGAATCAGAATCCTCAGAACTCTCTCTGGTGTTCAGATACTGTAAATGTAGAGTGCAAATACTGTGTAGAATGTGTGTTAGAAGGTACAATGTTGTGTTACTTACTTTTTCTTTATATGTGTGCAGTATCTCACTGGATGACTGACTGGTTTCAAAAAGAACTGAGTACAATTAAGCTCCCAGAGGTCAGCGGGAGAGTTGATATTATTCTGGGCTCAGTTTACTATAACCTGTATGAGTAAGTACCTAAACTAGTGATGAATATTGTATTTACAAAAAACATAACAGAACTAAACAAAACAAGAGCAATATGAATTATTTCTGAAGAATGTAAGTAAAGCAGTTGTATTGATTAAAACTGTCTTTGGGTTGATATTACTCACCTTCATAACTACATATCTTCCTAATAGTTTGTCTTTAATTACTATACAATTAAGAGCAGATACAGAATAATGCGTTTCACAATTGTTTAATAAGCTGTGGCTGAAAGTAAACAACGGTAATTTATTGTTTTTTTTTAATGTTTATTTATTTATTTTGCTAATTCATTTTATGTCTTACTGTTTCAAAATTAAAGCACTACATACCAATTTACCAATCTTCTCATCAATTATTCAGTACTCAGCCACAAAGAGAAATATAAAGCTCAAATTCAGAGGTGGACAATGTATACAGCTCCATTACTTGAGTCAAAATGTAGACACTCTTAATACTCCAATATAAACGAGAGAAGTTGAATCCAATTTTTACTTTACTTGAAGTACTGGAGTACTCACTTTTAAAAATACTTAAGTATTTAAAAGTACTTTTTAATGTTTTCAATGTTGAATTTGTAATGTTGTCCTTTTAATGTCAACACATTGTTGTGTTGTATATTTCACAAGATTAAAACATATATTTCTGAAAGGACTTTAGTCAGTAACATTAATTAAACATTTTTGTTTGCTAAATATTAGTATGTGTCAGCAATGCATTTACAAAGGACCCGGTCCTGTTTTGACAACTTGGCAGGAACAAACCATAAAAGTCATTTGACCAACCATAGCACAAAAACTGCACTGACAACTTTGTTTAAAATGTTTATCTGGAATTAATCAAATGTTTACATACTTTCTCAGGTTGGAAGGTGATTTTGTTTCAAGCAGTGACAAAGTTTGTTCGCAGTAAACAGAGCAAACATTTAAAATGATACAAATCTTTCTTTATTTCAAAAATCTAAAATATGAACTTCAGATATAGCCATGGGTCCTCTGGTAAGGAATTATCAGTTTTATCTGCTGTAGCCTTCATTACCACCCCCAAGCTCAAACTGAACTGTTAAAAAAATGAAGCAAGCAATTTGAACTTCAGCATAGGATTAATTTACTGTGATTGGTTTTCTCCTGTGATGCTCACAGCAAATGGTCTATCGTATTTTAGGAAAGAAAGTAAATTCATTCGCTGACTTCAAAGCTATGCTTCAAAGTAATGAGTAGCAGGAACCTTCATAGTGATGTAGGATAGTCTAAAGTACAATATTTGTTTTCAAAAAATAGTCTTTAGTTTCCAAAAATTAATATTCAGGTAAAGTACAGACACTCAAAAAATGTACTTAAGTACAGTACACAAATAAATGTACAAAATATGATCAAATGACATCAGTTTGAAAAACTAAGGCAGTGTTATATGCAAAGATTTGTCTTCATTACTACTGTCCTAAAGTATTACTACTCTAACTTGCTATTCTTGCTATTCTATTAACTCCTCAGTATGACTATTGTGCGCTGCGATCTGCCAGAACCCTCTGTAGCCTTTTCAGAGGGAACAGGTGTATCTCTGCAAGTGAGCGGACTCTCCCTCGCCATCACTGGTCGCTGGAACACAAGGTTTTCCTTCATGTAAGTGGGATTGGGGGGGTTGTTGTATTTTTACCATGTTACTTTACATAGCTGTACAGTTTTATTCTTAATATATAGAATATTAAAAGTTACTTATTAAGTTACTGTGGACAGTATACGCTTTTAGGTTTATGTGCCCTTATAACATAAGCTTATAACAGCTAAATTAGGCCAGTGACAGGGAAAAAACTGTCATTTTAAATGGTAACACTTTGCATTACAGTGCCCTTTCTCCAGGGTAGGAGCAGTGTAATTACTTTGCACCAATACACAAATAAAGACTAGTTCAAATGCATTAAGTACAATACTAAAATAGTGCAAAAATGCAGTACCCAATGCAATAATTGATTCAAAATACAAATCAATAAAATAAGAGACTTGCAGTTTAGAGCCACCAGTTTGAGTTTGAGGCAGGTTTTGTGGAATTATTTTTTAATTACATGCATTTAATCAGTTGTTCCTGATTAAAATGTAATTAGAATTTTTTCCAGATTTAATACACTGTAACCACTGATTTTTATTCACTGAATGCCACTGGATGCCTAACAGTGGGAAGTCCCAGTGTAGAACATAAAAAATCAATTAAAATTTAATGATCATGCAGCTGGACCATGAAGATTAATGAAAATATTTCAATGTCCAAAAAGTGCAGATGTGCAAAATGTCAAAAATGTGCAAATATGTGCTTTTTTCCTTCAACAAAATAGACTTCATGTTAAAGCAATAGTGAATTTCCTGGCTACACAATTGCACTTTTTGAGCATATAGCACACACTTTTAGAAAAAAGATATTTCTATTTTTTCATCTGGGTGACATAGGATAGTTACACTATCCGGTGTCACCCAGATGAGGATGGGCTCCCTCTTCAGTCTGGTTCCTCTCAAGGTTTCTTCCTCATGTCACCTAAAGGAGTTTTTCCTTGTCACTGTTGCCTAAAGCTTTCTCATTAGGGATAAATTTATCAATTCATATATTTAAAAATTTATATCTGGAATTAATGTATTTCTGTTAAGGTTCTTTGTGACAATATCCATTGTTAAAACTGCTGTACACTTATAATTAAAATGAATTTAATTGAATGCACGATGTACATATACTTTGTGTACTATAATGCCATTGTAAAGTTTAAAGTATACTGTAGTACATCTAAAGTACCATAATATGTGCTTTAATGCAGTCATGATAGCGGTTTGTTCGATCTGGCTATATATACCATCAATCTCAACACAATGTTGGAGTTTCAGAGCATTGAAGAGCACCTTTACATTTCCACTGTCACGTGTTCTGCCACTGTGGGAAGTGTTCAAATAAAATTCCATGGGGGTGGAAGGTAAGACTAAATGTATTTATTCTGTGTCTCATATCTGGTAGGAAGTACAGTACATACTCAAGTACACAATAAAATATCAACAACCAAGCAATTTTTCTGATATTCTCTCTAGAATACTTACAGACTCAATGGCCAAAAGTTTGGGGGCACTGGCCATCACACCTATATATGCTTGTTGAACATCCCATTCTAGATTTACTTTCACTTTGCTGTTTACCTCCACTCTTCTGGAACTTTCCACCACACTTTGGAGCATGACTATGAGGATTTGCCCATTCAGCCACAAATTAAAATTTGTGAAGTCAGGACCTGATGTCATTCTAGAAGGTCTGGCATACAGTCAACATTCCAGATTATCCCAAAGATGTTCAGTGGGATTGAGGTCAGGGCTCTGTGCAATCCACTCGAGTTCTTCCACACCAACTTTGACAAACCATGTCTTCATGGAGCTTGCTTTGTCCATAGAGGCATTACCTATACAATTGTGTCATATATGAATCATATATGAGTGTGATGGCCAGGCATTCACTGGGTTGTAGTACTTGAAACCACTTTTTGAAGGTCATGTCTTGGATTTTACTGCATTTTTACTTGGTTTTGTCTCAGTCACAGACATAGACACAGTCACAGACTCAGGATTAAATTCAAGACCGGTTAAGACCACAACTGCAGGGATATTACTAAATTGCCTGTGCATTGTCTGATTTGTTTGTTAACATCATTAATGTGATTGGATGTAAACCTTCCGGCTAAATAAATATAAATGTTGAGTAAAGAGAATTAAGTAGATTTAATCTCTTAGGGTTTGTTTGTATATGGGTGTTTTTATCGGAATGTGGATCTTCCAGATCAATTTGAAAAATGCCTATTCTTTGCGTTTTCCACATTTTACTGTAAGTGTGCCACGCAGTGTGGGATTCACCCTGCCTTGGCCTTGTCTTTTCTCAGTCTCAATACACTCTGGTCTTGGTCATGACTTGGTCTTGGTTTAGATGGGCCATACAGTGTATGTTTTCCCTGAAGTAATTAAGGGAATTGTTTTTGTTCATGGTGTGCACTGCATAGAACTGGCAATTAACAGAAGATTTATAAACAATTTTATTCCATTTGCAACATCTAATTAATCTAAATCTTAAATAATCTAAATAATCTCATCCTTTAATATTTTCCAGTTTCATCTTCCAACCATTTGTAAAAGAGTTCTATGGACGCATTAAAGATATGATCCAAGAAAGGGTAGGTAGGAAACTTTTAGTTTAAAGACATTCTTCCTTGTATTAAAAACCAAGCATCACTGATGTTATGATGCTTTTCTCCATCCAGATATGTCCAGGAGTTCAGGAAGGAATTAAAAATATAGACAAAATTCTGACTGCATCCGGTATTTCAGTGCCTCTTACATTTTTGAAAGCTGTGTAATTAAACATAAATATTACTTTGAAGTACTTACTGTAAAAAGGTGTACAACTGTATTACTGTTCACACTGACCATGAACATTCTGTAATTTCCCAATCCAGTATACAGTTGTGCTTGAAAGTTTGTGAACCCTTTAGAATTTTCAATATTTCTGCATAAATATGACCTAAAACATTGTCAGATTTTCACACAAGTCCTAAAAGTAGATAAAGAGAACCCAGTCAAACACATGAGACAAAAATATTATACTTGGTCATTTATTTATTGAGGAAAATGATCAAATATTACATATTTATGAGTGGGAAAAGTATGTGAACCTCTAGGATAAATAGTTAGTTTGAAGGTGGAATTAGAGTCAGGTGTTTTCAATCAATGGGATGACAATCAGGTGTGAGTGGGCATCCAGTTTTATTTAAAGAACAGGGATCTATCAAAGTCTGCTCTTCACAACACACGTTGTGAATCCTGGCCCAGATAAGTCTTGTGCTCAACTACTCCACACAGTCCTATTTTGTCACTCACACATTTTGGTTCCCCAATAAGGGGTTTAGACCTAAGTTTTACCTCTATCTTTGGGCCCCATCCATAAGGACCTGAGGGCCACTTTTGACCACCCAGAACCTGAGGAGGGGTTGTGCTCCCTTTTGCGTATCCCCATTCATAACGGAATGTCCGCACCACCACAGGAACCAGTGGGCATTGAGCAACTGAAAGAAATTGTCTCAGGCCAGGCCACCACCCTAGGATGCTATGATCAGGCACCAACAGCCCTATTCTCCCATGTACGTGAGATCTCAGAGAATATCTCCTGCATTCAGGTGCTGTTGCAGCCCTCCCCCTTCCCTCCCCCGGCCTGGGCCACAGCAGTATGGCAGAATAAGCTAACACCCCGCTCCACCCTTCAAGAATTTGTCAAGGACCTGAGGGACACGTTTGACCACCCAGAACCTGAGGAGGGGTTGTCCTCCCTTTTGCGTATCCACCAGGGCAGTTGCTCAGTGGCCGCTTATGCCATTGACTTCTGAACACATGCGTCCAGGTCAGAAAGTGTGGTTGGCCGCGAAGGACCTCCCACTACGGGTCAAATCCAAGAAGCTGTCGCCACATTATGTTGGACCATATAAGATTCTCAGATGGATTAATCCAGTGGTTAATGCCTGGATGTTCCCTGGTCATGGAAGATTAATCCAAACTTTCATGTTTCTTGGCTCAAACCCATCCCCTCTAGCTCTCTGGTGGCACACACTCCAGTTTCCCCACCGCCTCCATGCATCATAGACGGGTTTCCGGCTTTCACAGTCCGGCGTATTGTGAACTGCCGGGTGTGAGGGCGCACCCAGTACCTGGTAAGACTGGGAGGGTTATAGACCAGAGGACTGTTCCTGGGTTCCTGCCCGTCATATCCTAGACCCAGGACTGATCAGACAGTTCTGCGATGACCGGGCCACGGCCCTGGGAAAATCAGTAGTTGTTCCTAGAAAGTGGGGTACTGTAACGTCACGGCACGTGACAGTGGAGCAAGCTGCCTCCCTGGCAGAGCTGTAGCCAGCCCGGGGTCCTAATATGGCCCTGGTTGCTAGGCGATGCTCACGTGGGTTCAATCAACACAAACGTGCTGCAGCTGGGCCTCACACTTTAAAAGAACAGTTCAACACGTGGACATTAGTTTGTACCACGCCATGCTGTTGGTGGGTATATTTAAAGAGAAAGAAAAAGAGGAAGAAAAACTTTATATTAACTTTATATTTTGTGAAGCCGCTTTGTGACAATGTCTGTTGTTAAAAGGGCTATACAAATAAAATTGGATTGAATTGAATTGAAAAAAATTGTGCCCTGTATGTGACAACAAGCTCCTGAACTCTTCATATGTTTGGGCTATGGGATAGGGTTCTTTTTTTTTTTTTTAACCAAAAACTCTAGCTGGGTTCGGATGTTTTGTTTTAAAAAAACAAACAAACAAAAAAACACCCAAAACATTCGAACCCAGCTAAAGTTTGGGAAAAAACTTTACCTAAACCCATGTGTAATAATGTGTTATGACAGGGGTGTGAAACTTTTTCTATTTTCCAAAAGAACACCATTCCTACAATGAAGCATGGACGTGGCAGAATCATGCTTTGGGGCTGCTTTTCTTCAGGCTTCTGCTATAACATTTAAGATAAAGAGAAATTTCACCTTTCAGCATGACAATGACCCTAAGTACACCTCCAAATCAACAAAGGAATGGCTTCATCAAAAAAGATCAAGGGTTTGTAACCTTGAGTCCAGATCTCAATCAAATCAAAAATCTGTGGGTTGTCCTGAAGGGGACTGTGCACAGGAGATGCCCAGCCAATTTGACAGAGTTAGAATGCTTTTGCAAGGCAGAATGGCAAACTCATGCTCAATTATGTGCCAGACTGGTTGACTCTTACCCAGAAAAGATCAAACACCATCATAAAATCTAAAGCTGCTTCAATTAAGTATCAGTACCGCACACTTGTAATGCAACCAGTTTATTATACATTTTTTATTTTTCAGTTTTCTAAAATGCTTATTATGTTTCACTTTAATTTATAGGTTGCAATCTCACAATAAAGGTAGAAAAATGCAATTGGATTTTTTTTCTTCTGGTGGTGGAAAAATACTCACAGAAATAGTCTCATCACAGAATACTTGAATCAGAAATTTTGACTAATAGGCACTCTTATGGATACCTTAATAAGTTCAAGTCAGGTGTGGAGCACTCTGGGCTTATGCTGAGTTTGTGGAATAGTGAAAGTTTTAATTTGCAAGTTTTAATAATGGCATTTGCCACACCTCCACTAAAATGGGTCTTTTGTTTGTTTTGCCACCTCATAAAAAGCTAACAAACTGTTTTTTCCCCAAAAAACAATAAAATTTCACATTTCCAACATTTGATATCATGCTCTATTTCAATTCATTCTGGGTTTATATTAATTTCCAATCACTGCATTGTGTTTTTATTTACATTTTACACAGCATTCCAACATTTTTGGAAACAGAGTTGTAGCGACAGGGTACTTTCCACTGTTCACAGTCGGCACACTTCTGCCATTCACATGTAAGTCATTTTTCTCTCCTACGTGCTCTAACGATGCCCATCACAAGTAAGTTCAAAATTAAGGCGGTCTCATGATGAGAACCCAAACCCTCAGGTATTTTGGCTGTCAGGAAAACGTGGACCATGAACCTTTTCCATGCGAATGTCATTGACATCCATTCAAAGCATAAACTCTGATTTTAAAAATAAACACTAAAGGGGGAGCTTCCTGTAGCTATAGTAAGGATTGCCTCAATAGAAGAAATTTGTAGGACTATGACATAAAAGAATAAAATAAAATGAATACATGCAGAAGGACTCATGTGCAGGGCCTATGTATAGACATGTTTGATGTGTGGAGATTCATTAATAGAAATGCATTTTGATGAGGACCAGTAAGCAGAGCCCTGCTCATGACATGAAAAGAAATAATTATTGAAACGTGGCCATGAAGTAACTACAACAAAGGAGCAAATTATTAAAATATGGCCACAATATACATACATTTTTTCTTTTTGTGTCATGAGTGTGGCTCCGTAAGTAAGAACTGCAGTTGAGGCTGGAAAGTTGTTCGTCCAGTAATCTGGATGCGCTGCACATCAGTGAGCCCTAGTATATCCAGGCAAGGTCGGGAATACTCATGGCCATTTTCTTTAAACTTTTTGAGCTCTCTCCCACTTCAGGAGCACAAGCAATTGCAGAGAAGTCATTTTGGTTTAGGATTGTCAAAGCATACCAGAAGGTTGCTCCTATTTCTCCTTTCTTAGCTATAGTACTATTGTCATAGTTCTAACCTAAAAATAATCTTAATTGATATTTTAGTTATATTTAAATGGAAATAATTATTTGGCAGGCTTGTTCACAATTAAGTGATGTAAAAGTTTTTTTTTTCTTGTTTAACAGCGTAATGAATTGTTACAAGAAATGTTGTTATAGTTTAAAACAAATGAGACACAAATGTAGGAATCTTTTTCATTTGTACATGAATAATAATGTAAAAAGTAGGCCTGTCGCTGACTTAAAAGTTAATATACTGTTTTGCCACATAGTGGAGTCTCATTTACATTATGGGCAGAATGCACATAAATGGTATTTACATAAGAAATGGGTAGATTTTGGTCTTGCTCCGCCCAAGGCATGTAACTGCCTTCAGGACGCATAAGTCATGGACTTAAGTCAAGGGGAGTATACGTGTAGATTGAAAACCGTGGAGCTCAGCTTTTTTTTTTTTTTTTACTTACACGCATAAAGGAGTATCAGGCCCAGTGTGCATCACCTTTTCAATTTGAAGTCACTGCATAAACAAGGAAGGAAATGGTAACTGAGAAAACTAACTCAAGTTGACAAGTTTTTGGTGGTTTTTACTAGTTGTAGGGTGGGAATTACAAGTTGCAACTTTTCCTCAAATGCAGCGTTAGAATCCATGTCAATTTGGTAATCTCAATTTAACTGGGATTTAGCGTATGTCATGAAAATGCCTCCGATTTGTATAATTTCTACTCATTTTACATGCATATAGGTTTATTACTATATGAAGTATGAGAACAATACCTACAAAGCTGCTAGATAACCTAGGCAATGTTCATTTTGTCAACAAAAATTTTCACGATAAGTATTTGTTGACAACCTTAAATTCATGACAAAATTATAATGACAACATAAATGTAAAAAGAAATGATAAAAATTATGGTGAAATCTCATTCATTATCATGACGAGTAAAGACAAGATGATTGAGCTGGCTCTGTTCTGCTGGACAACCTAGCTTATTTCTCAAGGGAATTTTTACAGCCAGCAGAAATATCCTTCAGCAATATTTTTATATAAATAATATAATAATAATAATATAAGCATACTTCCTGATTAACGTTTCTGGCTGTAGTTTGGAAGCGAGGAAATTGGGCTCTCTAGGCCTGGTAACAGCTTTCACCATGCTTGTGGATTCTAACAGTTATATGAGTCAGGCCACACACAGCGCTGATCTGAGCAAAGTAACATCTTTATATGAAAATAGTGATCGTCACCATTACAGTGTACAAAATGCCATCTTCACTTGATAACTAGCAAAATAGTAACAGAGTTGTGGCCAACACCAAATAACTTCTGCATAGCAACAACCATCATAGCCTATGTTAAAGATACAAGGCACATTTTACAAGTATCATGAATCTCTATCATAAAATGTCTGACAAAATTATAACTAAAATTATGACTAAAACATTAACTAAAAGTTGGCTAAAATTAAACTTAGTTCCACTGACTAAAACGTCAAAATAAAACAAAACAAAACAAAAAACTAAATTTTGTCTGAAATATTACTACAATTTTCAGTAATTGACTAAGACCAACACTAAATTTAAAATCCTTGTCAAAATTAACACTGAATCTATGACAAAAAAAAAGATGAACTTAGATGGTTCATACTAATTTTAGCCCATACACCCATACATTATCACACCTTTCACCTGTTGTCTACAAAAGATAAGCAAATGTATCATTCAGGCTTTAATTTCTTTTTAAAAATGAGTGTAAAACAAAGACATCTCAGCACCAAAAAAGTTAACCAGCCACTAATCAACATAGCCCCCAGC
>JAQMYM010000039.1:16963152-16981395 GCA_030014255.1 Parauchenoglanis ngamensis
ACTGTGGTAGACCCCTGCCTCTACAGATCTGGTGCTTAGGGCCTGTTCTTGTGCTGCCATGATCAGAGCCTCTGTGCAGTCCTTCAGGCCTGCAAGTTTTTTCAAGTTTTTTTTTTTATAATTTTCCTCTCACCATAAGTATAAGCAGCAAAAGTCTTTTCTATAATCATATCAACAGTAGCATTGTCTGCTATTTAACTTTTAGCTGAGCTGCTAGAGCTGAAGTAGGAAGTGAATGTAAATAATTCATCAACAGTCAAACAATAACCAAAATACTTAAAGGAAACATTTACAAACTATATAAAGTATACACCAGAATCTATACAATTTATACACTACACTGCAAATAGGATATGTTTATCATCAGCCATGAAATCTCAGCCATGTTCATTCCCAATTCACTGATTATTTACAAGGTTCCTCCCCTTTAAGAGCGATTCTACCAATCATCATAGGCAGGAGCCATGCACAGCCACATGGGACTAATGAAAAGCACATTATGCAGTAAACATAGAGATGTTATTTTTTTCTGTGCAAAACATACCCACCCACACTCCTTTAACTCCTATAGAAGCTGTGTATCCACTTCCAGCTCAAAATGACTCATTAAAAGTCTGTTGTCCAATGAAATTTCTTCTCATTAACACAGCAACAAACACCTAATAGATACTAATAGATGCACAGTGGGTGTCTGTTAACTCTGTGCCTGGGATTTCTAAGGACATTTCCATGCAGGTTTCACTGTTCACCAGAAAACAGTTTGAGTTTAATGAATGAACAGCGTGATATTGTAGTGAGATACCTGAACATTTGACTTGCTAAAATATTGAATTACACCAAGACCGATGAATAATATAGACAATATATATATTACTTTGGTAAAAGTTTCATTGCTGCATTTCAATGAAATGTCAAGGAAATCTGGGATTCTTATGTTGTTTTAAAGCAATCACCAGTAAATATACAACCAAAAATGTCAATCTAAATGAATTTCAAATCTGCTAGGGAAGTGTTTCTCAGTCAATGACCTGGAGTACTCCTGCCAAGCAGAAACACCAAGTGTGCCAAGTTTTACCTCTTCTAACTTATTAGCTGTTTAATTGAATCTAGTCAGTTGCAAGGAAAACACCAAGATCAGTTTCTACAAAGAGACATTCTTTTTCTCTTTCAGAACCATTGCAAATAAATAAATAAATAAAATAAAAATTTAGAGCACTGAGCAAATGCCCACATTGTAAGCACTTAAATAACAGGTGTTACATTTATGCAGATGTGTGATTACAATAATTTTCTGCATAATCATCTTTCCCCTCTTCAAGCAATTTTCATTTAATGCTAAAGTCCACATTGACCATCAGCTTCTGAAGGGAGTTTTGGAAATGAAAAAGTAAGTGTACAAGTCCATGTTTTATTAATCTAAACTTTGTTTAAATGAAAGTGCAAAACAGAAAACTAACATCTACCCTCTACCTTTAAAATTCTTGAATGGCTGAAGTTTCACCATATCGCTTGGATCTTCAGAGATTGGCGAATTCAGTGTAAGTGCTTAAGAATTTATCAACAATTTTATTTAAAGCTTATCATAATACAGTTACAGAACCACCTATCTGACATAATTATAATCATTTTTCAGACTGAAACAATTGAGCGTATGGTGAAGTTAGCAATGAGCAGCTTTGTTCTTCCAAAGTTGAATGGTAAGAAATAGAACCACATGACATTTACCACATATAAACTATATTTTGTATCTTTTCATTTATCTGATTTTAATATGAAATGACAATATACTGTTTTAGCCCAACTGAAGGAAGGCCTTCCATTGCCGTCTGTAAAGGGTTTCAGCCCAAGTAATTCAGTGATGACCATTGAAAATGTAAGTACTGTAATGTTCAGTCATGTGCATTAATATGTGCAGTTAGATTACATGCCAGTGGTACTATAAGTGTTTTATTCGTATTGAAAATAGGCATTCTAGCAGTGATTGCCTTTATATACAGTCAAAAGTTTGGACACATCTTCTGATTCATGCCTTAAAAAATAATGGACTGTTATTTCTCTTTACTTCACTCCAATTAGTGATTAAACATGGTGAGTTTATTGTGTTTTAAATCATTAAAACGACTCAGAATTGTATATATGCTGTAATGTTGTATTTACAGTATTGCTCCTCTTTGGGAAATCGTGCAGCAGAGCAGTAAGCCTATGTAGCGTAAATGCTAATTCACACTACTGTGTCTTTACCTAACCATATTATTTCAGTTGGGCAACAATTTGTGTACCTGCTCTGTGTCAGTCATCTGCATTGTTCAGTGGCGTGCTCACACCGCGACTGCCAGTACATTATTCAAATAAGGAGTTTGATATGCGTGGAACAAGTGCACTATGGATCGAATAGACAGTCGCTATGCAGTGTGAATTTAATTTATTATATAATATGATGTAGGTTGTTATTTTCTGTTACAATAATAGTTGCCATAGTTCAGCAGGTCCTGACAAATTTGTAACTTTTCTGCATTGTTACATATACAGTGGCCCCAAAAAGTATTTGTATACTTAAGCCTCACATTAGAAGACAACATCAAACCAGTTGGCTTTTATTTTAAACAAAGGTACCAAAAGCAAACTTTTCAAGCAAAACATTATCCAAACAATAGATTGGTGAGTTTAAAAATATAAAAATAATACATCTGTTGTTCATAATTACACAAAAAAGAACTTGGAGACTTAATATTATTCTGGCTGTCACAATTAATCTGTAGTTAATTTAATGATGTGCAGCATGTGGTTACTCTGCTTGGGGCACCTGTATACATCCATTATAAATTACCTTGGGAATAGCAGTTTAAAGTAATTGAAAAAAAATGTCTAAGATTCAGATCAGTGAAAATGACCAGATACAACTGTAGCATAAACTATTTAAAACAGGCTCAATGAGCATGGGTACAGAGGGAGAGTAGAATCCGCTTCAAGAATAAGAAATTTGCAAAAGAACATGCAGACATATAGCAGCTCCTGCAGAACTGCATTATCTTCAGATGAATACAAATTTAACTTGGAAGGATATATTAGTAGACTGTTTGTGTGTGGATTTTTCAGCACTATAAAGATCCAAGGCATACCAGCTGCCTTTTTGCATTAATCAATCAATAAGATACAAAGGAGGAGAAATGAGCAGATGTTGATGTTGATGCTTTAGTGTGGATGAACTAAACGATTCATTGGTTGAAACTTGGAGGAAACTTTCTTCAAAGCTGTACAGAAAGTGGTTTATTCCATACTCAGACACTGTTAAGAAGTTCTGCTAACCAAAAGATGGTAAACTAAATACTAAAACACTATAACAGTAGTGTTTAATGAAGCTACATTTTTATATTTTTATAGTCTTAATCAGATCTATCACTATTTGGGGGGGATGCTTGAGGCATCTTTCTTTAAAATAAAAAAAGTAAAATTTACATTCGTAGGTGTGGCTTAATACTTTTTGGGCTCATTGTATATTCATGTGGATTCCAGATGAATCCACCAGTGGAAAAGTGCATAAGGCCCCTAACATTAATATTTCAGTTGACCAGGTGTGTATGTAGCACAAACTGAAAAGCACAACAGTCCATCTCCCAATGGGCATGTTCATTTATTTAAAATATAAAACTTTACATGTACATAGCAAACAAAGTCTGTGAGACAATAGTTACAATTTTAATACATTTTGGAGACTTAAAGAGAGACATTAAGTAGGAATGTGTTTACATGTGACTGCACATGTATGGGGCGTTTGATGTGCCTCTAGAATTAGCTGTATTTAGGATGAAACTGTGTTTTACTGATATCATTTCAATGCTACTTGTTCCCTTTCATCTCTACACAGGGATTTTTGGTTGTTGCAACAGACATCACTGCTCCCTTTGACTTCCTGCAATCAGACAAACTCTGACGACTGGACATATTTAGATAATGATAAATAAGGCTTATTCGGTATCACTATCATGAGTTTCCCATTGATGTTGCAGACAGATTTTCATTTGTTTTCATTTTACACTGTGAAGTAATCACTTACAAAATTAGTTTGCTGTATTGTGGCACTAATTCTGATTATTTGATTATCCTTATGTGTCAAACCAAGATGTTGATTCTTTAGTTTTTAGGTTTAATTATAGGTCTAACTTTTTATATGTCTGTTGACTGTTTAATCACAAGCTAGCCATAAATTAATCATTTAATTTCCAACTCTTTCATTGTTCATTCCATTATTCATTTTTATATGGTAAGGTGGACCAAAGATCCTTTATTACTGCCTATGTACTATTTTAAAGTGTGGCATAGTTATCCAAATGAATTGTCACTTGTTTGCAACTCAACTTTCCACAAATAAAATGTATAAATAACATTAAAAATGAATATGGCTATGGTATCTATGTTCTGCTGCATTTGAAATTAAATAGTAGGCTTTATGAAGCATAAACATGCACTATAGGCAGATGAAATGTGGCTGAAAGGTTTGACATCTGCCTAAAGTTCTAATTGTGGAGGCATAAAGTTTTGCAGCAAACCAAAATTACATGGAGCCTTTAAGGCCTGCTGTACTCTGGATGTTTTTTCATACACACCATTATATGTCATATATGTCATATACAGTAGAAAGAAGAAGTATAAAGAATTTCATGCTCAAAGGGTAAATACCTAGCATTGGGCAGACAGGCTCTGAGAACTATGTTTAGGAAGTATTCAAATAGGCAACACTTAATTAGGAAAGAACAACAACACTATTAAAATCCAGGTATGATATTTAAAGAAAAAGAAGCTGTGCAGTAATCTCTCAAAAAGAAAATGAAGAAATGTTAGGCTGTTTTCTTTTCCCTGGTCATTTTGATCATGGTTTCGGGTGATCGATATAAGAAGATGAGTTTCTCGAACAGTTGCTCCTCCAGTTCCATCTCGCCAGTCTCCCGGACAACAAAGATGTCGGTGCACAGTTTCAGCACACGGTCTACATTTGGTAGTTCCTCAAACATGATGGAGCGAGATATTCCATTAAAGAACTCGCGTACAAACTTACCAATCACCAGTACGACTGACATGTACAGACCCACGATGCTGCACAACACACAAAACACACAGGTCAACATGAAACCTTCAGCAACTTCAGTGTTATCTAATAAACAACTCAAGAACATATGACAAAACGTACTGCTTACTACTCCCTTTGTCCATGTGGTTATTCTACACATTCTGTGCATACTGCACTTACTGCATTTTGTACACTGAGATTACAAAATCCAATCTTTAATATTCCCATTATTTATTTATACATTAATCCACTTTTCTTAATTTATGTGTTTCATAATAATTTAACGAATTATTATTATAGCTTTTAAAGGAAAACCTGACAAGTGGTCAGAAAGTCAAGGAATATCCTTGTGTGCCTCAAAAGCAACCAAGGTGGCTTGTTAAGCTAATTCCAACAGTGTACAAAATTACTCAAAGTTATCAAAATTACTTACATATTAAAATCTTCAGAATATAATAATATATTCTAATTGAGTAACTCCTTATTTAATTTTTTTCCATAATATTAAACAGATATCTGTTTAACCATTTAATCAACTTGACTTGGAAATGATCAGAACCATCATTGGTAAATATACTTTCTTTAAAAATATGAAAAAAACAAATGGCAAAAAAGAGAACACACTAAACATCAAAGGTGGAAAAAATATCTTTAACAATGAATCATAATAACTAACATAATAATAACATGAATAGAGCTATTGTGCTCAGAGAAAATGAATAGCCTTCTTACCCATATCCAGCTAAGAAGCCCAGGCTGGATGGGCTGACTTTATCATTGAAGACCACTATTTCAATGTTCTGACATCTGGTTATTGGATGACCTGGACTGCACTCCTCCACCACCCACCAGTAAGGCCCATTTCCCTCTGTGCTACTATTGGCTTGTTTCAGTTTGATGGACAGGGGACGGAAGAAGACCAAATGATTGTCATCTGTGTGATCCGAGTGGCCTGTGAAGTAGTTTATAACAGCTGCAAGTCATTATTGTATGCATTTGTCAATAACATGTTATACAAAACAATACTATCATCACGGTGAATTAAGAGTACCATCACCACTACTGCATACAGCTAAGCTGAAAACCTAGTGAGAGAGAAAACAACTGTTATACAGACAGTGTTTTAGAAATTACAGTGCCTCAAGAAAGTATTCACCTCGCAATGATGATTTCTCAAAATATCAAAATTAATGACATCAGATTAGGAGTTCTATAGAGTGACTTTCTATAGAAACAAAATTAAATAAAGTATTTAGATCTAAAATCAAAAATCTAAAAATTGCTTCATTTCTAAGTATTCATTGCCTCGGTGTAAATGATCATTTTGCAGCAATGACAGATTTACGTTGTCTCAGATGAGTCTCTGAAAGCTTTTCACGTTGTGATTTTTAGCAAATTTTCTCCAATTCTGCAAAATTAAATAAAGAATTTTGGTGGAAAGCAATTTTCAAGTCATGCCACAGATTTTCAGTTGGATTTAAGTTTGGGCTTTGATTCAGCCTTTCCAAGGTTCCAAGCCATTCCTTTGTCATTTTTGCCCTGTGCTTAGGCTCATTGTCCTGTTGGAGCATATATCTTCACCTGGAATAGGTTCTCGTTCATAATTTGTTTATTTTTGGCACGGTCCATGCTGATTTTGATGACAACAAGCTGATGATATTCTGGAGGTCAGCACATGTTCTCCCATTTTGGCCAGTGAGCTCTGTAACACTGTCAGTTTCTGAGGACATTCTGTGTGTGTGTGTGTGCATGTGTGTGTGCATGCATGTGTGTGCATGTGTGCACGTGTTTATCATCATGATTAAACTGAACTAATTCCCAAATTACATGATTCTGTAGATCATACAATCTAAAATGCAGTCAGCATAGGTTAGACAATTTTTGTTAACTGACAACATAATGTCAGCACATGCTTTCTATTGCCTACTATTTATTACAACATCAATGACTTGCCAACAATAAGTCTATGTGCCATTTTTGCTTCTGGTCCTGAAGGTCCTCTGATATATTTAGGCATCAGGTTTTCAATGATCCTGAAATAAATCACAATAAGCATAACAAAATTGGCATTTGTTAAACTATGGAAAATACTAAAGAATTTAAAAAAGTTCTGGTTTCACTCAAGCAGATTTTATGAACATGCTTTCACAAACGTATCTTGATGCAAGTCAACATATCTGCACAGAGTTGTAGCTATATACACCGATCAGCCATAACATAAAAACTACTTGCCTAATATTGTGTAGGTCCTCCTTGTGCCACCAAAACCACTCTGACTCATTGAGTCATGGACTCCACAAGACCTCTGAAGGTGTGTTGTGGTATCTGGCACCAAGATGTTAGCAATAGATCCTTTAAGTCCTGTAAATTGCCAGGTGGGGCCTCTATGGACTGGACTTGTTTGTCCAGCACATCTCACAAACAGAGATATGGGGAATTTGGAGGCCATGTCAACACCTTAAACTCTTTGTTATGTTCCTCAAACCATTCCTGAACAATTTTTGATGTGTGGCAGGGAGCATTATCCTGCTGAAAGAGGACACTGCGATTATGGAGCACCATTGCCACGAAAGGGGGTACTTTGTCTGAAACAATGTTAAGGTAGGTGGTACATGTCAAATTAACATCCAGATGAATGTCAGGACCCAAGGTTTCCCAGCTGAACATTGTCCAGAGCATCACACCGCCCCTGCCGGCTTGCCTTCTTCCCATAGTGCATCCTGGTGCCATCTCTTGCCCAGATAAATGACTCACATACACTCAACCATCACATGATGTAAAAGAAAATGTGATTCGTCAGACCATGCCACCTTCATCCATTGCTCCATGGTTCGGTTATGATGCTCATTGTAGGTATGTTTGGTGGTGGACAGGTGTTAACATGGGCACTCTGTCCCAGTCTGCAGCAATGCAGCCAAATCCACAGCAATCTTCTATGCACGGTGTTGGGACACCTTCCTATCATAGCCAACAATAACTTTTCCAGAAAGTTGTGCTACAGTAGCCCTTCTGTGAGACCAGACAGCCTAGCCTTCACAACCCATGTGCATTAATGAGACATTGGTGCCCATGACCCTGCCTCCAGTTTACCGGTTGTCTTTTCTTACAGAGATACTGCATACTGAGAACACCCCACAAGACCTGCTGTTTTGGAGATTCTCAAACCCAGTCATCTAGCCATCAAAATTTGACCATTGTCAAAGCCACTCAGATCCTTATGCTTGCCCATTTTTTCTGCTTCCAACACATCAACTTCTAATATATCCCATCCCCTGTCAGGTGTCAATGTAACAAGATAATCAATGTTATCCAATTCACCTGTCATGTTATGGCTGATCAATGTATAGATTCCTTCACTTCTGTTTTAACTGTTCAAATCAAAGAGAGAAAGATATAATTGAAAATGCAGACTGCAGGAATGATAATTGCTCCCTAGGTAATTAGTTACTTGGCCAAAAACGTAATGGGCCAAGTTCAGCTTGGACTACAGTTTATATGACAAATAACAATTATTTTCTGAGTGAGGAAAGGTACAAGAATAAAGGAGAGAATAATAGACACAGAGATAGAATTGTGCATAAATACGTACACTGGCTTGGTGCGTGTCCCTTTGAGCATCTGCACAAGGTTATCTTGCAGCTCTTTGTCCTCGTACTTCACTGTGTGTTCACCTATCGTCTCTGCATTCATTGCAATTGATGCATTTCTGCCCATAACATAAAACAATGTTAGAGATATCTGGTGGTGTCAATGAGGAAGGTTTGTGTGTGTGTGTGTGTGTGTGTGTGTGTGTGTGTGTGTGTGTGTGTGTGTGTGTGTGTGTGTGTTCATTTACTTATATCTTGGTAGGGACTAGATACATAAGGATAGGAATATCTGCCAATTTTATCATTGCCTGGTCCTCACAGGGAAATGGCTTTTTCTAATACAAAAGCTCCAGCTTTTATTTCCATTTGCTTACTGATAGAGATTAAAGTTAGGGTTAAATTTAGGTGTAGGCATAGTACTTGTTAGCTATATTACACAAGGATACAAGGATTCCTCAAAAGGATAGTAAGGAAGGTGTGTATGTGTGTGATTGTGTGTGTGTGTGTGTGTGTGTATACACCTCAGTAAAGTCCAGCGCATAGTAATGTAAATATGTGAAGAATTGCTGAGTTCTTGGATCATGGCTTCATGGCTAGCTGGACTGATGCTCCACAGCAAACTGGCATCACTTTTAACCTTTGCTATTACTATGTCCTCTGCCATGTAGTTTACTATGAACTGCATTGCAGACTGGTTGAGGTTAGAAAGAGTAAAGAGATAAAAGAAGACAAGTGAAACAGAGTGATCAAATAAGGAATTCATTATACATATCCTAGCTCCTTTTCACAGCTGCTTTACTCAATGCTTAAAAATGGTATCACTATGAAAGTGTAAATTAATCATTTCTTTTGGATCACAGTGGAGAACATTGAGGCCAGGAGGTGCTTGTTGCACTTTTGCCTCTACACTTTGGGAAAATTTATGCAAATGCAATATATAGAGGCTGCACTGAGATTTATGTTAAGGAATGACCATAGGCCTACTTAGGGCATTGTTAAACTATTTGTATATATTTTTGTCTCCCTGTAATAGTCTAACAATATTTTGTTGTAGCATATTTCAACAAATAAAACAAATTGAGATTTATTTTCATTCTGAAAGATGAAAACAATTGCTGTCTCTGTGGCATCTGGAGAACTTTGTATCTCAGTATGTCCATGAGTGACAACATGTGAAAGTTTCTGATGGCTTACATGTACACATCTAAGTCTACATCCACACTAAGCTGGGCAAATCTAAAAACAGATTTTATGTAAAAATGTTTTTCATTTTTGCACTGTTTTACAAATCTTCCACATCCACAGCAAAACATTGAAATACCTTAGTGTTTGTTATTACGCCACTTCTGGTCAATTCAGTTTTGATTTCAAGTCCACGTACAGCTGTCATGTTCTTTGTCATATGCTAAAGCTAACAGCTAGTTGATGACATGCCTATCACCAATCCATGTAGAGTTTGTACCACAATTGCTGTTTTCCATCTCTTAAGCACAACAAATTTTAAGCTTGTCTTTTTTGTTGGAGCAGTGCATGTGCATTGTACTGTATTATGATCTGTAATTGAAAATACATTGATTGCATTTTGCCTGTCAGGTTTGTTTTGGTGTCTCAAGCACAAACTTGGGCAAGTGGCAACCATAGCTCATTATTTCTGAAACTCTCTGCTTTCCCTGTCCACATTACAATGTGTATCTAGCATTTTCAAATTTAGACACCTCAGCTATGCGGTTTACACCAACAGGGAAAGGATTTTTGAACCAGTTCCTTTCAGAAGTCTTTGAACCTTTCACCAGTTTTGAATGCACAGAGGAAGTAAACAGTAGTAGCAAGATGGCCGATCACATTGTTTAACTGCGAGTTTTTGTTTTCTTATTGCAGATATTTGTCAGATTTTTCCTTTTCCATTTTGTTCTTCATTGCTGCGCTCTGCTTCCTCTCCAAACTAATAACATGTTGCGACGGTTTGCACTGGAACACTAGTTCCGAATTTTTCAGTTTCTGAACCTACTTATTTTTGGTTGAAATGCTTCGAACAGTTCAAAATTTGGTGCACGAACCAGAATGGAACCCATTCCCTTCTGGTGCAAAAGGGGTAACAGAGCATTTTGTGTAGACAGAAGGGTAAACCAAGAAACAATCACGCATTTTTCAGATTTACCTGGGTTATTGTGGACATAGTCTAAGAAATTGGCATTTTCTGTGACCACATTTGCAGCCACATAAATTTGTCTGTATCATTTAAAATCCCAATGAACAAGAATCCAATGACTTCTATATTTCCTTAATGAAGGCCAACTCTGCTGGCTGATATCAAGTTCTATGTTATGCTCTATGATATCAACAGTTATGTTATATTTAGTGAGTTTACCGGGTAAGTAGCATAAGCATTTGTCATCTTTTGGTATGCAGCTTCAGAAAAAGGCACTAGATTCTGTTCTTGGGCACTCATGGTAAACAAAGGCTGAAACACAAGAACACACACAGACAAAAATAAAATGAGCAAAGGCTTCAGTAATACACCTTTGAAAAGAATTTTTAAAACAATGTCAAATCACCAACCTCATATCCTGATATGCTCAGTTGGATGGAAACATCTAATGGTTGATTGGTTACTCCAGCCACTGATTTGACTAGTGACATGAAGAGAAGGGGAAACCAGACAATGCAAATGAGGGAAAAAATGATTACACCACCCATACCATATTTCACCACTTTGTTTTTCTTCTGTCCAGGAGTGTGAGGATATTTCTATAGGGATAGACAGAGGGGATTATTAATCAACAACACAAAGGTTATGTCCTTAAACTTGTGTTTATCTGACACAGATACGTAATGGTTTACTTGCAATTCTGGCATTTATTATGAACATTTCATGGAACTAATCATCGCTTGACTAAATGGAGTTATATAAAGCATTTATGTTCTTGTGAATTAAGGATACATTTGTTCTACCTTCTCAGACTCCCTCCAGCATCTGAGAATGAATATGTTGGCATAAATGTCCTCCACACAAATCCAGCTAGACAAGCTGAGAGTGGTATCTGTCCATACCCAGTCCATCACAGCCCTCAGTTCAGTCAAAAAAGGAACCATTCGGAAGCTGTGAGGAAAAAGAGGAAAATAAGAACAAAGATAAAGAGACATAAATTAGAAATGGTAAAAGAGAATGTGTGTATGTACATTTTGAAATCTCCCCATTTCAAATATGTAGTTAGACACTAACTTTTTTTCAATCCTTTTTAGTAGAGATAATGAATCATTTGCTAAGTAATTTAGAATTGAAAAGGCTATATAACTTGTAAGAATGTCTTTGGGAAAGCTAGGAGAATATAAAAAGGAAGCAGTAAAGAGTCTGCTAGATAAGTTGTACTGGATGATACTGTGTTGCAATTGGTTAAAATTAATAATAAAATGTTTTCAAAATCACACCTTAGTGTCTCAATATAACGAGGATACAGACAAAGATTGAACTCTTTGGTGTGAATGCCAGGCATCACGTTTGGAGGAAACCAGGCACCGCTCATCAACAGGCCAATACCATCCCTACAGTGAAGCATGGTGGTGGCAGCATCATGCTGTGGGGATGTTTTTCAGCGGCAGGAACTGGGAGACTAGTCAGGATAAAGGGAAAGATGACTGCAGCAATGTACAGAGACATCCTGGATGAAAACCTGCTCCAGAGCGCTCTTGACCTCAGACTGGGGCGACGGTTCATCTTTCAGCAGGACAACGACCCTAAGCTCACAGCCAAGATATCAAAGGAGTGGCTTCAGGACAACTCTGTATTCTATAATACTGCACTCTGTAGACAGTATTCAATATAATGCTTTGGGATTATGCACAGATGCATTTAAAATAACCCCAAGAGCAGCACTGCAGGTGGAAATTTGAGAAATTCCACTAGAAATGAGAAGGATACAGTTATAAGCTATAGTCAAGATTACCCTACACAGGGCACTTTAAAACCTTGTTTGAAAAAGAAGAGTGTCATTGCAAATAAATAAGGAATCTGATTTAAAAATTACTCCAAAAACATCATGGTACCAGTAAGAGCAGATTTATTGATGATTCAGCAAACCCTGTAATAAAGAGCTGGTCTGGAGAGCAGCTGAAGCACTGAGAGCTCTGCACTCTGTTTATACTCCACTGGCCCTTCCTCTAATGTGTTCTGTTCATTACTGTATCTAGTTTACTCAATGTGCCACTCCTTCTGACTAAGGATAATGCTCATCTGACTACCATTATTTCTCATTCTAACTCTCTTCAACTGGCTTTAGCCTGTTTTTCTTTCATTTTTATATTTATTAGACTTACTTCTTCTGGCTATGTTCCAATAATGGGCTCATGTCACATGTAAGTTCCTTATCTCCTATACTCCTATTTGGACCCATTGTTTGACCCATTCTGATGTGCTCATTTCTTTCCTTGACCCTCAGTCTAAACCTCTAAACCTTACATCTTGAGAAAAACAGTATAATTATTTTAACATAAGCTAATAATAAAAAATATTGGGGACTTACAAACAAAAAGGTTTGGGCAGACAGTGAAAGAGAAAGTGGCAGAACTTAAAGTAGCCCAATTAAACATTAGTCCAACAGTACTATTATGAGAAATACAACCATGGATATGCCTTGATGCCACAGTAGATTTTACATTATTAGAAAAGAAGTACACAGATAGGGAGTGTATTTTTATTCAAAGACTGCACAGGCATATTTTGATGGTTATCATGGTTATGCTCAGATCTACACAAATACATTAAAGAGTTTAGCCATTAAAATGGGAGTAGCATTAATTGTTCCAGAGTTTCATCACAAAGTAGAGAAAAGACTCAGTGAAGGATTATCAGTTTACACAGGAGAAATGCTAGCTTTTATTGATAGCAATGCAGTATTATTACTGAGGCCAATATTGCATTAGGCCATTGAAAGCAGTCATTTGTTCAGACTGAAGCTCATCACTAGGGAGTTTACAGTTCAGTTATTCAGACAGCAGACCAGACAGTTTGATAGAAATACAACAAACATTATACAACATTTAAATGATGGGGCTTACAGTATTTATATGGGTACCAGTATATATTGGAAGCAAAAAAAAATGAAATGGCAGATTAAGCTGTAAAGAAAGCCACAAAAATATTCACAGTGATTTGACAGGGAGCTTCAGCAAGACGGAAATCAAGAGCATTATTAAATAGAGATTAAAGGAAAAGTGGCAAAAGCAATGGGAGGAAGAGAGGAAAGGACGACGGTCCTACAGAGTTCAAAGGGAAATGGGAGAAATAAGGTGTGCAGGAAGGAACAGGAGAGATATTCATATAAATAACTTAGATTTGAAGACATTGGACAGCATGTTCTGCTAACCCTAACCCTATGGGTCAGCCGTGGCCTAAAGGCTAGAGAAGTGGGTTTGGGAATGAAAGTTCACTGGTTTGATTCCCTGGACCAGCAGGAGGAGGCAGAAAGAAGACATCTGATTCAAACCCTGTGAAACATGTTTCATTATCTTAGAGTAACTAAGTTGATTAAAAAGATATGAGGTTTTTGTATGATTATTTTGGGGTTGTTTTTTTTTCAGCTCAGAAATAATTGATGTTCTGATCCACACTCCATACCAGTTGGTGGCGGTAATGCACTAATTTTTCCAGCCGCCAATAAGAGGAAGACGAAGAAGAAGACGACGACGATAATGTTTTTGTTGTTCGGTTAACAGGTAGTGTAGCTTCTGGAGTCATGAATCTCTGTCTTTTTCTTTCAGTGTCATGATTCTTTACACCTCTTATAATGAATTCCGAGTCCAGACCGCGCTCTCTAAGAAAACATCCACAGATTTCTGCTGCTCTTGGCTCAAAGGTAAACTTTAGTCATGGGTCTGATTCAGTGATGTGTGGGTGTCGAACGAGTCGGCTCTATGAGTCGGCTCTTACAGGTGATCGATGGGAGCGATTTTTTAAATACCTTTTTTATTAATTAATAACTAATCTTAATATCAGTCTGCCTTAAAGACAATCTTACAATGTTTATTTTTATTTGTTAAATGGCAAGTTAAGTGTTCCGTTTTTTACGGAAGCCGAGAACCTTTCCAATACCATTTTCTTGTGATTAAAGAGTTAATTATTTCGTTATTTCGAGATAAGAAAGCTCTGTATAAATGAATGTGAATCACGTTCACCGGAAGGTCGTTTTATTTTGAAATAATTTCTTACAAGTTCTTGCCATAATTACTTTGCTTTTTAATATTTACCTTAATTGGCATTTAGACAGATTTTTGTTGTGCCATGAAAGTATGTTCTACTGTAGGTATACTGAAATAGTGACCTTTTTCAGTGTGTGATTGTGATCTTTACTGCATGATTAATACAATAATGGAGTTCAAGCAGCTAACTAGTAAGAAAGACTGTATTTTCAAGAATACAACTATTCCTAACTTTTATACGACTAAAGCAAGTGATTTTACCGTCTTCCAAGAGGCCCTCGAAGATGGAATTGGTGGATTCACCTGCAGCTCACTAAGTTCATTCATCCAGTCATCGCAGCTCTAGTTATTATTTAGTCTTCCTGTTGAAGCCTAAATCATCCATGAATTAGATTGAAAACCTTTTAGATAAAATATATGCATTCAGACAAATAATGGCTTGTAAAAAAAAAAAGCCTGTTTACTTACAACAGCTAACCCAAAATTAGTTAGCTACAAAGCTAAAACTAACCAAGCTAATCTTTCAGTGCTTAGTTTTGAAATTAAATCACTACACTTACTTTCCCAGTAACAACAAAAATGCTCTTTGCTATTAAACTTTAGGCTACTCTAAGTTGGATAGCAGCAATCATAACTATGCCAGAGTAGTCCAGACTAAAAAAGGAAACCGTACTTGCCTACCTTATCAGTCCTACAAAAGGCAGAGTCATCTGAGATTTGTTTGAGTAGCTTCTTGGCAATGGTTAAGTGCATCTATTATGGCTAAATGGCTATAATTGACTCATTTTTAAAAGAACATGTCTGGAGGACTAAAGAGAACTAACAGGTACTTTGGATTATTATGGCATTATCAACCTCTCATTTGGAATCTGTTTGTACAGTCAACTGCACAGCAGCTCTTTTCCATTTTAGATGTGTTTATACAGCATTTTTTTTTTACATTTATGTCATTTTGGCAGACGCCCTTATCCAGGGCGACTTACATACATCTCATTTATACAACTGAGCAGTTGAGGGTTAAGGGCCTTGCTCAAGGGCCCGTCAGCGATAACTTGGCAGTGCTGGGATTTGAACTCACAACCTTCCGATCACTAGTCCAATGTCTTAACCACTGAGCTACCACTGCCATTTGAGCTGAAAGTGTAGTATAGGGTACTCTGATCTTTTTCCTTGAGGAGCTTCTACACAAAACACGAAATAGTTGGCAGGACTGGTAATATAATCAGCAATCCACGTCACTGGATATCATGGCAATATTACAATGAGGATGTTAATATTATAGCACACAAGCCTAATAATCACCCTACAAGTAATCACCCCAGGGATGTGGTGCTGCTGGAATTTTAAGAAGCATACAAGGGCATGAGCGCTAACTTTACATCTGAATTATTTTTTATTTTTGTAATTTTGCCTCTGTACACCACCACAATGGATTTAAAAAGAAGCCATCAAGATGTGATTGAAGTGTAGACTTTCAGCATTAATTCAAGTAGTTTAACAAAATATTGTATTAAGCATTTAGGAATTACAGCCATTTTTTTTTTACATTGTCACAGGCCCAAAAGTAACAGAACAAACTAACATAATTATAAATAAAAACATCATTTTTAATATGTGGATACAAATCAATTACTGCCAAAATCTGGAGCCCATGGACATCAAATGCTGAGTTTCATACCTTGTGATACTTTGCCAGACCTTTACTTCAGCCGACTTAGTTGCTGCGTGTTTAAGGGTCTTTCTGCCTTCAGTTTTGTCTTCAGTAAGTGAAAAGCATGCTCAGTTAGGGTGACTGACTCTGCCATTTAAGAAAATTTCATTTCTTTGCCTTAAGAAGGTCGTGGGTTGCTTTCACTGTATGTTTTGTGTCATTATCCATCTGTACTGTGAAGTGCTGTCCTTTCAATTTTGCAGCATTTGACTGAATCTGAGCAGAAAGTATAGCCCTGTATACTTTATAATTCATCCTCCTACTTCCATCAGCAGTCCATCATCAATAAACGCCAGTGAGCCAGTTCCTCTGGCAGCCACACATGCCCATGTCCACCATATTTGACATATGATGTGCTATGCTTTGGATCATGAGCCCTTGTTTTCCTTCTCCATACTCTTCTCTTTCCTTCATTCTGGTATTAGTTAATCATGGTTACATCTGCCCAAAGAATCTTGTTCCAGAAATAGGCATTCTTTCTAGTAAAATATAATCCGGCCTTTTTGTTCTTGAATGTTACCAGCGTTTCACATCTTGCGATAAACCCTCTATATTTCAAGTTCAAGTGGCTTTTATTGTCATTTCAACATATACATGTGGTACAGTGTACAGTGAAATGAGACAACGTTTCTCAAGGATCAAGGTGCTACATATACCACAACAGAAATACAAAAGGTGCATGAGTGTGAACGAGAGGGTAAGGTGCTACAGTGGACTGGCATCCCAGCTAGTGTGAATTCTCACCTCGTGTTAGCAGGACAGGCTCTGGATCCACGGCACCCCTGGCCAGGATAAAGTGGTTACTGAAGATGGATGAATGAATGAATGACTATAAGGCTGAATGGCAGAACTACTAAGGCAGTACTTTCTTTATGCCGATACAATACAGACAGGGACAGGGGCTACGTTCACACTGCAAGCAATCATTGCCCAATTTCAATTGTTTGCTCAGATCAGATTTGCCTAGCTTGATGATAATGAGAACGCACTTCCTCCGAAACAACTCATGGCTGCCAGTGTCATGTCAATTTGCTCAGTGCATGCGTACAGGCAAAAAGCCACATGGATTCCGATCTGAGTGTCTCATTCAGGTGGCATGGCCACAAATCGGATACGTATCGGATTTAGAACCATGCATGAAAGTGACTCAAATCTGATTTGAAAAGATCAGATTTGTGTGTCCACACAGCCCTGAAAAGATCAGATGTGTTACATTAAGGCAAAAAAATCAGATTTGATTCACTTCAGCATTGCAGTGTGAACGTAATCAAAGTTATCTTCAAGAGCTCAACAATGTAAAACACACTCTCTCTCACGCACACAGCAATGTAACAAAATGTTATGTAAAAAAATGCATTTTCAGAGTCATACAGATTTCTACGGACTCCACGAAGTGACATGGGGGAAAACACATTTTTGGGAGGGAAAAAAAATGTTTTGGAGGGGAGTTTCTCGGGATCCGGAGTTTCAAAGTCGGGATCCCGAGAAACATCGTATACGTTCTTTCCGGTCAATATACTTCCGGTTAGATTTGGCAACATGGAGACCACATTATTGGAGCGCGCACACCCATGGGAAAGGTTCCAGGAGTTTTATTTTGAAATTGGTCTCAGATATAAAGACATTAAATCAGTGCTTTTCAGTAGGCACGGTTTTCACATAAGTGAGAGACATATAAAGAGAAT
>JAQMYM010000039.1:16981495-16994074 GCA_030014255.1 Parauchenoglanis ngamensis
AGTATTGAGCAAAGGCTGTGAATACTTATGTACATGTGCTTTCTCAGTTTTTTTTATTTTTAATAAATTTGCAAAAACCTCAAGTAAACTTTTTTAACGTTGTCATTATGGAGTGTTGTGTGTAGGAGGAAAAAAATTGAATTTAATCCATTTTGGAATAAGGCTGTAACATAACAAAATTTGGAAAAAGTGATGCGCTGTGAATACTTTCCAGATGCACTGTACAAGAACTGTCATGGATCTGCCCCTTTTAGCATGTTCTTGTGAACTCCATTTCCCATGAGCACTCAACCAAGATGGCCAACAAACTGCCAGGCTTAGTGTCACATAACTGCTAACTCACACACACCCTCAGTTGCACTTTGATTTTGTGAAACATTAGTCTAGAACCCTTGTAGTCAGCTACTGCCAAGCTTGTTTCTGTTTCCTGCATTTGGATTGCTTTTCTGGTTTTTGATTTATGGTTTATGGCTATTTGTATTTTGCCTAACCTGCTCAACTTTGTCTGCTGATTGCCTGAACCTTGATTCTGTTTTGGACTGTGAGTTTGCCTGCCTGTTTTTGTACCTTTGCATCTGTGTTTTCAATAAACACGTTTGCTTTTACTGCTGCTTCATACCTGCACGTGTCCAGCCACACCCTGCATACATGATAGAATGCTTTGCCACAACATGGATCATGGAAGGATGGCCGTATACACGCAATATTCACTTTTCTCCTGCTGCGAAGGTGGGTGTATGTCTGAGCAGCTTATTGCATTGTGGAATTCCCACCAAATAGGATCCTGCTTCAGTTCATAATCTATTATCACAGTCTGGTGAATCTTAAACCAGCTGAGGGCATATGGGTGAGGTGTGTGCTTACACCAACAGGCAAGGTACCTCATCACCATCAAACATCCATGTATGAAGAACCCCACGACATTCTGTGCCATGCTTATGTGGATCTATGAGGCCATTCATAAAGAGGAAGAGAAGCCAGCCTCCAATCCAGAGCTCCCTCAGCAGGCTGACAAGACAGGCTGTACTCCAGAGCTCCCTCGGCAGGTCGAAAGTGTAGCACCTGCTCCAGAGCCGCTCCCTCGTCAGGCCGAAAGTGGAATACCTGCCCCAGAGCGGCTCCCTCGGCAGGCTGAATTTTGAGCACCTGCTCCAGAGCCACTCCCTCGGCAGGCTGAATGTGGAGTGCCTGCTCCAGAGCCACTCCCAGTGGTCAATAGGAAGGCCTTTGTTCTAAAGCACTCAGCTGAGATTGAAGGTGAAAATGCTCCTGCCACATACTTTGAAGAGAATGTCATGCCTAAGTCTAAGTCCATGCCAGCATTCAAATCCAAGCCTATGCCTGAATCTGAGTCCATGTCTACATCTGAACCCAAGTCTGAGTCTACACATGAGCTGGCAGTTCAAGCCACAGAGCCTGTTCCAGACTCGCATTCCATTCCTGTTCAAGTTTCAAAGCCTGTTGAAGCTTCACAGCTTGGTCATGCTTCCCAGCCATTCACAGATGCAGAGCCAGAGCCCACTCCATTCACAGTCACAGAACCAGAGCCCACTCCATTCCCAGTAGCAGAACCAGAGCCCACTCCAGCCACAGTTGCAGAGCCAGACCCCACTCCATTCACAGTAACAGAACCAGAGCCCACTCCAGCCACAGTTGCAGAGTCAGACCCCACTCCATTCACAATAGCAGAGCGAGAGCCCACTCCAGCCACAGTCACATAGTCAGAGCCCGCTAAAGAGTCTGTTCCTTTTCAAACCACAGAGTCATTTCCAGTTTCATAGCCTGTTCCAGTCTCACAACCTGTTCTACTTCCTGCCTCCACAGTCTCTGAGTCGGTCCCAGCCACGGAGCTGGCCCCTGTTGCATTGTCTGTTCCAGTTGCAGGCTCCAAGGTCAGTTCCATTCTCTGAGACTGTTCCAGTCACAATCTCAGAGTCTGCTCCAGTTCCAGTCACAGTCATGGTCCCAGCGCCCACTCTGGTTCCTGTTCCAGTCACAATCTCGGTGCTGGTTCAAGCCTCCATGCCTGCTTTGGCTACAGTTCAATCCAAACAGTGTGCTATAGTTCAGGCCAGCACACAGGCCACACTTCAAGTCACAGAGCCTGCTCCTGTTCCACTCACAGTCACGGAGCTTATCCCGGTTCCAATCTCCTCAGTCAAGTCTGCCTCTAGACATTAGCCTGCTTCTAAGCCTGTTCCAATTCCAGCTCCTGTCCCAGAGCCTGTTCCAGCTCCAGACAGTGTAACTGCTATCTTGCTGGTTCCCATATTGCAACCCCTTGACTGCTTTATTAGTGCCATAGTATGTGGATTTGACAAGGAACTTAAACACTTTACCATATCCAGTCCCTTCTGAATGTCCACCAGGACAAATTTACATTCCTCCTCACTTGAGAGGTTGACTGATAACCAGGGCTCACACCTTGTTATCCACTGAACACCTAGATTGTCATATTTATGAACTTTTGTAAGAGAAATATTGGTGGCCAAACATGGCCCAAGACATCAACAAATGACTGCCTGCTCCATACGTCTTGTTAAATTGTTTAATTACTTGTTTTTTGAGTAAACAAACTGACTACAACTCTCCTTCAACTTTCCAACAAACATTCAAATAATGCGTGATAACCAGCAACTTAGAGTGAAAATCACTTACCCCTGGAAGAGAAAGAGGTTAAGATAATTGTAGTTCTTAGTAAGGAAATTGCCCAGGACTCTATTTGGGTAGCCACATTTGATCTGATATGCCGACAATCCAAAGTAGATGCACTTCACAAAGTACCATAGCTGTGCAACATGATTTCTGTTAAACCTCCTGCAACAAATGACGGGTGATTTAGCTATTTTAAATGCTCATCTGCACGTTTAAAGACCAGCAACAAAGCATTAAAGAGTTAAAAGACTTTTCTTAGGGGACTTTTGGGAATGCAAGGTTTTTTTTTTACCATTTATATCCTACTATTTAAGCCACTTTAAAGTTTAAGTAAAACAATACTTAAAAAGTATTTTTCTAACAAACTTTTTTGTTTGGTGCAATTTCTTTATAGCTCATAAAAATCAAGCTCTAAAATTAAAAATGACTGATCTTGTTTAAAAATGAAACACTGGTATTTTAAACTTGTCTAAAATTATTGTGATTATTGTGGTTAATGCAATTAAATTCTTTAAATGATTGACATCACTAGTAAAAATTAAAGTTTAAATCAAAATTGTTAACTCTCCTTCAAACAGTGACTACAGAAGGTCAGTCATGATTACACTGTAGAATAATTTTCAGTGTTCACCACAAATTTCTGACCACACTTTGAGTAATTGCTTACCTCTCTGTGACCCCAGGCAGTATGAAGAACATCCAGAAATGTATTCCAAAAACTAAAACCACCTGAAACACACATTTTCCTAGCAAGGTTTTCCTTAGGTAGAGAGCTCGATCTACAACCATAGTGGCAAACTGAATGAGAAGCATGACAAGGAAGGCCTCAGGTACTTGGTCTTCTGACAAGGATTCAGTGATGTCAGCTGCTGCTGTATGTTTCTATTTAATAAACAAAAAAAATGAGTGCATAGTATATAAAATAACTGAAAATGTAAATGTAAATAAAAATCATTAAATAGACAGTCTTACCCCAAAAGCCCAATACCCGAAGATAATAATGATAAAGTTTACAACATCGATCAAGAACATTAGGGCATATACGTCACACACAGGACTGTACTCGGGATGGATGATGTCATAGAAAAACTGCCTGATGGGTAAATACACATGTAGTGCACTAGAAGAATGGAAAGAGAAAGTTTGTTGGACTACTGAAGGCTATTGTAAATGGTGTGGTCTTTTAAATGAATGAAAAGCAATACAGCTAGGAGTGAAACCCTCAGTTAATATACAATAAAATTTAACAGATATCCAGCTATCATTTATAAAATGTTTATGATTAAGTATATAATTTAAAAAAAAATTAGAATGTACTGTAATGTGTTGTCTCTTGAATATTAGAACAACAAACAAAAACTATTCATACATATATTACATATATACAGTAAATACTCTATATGGCCAAAGGTATATGGACACCTGACCATCACATCCATATGTGCTTGTTGAACATCACATTCCAGTTTTAGTCCTCTTTAACCTCCACTCTTTGAGAAGGCTTTCCACTAGATTTTGGAACATGATGTGCTTTTATTGGACAATGTGGAGATTTGCTCTTTCAGTCAGAAGAGCGTTAGTGAGGTCAGGCACTAATGTTGGGTGAGAAGGCCTGGGTGCATTAGGTTCCAGTTCATTTCAAAGGTGTTCAATGGGGTTGAAGTCACAACTTTGTGCAGGCCACGAAGTTCTTCCACTCTAACCTTGTCAGACCATGTCTTCATGGAGCTTGCTTTGTGCACGGGGCTTTTTTTCCTGGGACAGGTTTGGACCCCTTAGTTGCACTGAAGGGAAAAGTAACGCTACAGTTGATAATGCTTAAAAGAAAAGTAATGCTAAGACATTCTTTACAAATTCTTTATGCTGCCAAATTTGTGGAAAGAGTTTGGGAAGAACCATATATGGGTGTGATGGTCAGTTGTCCACTAGTACTTGACATCAGTCTTGGTCTTGAAACCACTTTTTAAAGGTCTCGTTCTCATCTTGAAATTGACCACATTTTTATTCGATCTCGGACATACAAGACTCAGGATTTTATTTTAAGACATGTCAAGACCAAAACTGCATCTAGTGCATTTAGTGGGATATCACTAAATTGCCTGTGCATTGTCCCTGTGCAAGACTGACATATTGGTGTGATGGTCAGTTTTTCACAGACTTTGGCCCTATAGTATATTTTACTTGATTAATAACTTTTGTAGTCTTGCACAGAAGCTAAGGGGTTAAGGTAGCTTACAATTAATACAAGTCAATGCTTTGCCCAAAATATTTTTCTTAAATAGAAAAGCCTATTTCTTAAGTAACTAACAGAATTGTAGATGTCATTTAGAACACACTACGTCTTACTATCTTGCTGTCTATGAAAATCAACCAGCTGCACCAGAAAGCTGTAAGTAACATAGATAATAATCTATCCACAATATTGTAATAAAAAAAATAAATAAAATTTAAAAAATTGGGGTGAGGTATACTTTCATTACTTCATAGATAGTGTAGAGATACAGATGCATGAGTCAAAACTGCATTTAGGTTAACTAGTAAATTTTCCAAATTTTTTGCTGAGCTATTCATCTAAAGTAATTACGTCACGTTATGCTCTACTTATACTCACACTTCTATGATAGCAGCCTTTGCTTCCAGCATTCTCTCTCTGACTAGCTTTCTGATCTGCTCTTTCCTCGATAAAGGAACTTTGGAGTGGCGTTTCTTCTTCTTTGGGTGATTTTCCTTCAACTGCCTAACATCTGTTGAAAAGTATACTAGCAAACATTAGTATGATTCAAGAAATATGAAGCATATATTATAAGCACACAAATTAGACAAAACAAAATTTTATCACATTATCTGCAGGGGTTGGATATTTGTGTTTATCATGCTAAGTAGTGATGTGAATAATTATGAACAAGACATGTTCAGACAGATGGGTGACAAATCAAAGGGGGAAAAAAACATATCCAGTATAAACCATGTCTTTTTGAGGCCACTTAAGCTGCCAACACAACTTTACTGTGCCTTGCCACATATTCTACAAGTCAATACAACTGTAATGGAGGCATGAAAACCATTCCTCTACAAGATATTCCCCAAGCTGGCATTTCATTCTAGTTAGGCCAAAATCATGTTTTACTGCATTGAGATCTGGTGCCTCTAAAGACCACAGCATATCATTTACATTATATTAATCCTCATCCATCATTATTTTATTATGTTTCAAACATACCCTGAATGAGTAAGATTATTTTTTGCAGCAAACTGCAAAAATCCCCTAAAATATTACATTCAGACAAACTTCAACTTCCAGGATTTTACACTCCCTAGCACACTGCCTCACTGATGCAACTCTGCCTTCCAGGCAGTTGGTCTAATGTTTTGTTTGCTTTATTGCCATCTTGTGGTTAATTGTGGCATTGCAGGAGTATGAACAGGAAACAGGAAGCAGGTCACATGTTTAGGTTGCAACGGAGGTCTCAGCAGATCAACATGGTATTCTAACATCTGCTGTAATTGTTTGATATGCCCCCGCCTTTTCTCTTTTGCTAGATCAACATGTTCTAAAAGAGTCTGTATTAAACTTGGAGCTAGAAAGCTAATTCCTGTTGTTTATTGAGGCACTTTGGCTGTCTGTCTATTTTAGGTTAGAATACACCATTAGTAGGACAGTACAGTCCAGCTCACCTGACTTTGGATCATGCACACCTGTTTCCAGTCATGCACACACTATATAAACAGACTCCAAACACTCACACAATGTAAAGTATTGCACAGTGTATATTTACCTGATGTGCCAAGCAATTGTTCTCATGTTTGATTTCTGGTTCATGATCTTGTTCATTGTCTCCTTGTTTACCAGTTCTAGTCTTGACTCGTAGTCTCTGTTTGCTGACTGCCTGAGTCGTTTTTGTTTTTTTTTTTGTTCGCCTGTCTGCTTTCAATATAGCATACTGTATCTTCACAACTGCATCCACCTGTCCTGCCTGACATAAGCATCCTGTTTGTACTGATGCATTTTATTATATTAACTAGCTGATTGGACATGGTGACCAAAAACAAATAGCTAAAACAACCAAGTAGCAGCTTCGGAAAAAGTGAATCTGAATGTTTTTGAGTAATCTGGCCAGAGTACAAGCTGGAACCCACTGAACATCTATGGAGGGACTATAAATAGCAGCAACAACATGCTTTCCATTCCAGCTGACAGTGCTTGAGTGGTTCTGCATAAGCTCTTGATTGCTGGTAAGCCACACTTAAAGCATCATATACTCTAGGACAATGACACCAACCCTGCTCCTGGAGATCTACCTTCCTGAAGACTTTAGCTCCAAGCGTAAACATACTCACGTGACTGATCATTGCCATAAGTCTTATGTAGTCTTCACCAATGATGATAAGGTGGGCTTGATTATGGCTGGAGGTAAAGTCTTAAGGGAGGTAAATCTCCAGAAACAGGGTTGGTAACAAATGCTCTAGGGTAACTCGAGGGTTAATGTAAAGTTCTTAACAATTTTTTACCATATTAAACACATTCGATATAACATTGCATCTTTTCAGAGCTGTATATGCAGAAGGAATATTAGGTATAAAACACAATGATTGGTTTCTTCAGTAGACAATTTCAACTAGTGTTGAACCGATGCTGCATCCAATCCAGATATGTACTATCTGCATACTCCATATAGTTCAGGTGTTCAGTCTTCTGCTCACTACCCAATTGTTAGCCCAGAACCTTAAAGGAAAAATCTGCTCCAACTTGAATATGAATATTTATAACCAATATGTAATATTCAATTGCAAAAGGTTCAATTCTAAGTTAATATTTTTATTTAAATTTCTTTCATGGACAAGTTTGTTGCATTTATTGTTGCATTACCCACAATGCCATTCAACTGATCTCTAATAGTTGTGGCAGTGGGTATTTGTCTCCAACTAAAGAGCAGCAGCATTTAGTCCTTTAGCATGTGCAGCTTTCTCAACTCCTCAGCTGCACTCTCTGCTCAAACAGAAAGGGACCCAAACTTCTGTGAAAATTCCACAACCTTGAGCAACACATGTATGGCTCGGTACAATTAATTTGTACAGTTGCATTGCATTCTGGAACTTGGAGTTTTGTCTCCACTACTTCTACGTTGGACTTCTCATGAATCGCATGTTGAATATCACCGGAAAATATTCAGTGGGGAAAGAAGCTATTACTCTCTTGTTTTTAGGAGTGCAACATGGCTGTTATTCCTTATGTCTGATTTTCTATTTCTACTATTAAATGCCATTGTAAGCATTCTACTAATTTCCCACAAGGATATCACTGCACACAACCGCTACATACATCACCAACCAATATATTAGCATCTGAATCACTAAACACAACAAAACTAAATCTTTTTGTATACAAATTTTAAACATGTGTTTCAGGGTGGCCTTTTATTTTAGGTGCTGCAGCCACCAGTGGTAATAGCTCAATAATAATAATAATAATAAATAATAATAATAACAACAACAACAACAATAATAATGCTCACACATGCAATAATGTGTTACAAACAATCACACACCATGGCTTTCAGAGTTGTCTTTTCTTTTTTGTCTGCAAAAGAACTTAGCAGAGATCTGAAGAGGAAAGAAAGCAAGTCGTCTTTTTGTATCTCCGTTTTCTCCTCTTGCCCCTCCACTTAGCCTGTTTTTTTCTGCTTTCTTTTTTAGCTTCTTCAGGAAATCAGGCATCTCCACCTCTTTGTTGTCCCAGAGGCCATGACACTACAACCACAAACAAGCAAAACATATGGTCTCTAACATCAGTTTCTGCCTTGCACATGCTGTTTAATTCATAACACATACCCAACACAACACAACACAATGATCTAAAAGGCTTAAACTCTAAAGGCTTTTGTTTGAGCTTAACCTTTTTTTGCACCAAAATATCTTTCAGGAGCATTAAGAATGAGGAGCTAGAAATAGGAGTGGTTTATGTCACCAGCATTTTAGAATGATATAATTACAGAATTATATACAGACAAATATTTTACCTATAAACTGTAACCTTGTTATGTAAATTGTACATAGATACAATAGATTTGTACCTAGCCTCTATTGTACATAGAATTAAAGAGACAGAAGGAAGGGCTTAGGAATTATCTGTATTAAAAATGTCAATGTGGGTTAGAAAAGGGCAATTTATTTGGAAATTGAGGTCTCATGGAAGAGGTGACAAAATATTGCCCAATAGTCACACTAGTTGCTAAAACTAATATTAAAATGTTTCTATATATTTTTTAGATTATTTATTGCTGTTTTGTCTTGTTTATTGTTTGTACATGTCAATTTGTTGAGAAGATGAAAGAGCATACAAAGACTTAGAATTTAATGTAGAAAATAGTTTTAAATTGTTTCAAACTTTTTCTACTAAATAATTCCATGTAGTATTTTATAGTGTTATTGTCTTCATTATTATTCTACAAGATTATAAAATGGTATAAATGAAGAAATGCCTTCTATAAATAGGTGCGTCTGAACATTTGCCTAGTAGTGTTGAATTTGGTACCAAATCAATGGAATGTTTTACTCCTTTGCCTATTTATTTGCCAAAAAAATCTATTTCTGTGCATAAGTGATAAATATGAAAAAAAAAACATTCTTTTTACTTCTATCATGCAATCAATTCTAGACACTAAGTTGTATGCGAGCAATAAGTATAATGTCTGCACCACCTTGAGGATGGAACGATGGAAGAAAAGAGCAAGGAGCTGAATAAGATCAAACAGAACATATCCGTCTTTCTTTTCCACTCCTATGATATTTGGCAGAGCAAACGGACGCTCAGCATTAATGCCACGATATGCAGAGGTAGTCCACGGAAAGAAGCCAAACTGGAAGAAGTACTTCACTACCACTGTAAGCTGAGAGAAAGAAATGAATAGAGATCCAGAGGGTTTAATATTGCTACTGAAGAAGCCCTCAAGACTGTTCACTCATAAAAACCAATTCCAAAACTGCTTTGGAACAACTCCAGAAGATAATAAATTAGGCACATTTTGTCAGACTACCATAAATTGCACAGCTTTTTCAACACACATTCTAAGGGTACAGGATCTAAGAAGCTTCTACATAAGGGCATCTGAGTTCCAGTTCTACATGGAGTAATGCAATATATAGGTTATATTTTTCAGGTCAAAGTGAACCCAAGCTACATCAAGCATAACTGAGTATACTGATTTGTGATATATAAAGGCAAACTATGAAGAATATTTTTAGTTAGTTTAGTTCAATTGTCTTTGTGCACTGAGAAACATTCCACATTTAAAACACAGTGAATCATACACAGGGAATCATATAGTTGCACTGACCTCAGTGTAGATGATGGCGGTCATCCAGAATCGCTTAGTGGGTCGAGGAACAGAGAGCATAGCCCAGAGGAATATAAGGATGGGGAGGAAGAGTGTGAGCAGCGAGGCAGACACCATGTGGTTTAGAATGATGACGAAGTAGCAGAGCATCTCTGACTGGGAGACCATGGTGTTATAGAGGGCAAAGATGAGCTGCAGGACACCTGGCATTGTGTGGTAGAACTTATCTGACTCATCAATTTCTGGGATCTGGAACATACTTTTAGGGTGGGGGTATATGTTCATGAATGGCTTTTTGATACACTGTAAAAATAAAACTAAGCCATAGATTGCCTGACATGAAAATATCTGTTACAATTTGTTTGTGTTACAAATATTTTTGTCTGACAGCTTTTCTATTATTAGGTGGAATTTATATGAATTAATGATTACTTTCATTTTTAATTTTGTGAACAAATATTAGGCTGTTGTGAGGAGTGTTTTGTGCATGTTTTTTTGCCTCATAGTTTGCATGAGAGAAGGCATAATAGTCCACATAATCTGCCAACCTTGATTGGCCATTGAAATTATGCTGATTAATTTTGTCACACAAGCTATACCTTACTAGTTCTGATATATAATCTATATTTATACATTGTTTATTATTTGCTCTTAAAATAAACATTTAACAGAGTTTGAACATCTTTTCGAAAACCAGGTACTAGACCCAGCTAGAGCAATCTAAGAACACCCACTGATTCTGCACATACTTTTTAACTTCAACTCATCTTTAAAGACAACACCAAGACACTTATGCTTGAATAGCAAAAAGTAATATGTTTTTTAATGTATAGTTAGACCATGTTAATGTTCTGTTAAGTCGGTCAAATGTTTCAGGTTCTTGCAACGTAACATAAATGCAGTGCAATTTTTTTTATTAAATTGTTTAACTGTGTTATGGGTTTATTTCAATGTTATTTACACATAAGTTAGTTAACAATGTTATTCACACATTCATATTGCTATGAACTTTTACAAAACAAAAACTTTATTTTGATATTACCTTTTTAGCAAATTGTTGAAGCTGCACTTTGATCTTGTTGCTATATATTGAAAAAATTAGCTACAGCTAAAAACATTCTCTTTTCATTACAAATTGAACATTTGTCTCCAATCATTAAAATTATATAATTATTTTATAATTCACAGACAGTAAGCCAAGTTAAAGATCGAACTGAGGACAGAATTGGATTAGGACAGGATTTTTTTTACAATATAACTGTTGTGAAACAAGCAGGTTAAAGTTGATGTCTTAGCTGTGTTAATTAGGTCTTGTATTGATGTTAATGTCGATGATGAAGAAATATAATTATAATATAAATATATTGTGTGTGTATATCTCACTTGTTCAGCAGCAGTTCACTGGCAGTGAGGGCTCTGGTCTCCTGAGTAAGTGGTTGAGGTTCTGAAATACTCTCGCTTTCCACCTCCATGACCACTGAGTTCAGTGATGCTGACTTAAGCAATTCATATTTCTTTTCTGATTGCACATTATCTTGATTTTTCTCCCATTTTCCTTTCTCGTCATCTTCTCCATCCTCCCATTCACTATTCACGTCATCTTCTGCTTCTTTATCCTCTTCCCTTATAGCAGATGGTTCTTCATGGCTTCAGAGAGAAAAATGAAATAATGACTAATAAGGCTAAATACAGGGGGAAAAAAATCTATTAAACAGTGAATTAAACAAACTCAAAAGATTTGTGAAAGCATCAGTAGTAAACCCTACTCCAGGAGAAGGTTCCCTTGATCGAATGAGACCATGTCAATGTTGGTTGACTTGCAAAGTTTCCAACGTCGCTGTTCAGCAGATAGTTGCTCAGTTTTGGGTGATGCTAAACATGGGGCATCATCAAGGTCATCGTTGAGAGTTGGATGATGTGACATTAGCATGGTCTCATCAGTCTGACAGCTAAAAAAATACAAAAACAGAAAAAAAAGTACAAAAGACTTACAAATGAGTCTAATAGTTTGAAAATAACTATTAATATTAACAGTTGTTATATAGTAGCAGTTAAAAACAGTTATTGCTGTTGCTCTGTTCATCCATACATGCAATCTGTGGGATTTTTTGGGGGGGTCCACAATAAAGGCTATGCAATATAAAAGGTCATGTGTATTTTCATTTCTTATGGTCATGGGCCACGGTCTGGACCAGAAGTAGAATTTTTGTTTGTTTGTTTTTGGCCAGCTTTCTAATCTAATGTGACTGAAGAAGTGAGCTATCTATATTTCAAAGCCTTTCCCAAATCTGGAACTGTTGTTTATAATCATCATCCATCTAAAAACACTGCACAACAATTTTTTTGAAAAGTCTTGCTTCCTGAAAAGTTTTTGCTGATTGTGACAGGTACCTAATTTGTATGCAATATAATTTTGGTTTTAGTGCATCACGTAGGACCTCTGAAAAATAGACATTTACTGTATATGTTTAATGACAATAGCATATTTAGTCACATTTATGTTTCGCATAAACTATTAAATTCAACAGAATTAAAAGTGTTTTGCTCCTGATGTTCTTTTGTATTCAATGTCTGGTGCATCACGTTGCAG
>JAQMYM010000039.1:16994174-17015929 GCA_030014255.1 Parauchenoglanis ngamensis
TTCACAAATGTTTGTAGAAGCGGTCTGCATGCCTAGGTGCTTGAAGTTATACACCTGTGGCCATGGAAGTGATTGAAACACCTGAATTTAATTATTTCGATGGGTGAGTGAATACTTTTGGCAATATAGTGTCTATGACTGATTTCATATACTGTAATTAAGCAGTGTGTAATGGTAATTATTAACTGTGTATGTTAACATATGTAAAACAGAATATATTTTGCTTATGTGACTGATGAATAAACATGCTTGTGTGACAGTAGGGCATGGGGAGTTTGAGTAGGACATGGGGAGTTTAAAGATTTTTTATCTAAGAAAAGTATTTGTTCAACAGTCTTAGGGCTCAATCTGTTCCTTTTCTTATTAACAATCTCCTTGTCCTTTGAAAAAATATGTTCACATGGAACAGAGGATGCTGGAATGCATTAAAACTTCAGTGCTAATTGGTAAAGACTTTTTTTGTGATGCGCAGTAAAGTACTCTACAACATGTTCCTAAATGTGAGAAGGAGTCCTCTTATTAGCTGGTTCAATTTATATCAGTAAAAATTTCATAAAACAAAAGCACTCGATCCTATGCACGTGGAATCGCCACATAGTGGTTTGAATCAGTTTTAACTGCTTCTGAACCACTGAAGGCAAAGTCACGTGAATGTGAACAGAATGAAGCTTCAGTTGTCAAGTGTTCACGTGACTTTGGTACTTCTGGCAAAGCAAGCGCCAGAGCTTCAGGTTCTTCATGACATCACTATGGCAGCATTTTCACGTCACCTTTTGATATTGCCTCAGCTTCCTTGGAACCTCGATTGTAGTGATACCAAGAACATTGCTAGGTACCAGTTACTATTCACAACTGAGGTCTAACAGAAAAGCAAAGTATGTGGGCAGAGTCAAGTCAAGTCGATACCATATAGTGGAAAAATGGCTATTCTATCAACCAGAACAGTGCTTCTGGTGTTTTGTTTAAACTGTAATATTGTACCATAAATCTTGAATAAAATACCATCCAAATCACCTTTCAAATCCAAATCACACCTGAACAGTGTTTTAATTGACTAATAATTTTTAGTTGTTTTCATATGTTCAAATTTGATTTAAAACAGGGAAAGGTGTTTATTGTTGCAACTAAAATAAATAAGTCAAAATGTTTGGTCATCTTCGCTGGAATTTAGTTTGTTTAACCTAAATCAGTAAGGTAAAAAGTATGCATAAAAGTCCATGTAGATGTCACATCTCTGACACCTGCTTCTGTCTCAACACTCCACAGACTCCATTTTCCAGCAGTCTCAGCGGCCTCCGAACATGGCCACTGAGGACTGCAATTTTCAGCACTCTCCCTGCCCTTGAAGATTACCAGATGTTATGGAGCTATATATGATGGTGGTGATGAAAGGGATAATGTCTTATCTGTCTGGGGGTCTGTGGTAGCTCAGTGGTTAAGCTGTTGGACTAGTGATTGGAAGGTCGTGAGTTCAAATCCCAACACCACCAAGCTGCCACTGCACTTGCTTATACTTCACTTGTATAAAATAAGATGCAAGTCGCTCTGGATAAGGGCGTCTGCCAAATGACATAAATGTAAATGTAAATGTCTTGAGAGATAGTCTGGAACATTGTGAAAGGAATAGGATCCAGTGGGCAGGTGGTAGGATTGCATGAGGAGATGACTTGTAGGATCTCATCTGTAGCTAGATTGGAAAACTGTGCTAGTGAGGTAGAAGAGGAATCCTTAGTGTGACATGAAGGAGTTGGGGTTGGAGTGAATGTCTGACAGATTTGTTGAATCTTCCCATCAAAAAAGTTGGCAAAATCTTCAGCAGTCAGGGAGGATGGAGCAGGAGGAGCTGGTGGGTTGAATAAGGAAGAAAAGAAGTTGTGAAGTTTGCATGGAACTTGTGCAGAGATTTCCAGCTTTTTCTTATAGAAGGCAGTCTTAGCAGAACTTACATCAGATGAGAATTTGGACATGAGATCACAGTAAGAAGACAGATCTGTGTCAAATTGTGATTTCTTCCACTTTCTCTCTGCTGCTCTTAACGCTTTTCGATTGCTACGCAACACATCCGATAGCCAAGGAGCAGGGTGAGACTTCTTCCTGGGTTTGGAAGATAGTGGGCAGAGGAAATCCATAGTTGAGGAATGTGAGGAGAGGAGAGTGTCTGTGGCTAGCTCCAGTGGAAGGGAGGAAAAGGAGTCAGGGTCTGGAAGTTATGATAGAGCGCAGGAAGTGATGGATGAAGGGGAGACAGAGTGGAGGTTTTGCAGAGTAGGAGAGAAGTGCTGACAGCTGGTTTTCAGAAGGGTAGGTAGGGTGATGGTAAAAGATACTAAGCGATGATCAGAGATGAAGTGAAGTGGGGTAGCAGTGATGTCTGAGAGGGACGGCTGAAGACCAGGTCCAGGGTATTTCCTCCTTTGTGTGTGGGAGAGCAGTTGTTGAAAATCAGAGAGAAGGAATAGAGAAGAGGGAGAAGGCAAGAGGACTGGAGCTTGTCAATGGGGAAGTTGAAGGCTCAAAGGAGAGTGAGAGGGGTATACTCAGTAGGGAAAAGACTGTTAAAACAGTCTCTTAAAGCAGGGGAGAGTTTAATACGTTGAAAAGAAGCCATACATTCAGTTTTATTGAAACAAACACCCACCCCCCCTAATTTTTTTGTTTAGAGTTATAAATCAAACTCACATTTTACATACATTCTTTAACTTAAGGTAATACACTTCCAAGGCATCCAAGGATGGTGCTATCATCTGACATCTGGTGCTGCTGCTGGCTCTAGTGCTGTTGTAGATACAGTAGAGTTTGGCTACAGCCTCAGCACCTGCGCAGCTCAGAAATAAATGTGCTGCGGCCTGGGTAACACGTAACTTTGGATTTCTATTTCAATTCATTGTTAGGTGTTGGCTACACAGTGCTCCCTAGCCTGTGTGCCATTTGCTGTCGTGTGCCGGTAACAGTTTCATTCCAGAAAGATCAGCAAGATTATCTACTACATAGCTGGGACACTGTTATACAGTATATATTTGATTTATATTCAATATGATTTATATATATTTATATATTTGATTATAATGGATATTATAGTGCCATTTCATTATAATGACAATACAGTTTTCTGGAAAGATAGTCTTTCTGTTAGTGATTTAAGAATCAGAATAAATCAGAAATATGTGTACCACTGTTACCTTGTTTGCCATGCAAAGACAGAAAAAGAAGCACGCATCTGCATTGTTCAATGTCCACATTTTTTTTTTGGCTTGTTTCAAGTCTATTTCTGTCGTTTGTGTGAGTCATAGTTGGGGTGGTAATTTCACTGAATCCAGGCAGTCTGGTCCTTCACTTCATACTTAAGGTCTACATAAGATTTCACCATACCCGTTCCGGGAGATCTACCTCCCTAAAGACTTTAGCTCTAACCATAATCATGCCCACCTGACCATTAAGCCATTGACTTCATTGAATTCTTGATCAACTAAAAGAGCTGTGTTCAGTAAGAGATTAAATATTCAAAGATTCAGTTAAACCTCCAGGAACAGGGTTGGTGATCACTAAAAGTAAAATGAAATAAAAATGAAATGAAAAATTAAATCAAGTACATGAAAGTTAAAACCTCACAATTTTGCAACTTTTTGTTGTTTTGTCATGCTGGATGCCAGTCCCTATGCACATTAAGTATAATATATAGTTGTTAGTTATGTTCGATCTGAATAATTTATTCATATTCAGATACATCCCTAATGGACATATAAGAAACAGGTCATTTTTTTTCCCAGGACATAGCCACCTGGATAGACTGCTGTTCCAGGAGAGTCTGGAGTTGGTACTCCTTAGTTGAGCATAGCCACGAGGAGTGATAGGCAGTGGTGGTGGTGAGTTGGCAGGTATAATTATCTCCTCATCCAACAGTATCTGTGTGCTCTGTCTTGACAGGCGGTTCTGATAAAATTCATGAATGCTTTCATGGGACACTTCTCTACCCTAAAGACAGACAGGGGGGAAAAAAAGAAAATGAAAGAGGATAGTGCTATTAGATTACCATTTTACAGAGAATGAAAAAGCTGTCCATGTCCCCTTCAAGCAAAAGATTAATGACCGAAGGCACAATTGTTTCTTATTTTAGATTAACATGTTGTGCTAAACAGACTGTGCTAATCATGTACCTTGTTCTGTTGCTGGCTCAGCAATGCCCTTTCCAAGCGCAACACCTTTGAGATGTCCAGATTGTCCTTACAGAATGAGTTCAAACATGCTGTTATATCCTCAATAAGGGACCGGAAGAAGACCAAACTAAACTTCAGACAGTCAATAATCCGCTCAAATATTTTAGCTGCAAGAAAGAAATAGGAGAATATTTTATAGACAAACCTTCTGAAAGAATCAGGTGCTTCCAGACATTATAGTCACAATTAATTCTTAATGCTTTCATTCACATTTAATTCCAAATTTCTCAAACGCTTCCGTTTTTTAATTGACTCAGAAATTGTAATTGAAATATAATGCAGCACAAGGAAGAACATGCAAAGTGGTAAGAATCTGCATAAGGTGCAAAAACAGTGTCTTGCATGAACACAATGTTTAATTTCATACAAAGACTTGACAACTAGAAGCAAATAGCCATGTTTCCATTCACCTGCTGAATGTGCATTTTAAATTTCTAAACTAAAAATTAGTAATGAAAACATGTGAATTTTTGAAAAAGAACTCTCAAATATTTAAAAAAAAAAAAAAAAAAAAAGCTTAGATGATTCGTCAAAGCAATATTTCGCAAAATTGAAATGGAAACAAATTTTTCACATTTAAGTCACATGACAAGACAAGCAAATGGAAAATGCTACCTTTCTGAAAAAAGAGCACCCCGTAAGAGCTATCGCGAGAGGAGAAATCCCAGCTTTAATCATGTAACATCACTCAATGGAAACACAGACCATTCACAACTGTTTTTTTTTTTTTTATCAATTTTTAAAACATTGTTTCTGTTTTGTGCAAAACTGCAATGCAAACCCAGTTAAATGATACCTTTCTGTCCATCCTCTGGCTCAGGACAGGAGTCTTCCAACTCATCCCCACTTGACTCTAAGCTTTCATTGCCTGTACATCCACAATTCATTTTGCTGCATACTACTGACACTTAATACCAGTTAGGTAAAACACAATCATGCATAATGTACTGATTAAAAACCTAGAACATTTTAACAACTTTTAAAAAAAGTTAATTTATTAGTTACAACTTAAAGGAAATGATCACTCATGACTAGGAGCGCACAATTTACAATAAATATAAACATAATTTTAAAAAATGCATGTGAAAATTGCATTGTATGTGTGTTTGTGAGACTTTACCCTGTTCTTCACACAGTTCCTTCTTCGCTCTCTTCTTTTCTCTCTTTAGCTGAACCTCCTCCCTCTTATGGGTCTTCAGAGCCGCCTTGGACCCTGCTACCCAAGCCTCATAAGCCAACTGTGAAGGGAAAGCAAGGGAAATCTCTGGGAAAACCCATGTGTGTGGTATTTCTATTCTGTTTCATGTTGTTACTACTAACCTGAAGGGCAGATTTCTTCTTTGGCACAGATTCTTCATCTGTCTTGGTATCCACTTCACCCTCCTCTTCCTCACTGTCACTTTCAAAGAGACGATACCCACAGGAGTCCCAGACTACATAATAACATACACACACATACATACACACACACATTTATTATATCCTTGGAGTACTTACTATAGTACGATTAAAGGGAATATGAATTCACTGAGCCTTAAAAATATTGATTACATTTTTATCACAACCCGGGAACTTCTAACCTGCCACCTATAGTTATACAAGTGACATGCTTTATATATCCAACATAAGCATAATTAGTGCACACAGTGGTGCAGGAAGTAGCTTTGCAATCTCACAGCTCCAGAGTCCCCAATTCAATGATGAACTCTAGTTACTCTGTTGTCAGGTAAGCAGGCACATGCAGAAGTGAAAGCAAAGGATCTTTATTAAAGTAGGCTCTTATTAATGAGACACACAAAGTCCTTTTAAGCAGAGAGCTGTAATAAACTAATTAACAACAGGTGCAAATAGTCAGGTGAGTGTGAGGAGCATGGTGTGTAATGGTGCTGAGAACTGCAGTCCTCAGAAGCCATGTTTGGAGGCTGCTGAGACTACTGGGAATCTAAGTTTGTTGCGAGGTCCTAGGACTGTGTGACAGGTGGCTGCGGTGACATGATGTCTGTGCAGAGTTTTGCGTGTTCTCCCCATGTCCACATGGGTTTCCTCCTGGTTCTTTCAACTTCCCAAAAACATGGTGATACAGTCACATTTCTCTTTGCAATAAACCTGCTTAAGCTGCTTGTTTGTCTCTGTGATTGGTTCCCTACATCACAGCTTAAAATCTATCTTGTGTTATAGCACCAATTAAAAAAAAAGCCTTTTCTATCTTACATATTATTTTGTGCTATGTTCATGTCTCTGTGAACTGTATGACAAGATATAATGCAATGAGCCTTGCTTTCATCAAAAGACAAAAATATATAAAGAAGTTGTATCATATAATTGTTCAGCTACTTCAATATTTACTGTGCAAATATTCTCTATCTGCTGGATTTGTTCACCAAGTCAGAAATTTCTGTACATCATTTCTGCAGATGAAATATTTCATATAATGAGTGAAAATAGCATATTTAAGTTTTTACTTTATTAAAGAATAATGTAAATTGAAAACTAATCACTTTAAATTTATAGTCTATAATGTAAATCGTTAAGTTATTGTGTAATGTTTTTATTACATTTTTGTACTTAAAGCAAGTTATTTTTATACATAATTAAAAATTTCCACAAATAAGTACTTCAATTTTAGAACTTTAAGAACAGTGTCCAGGGTGGTTCTCTACTGAAGATGTCTTAGAGGTTAAGAATGTGCATAGATTAAATAGGGAGTTAAATAGTTTTAAATATAAGTTTTCATTTGTTTAACACTTTTCTTGGTCATCACATGATGCAATTTATTCTATTTCATAGTGATAAGGATCATTAATCATATTAAAGAAATAGAAATTATGATCAGATGTGGCTAAACTTTTCACTGATGGTGTATGCAAAACATGTAGGGTTTGATTTAATTAATACCTAAAAAGCTGATATGACAAAAGGTTTCTGAGGCAACCAAATATGTTTACTTACCAGAGGGGCGAGAGGTCCATGGTTTCCACCATTCCATCTGATTACTTTCCTCTACAAAATGGAATGTCATGTTTGTTACCATGTTGAGGATTGCTGGGGGGTCCTTTCCTACTAGTGGAGTTTTCCTGCATACTTTCATGTGACAGTGACACCACATACACTATATGGTCAAAAGTTTGTGGACACCTGACCATTACATCCATATTGCCTGTTATCCTCCACTCCTCTAAAATGTGGATGTGGGGATTTTCCAATTCAGCTACAAGAACACTAGTGAGGTTGGGCACTGGTGTCGAATAAGGAGGCTCAAAGATTTTCAGTGGGGTTGAGGTCATGGCTCTGTGCAGGCCAGTCAAGTTCTTCCACACCAACATTGGCAACATTGTCATGCTGGAACAAGTTTGGACCCCTTAGTTTCAGTGAAGGGAAATTGTAATGCTCCAGCATAAAAAGTGATCCTATACAATTGTGCACCTAAAACATAGCGGCAACTGTTTGGAGAAAGCCCACGTATGGGTGTAAACATACATTTGACCATATGATGTACAGTAGATAACATAAAAGGTCCTTGCTATGTCATGTTCATTCTCTGGCCATTGCTGTCAGGCAAAGTAACCAATGTGTACTGGTGATCTTACTGTTAGTTACATATGTAAACTTCCATTCTGCTCTCTCACTGAATGGCATTTAATAAAAAAGGACAATCCCTGACCTTTGTTTGAGTACATGCCTGCATAAATAAAATGAGGCAAACCCAATATTTCAAAACATAAAGCTTTTAATGGTCTCAACAAACATCACTGGGCAGAAAATTAACAAGTGCTAAAAAAAAAAAAAAAAAAAAAAAAAAGCACTCCTGAGACCTCTGCCTCCTTTTGCTCATCAATGCTCTTTGCTGAAACTGTTTTGGGGAAAAGCTGAAAACAGGGAAGTTTACTTACATAATCTTCTAGTACACAAAGATAAAATCTTGAAAATATTTAAATGTTTAAATGATATAAAATTGAAACTTGTCTGGGTGTTCAAAATTTTCCAAAATATCTTCTGTTTGAAGACTTTAACATTGAGCAGAACAACATGAACTCTTCTTTCTGTAAAAAGCTGTCTGCAAGTTTATCACAAGACTTCAACATTTAAAGGAAATCAAGGGAAAAGCTGTTCCACACCAATTTACTTTATCTATTTGTTTAACTCTTGCAAATTTTCCTGAAATTTGCTGTTGAGAACATTAAAAGCTTAATGTTTTTCAATTTTTGGTTTGCCTCAATGTTTTTGCCCAGCAGTATATGTCTGTGCATCAGTTTCTTTACCCATTGGTCTAACCAGTCTTTAGACAGTAGAGCCCATTTATATGAGCTCCCCTGTGAACACAAACAGCTGACCAATGAGCTACCAGCTAGCAATCACTTTTCCATAATGCTGAAAAACCCTCACTGAACACAGGGTTGGCCTAGGCACCTCAGCAGATAGGGGAAAGGTTATTAATATGTTGTGGAGCAAATGCCTTTGCTTTGGGGACTGAAATTCATAGATATAATGTCATGCATTCCAGCCAAACACTGCATGTTACAGATTATGCCTGAAATTCACAGATTCACCTGGCTGTAGTGATGGCCATTAGGGTTGGGAACCAAAAATAGGTTCCAAATTAGAACCAATAAGAAAATTCTCAGTACTGGGTTCCCAATGCTTTGTTGTTTTGTTTTGTTTTTTTATTTCAGTTTTGCTAATCGGTTCTAAAACAGTACATATCTGCAAGGACATGTCTCTGGGAGTTATGGCTAAGGTTAGGGAAGTGCCCGAGTTCTCACTGGATGTGACAGTGATTATGTGCCCCAATGATGGCAGTCCACCATGTTTGGTTGTCATTGACAATCATGTTGATGTAAGAAATGTCAAAATAAAAATAAAAAAGCTTAAGAGTAATATTAGCATTTTACTGTTTATTGCTAACTAGCTAACTCTGTAGCGGTTCCTAGCTAGATAGTATCGTCATAATCACGCACTAAACTATCAGATTGGGATAAATAACATGAATTGTAAAAAAAATAAAAATAAAAAAAATAAACAAATAAAGGAAATTCTTGACACATTTAGATGCTTTCTCCATACTATTGGCATGTGTGTGTGTGTGTGTGTGTGTGAGAGAGAGAGAGAGAGAGAGAGAGAGAGAGAGAGAGATAGGGGGGAAGGGGGAGAGAATGTCAGGGAAATTCTCTCTCATTTTATACAACTGAGCAGTTGAAGGTTAAGGACCTTGCTCAAGGGCCCAGCAGTGGCAGCTTGGCAGTACTGGGATTTGAACTCACAACCTTCTGATCAGTAGTCCAACTACTTGATTTATCTTATTGGCTAAATCATGAATTTCTCAGCTGATTTCTTATTATCCATGTGGTTTGGTGTTTAATGAATAATTCAGTATTTATCTATAGATATAGTATTTAGCTATAGATTTTAATATGTACAGATGTCACTAATACATATTTTATATCATTAAATTACAGTTCATGCCCTTTCAAACAAAAAAAATGTTTGTCATTTTTTTTAGTTTTCTAACTATAACCATTTGTTTATAGGATATAAACAACCATAACCGAGTGGCAGAACCAGACCCGATAAAATTCAAACAATAATTCAACCCTAATGGCCAGTAAAAAGTCTTCAGCAAAAAGCTATTTTATATCTGCATCTTCCATTGGTTCAAATGGCAAGTTGCACAAACTGCTCAGAACAAAGTCCACACCCCATAGTGGGATCACATGCAAAATAAGGCGTAAGATAAGGGGCTCATTCTCAGTGTTTCATACATAGTGAGAAAATATTGCACTTAGATGGACATATGCACTCATTAGTGTATGCGATCAGGGCCACTGGACTTATTCCTAGGGGCCAGGCCTATAATTGCATGGTGTGTGGTCTGCCATATCACCATGTGCCTGGGACAGCAAGTCCTGTCTGACAGTTAGGGGTATGCAGGGCTTATCAATAACATTAACAGAAAAAGCATGCTCCATTTGACCAAAAGGGTCAACAATCTGTATCAACAATACTGTTTGCATAGTCTGTTGGATGTCCTCAATAACAGTGCCATCCATAACAGCTGACGTAGTGGAAAATAATATATTTGGCTTTTTTTTTTTTTATCTTGGCCAGTATTGCCAAAATGTCTGTATCTGTCTATCCAAGAACCATATTGTGCAGCATGTTGTCTGTCTGTTTTTAAACAAATGGAAAAACTCCATTGTGAATTTGCCGATCCTTGGGCATGGGACTACAGTGAAACTGTTGCATCAGCCCAGATACCTTCAGAGCAGAAAGTGTGCATTTGATTGTACACTTTGACACAGTTTGCAGTTTTGTGCACTTTCACTGGTTTTTTTTTACTTTTAACAATTATAAACAATTATGTTGTGACAGAGAAAAGTGTTATACAAATCAAATAAATTTATTTTTCAATTATTTCTGATTAAACTTGAAATCTTTTTTAACTAGCAGGAGTTTCACACAGGAGGTTTTACTTAAAGTTCCCAAATAGGCCAGGTACTTGTTGACTGCTTTTCTTAAGTTCTAAAATAACTTTTTTTAAACTAATTGTATTTAACGGGAAGCTAAAAAGTGCAAACCTCCATGAGACCTGTAAAACGTGTGTAATGACATTTAAAACATGGAGCTGTGGCAAATGATTACTGTTAATGTTACTAGGTCAAAAGTGGATAGATTAACGTATTGACTATCATTTTGCTCCCATTCCCACACAGCACCATTACAGCATAATAGCAGTAAATAAATGTGTTATTAAATTCAGTGTGAGTGTGAATGGGGTATAAGTATACATCAGAATCTTTATGTGGGGCAGCTGTACTAAGCTCTTCCGAATTTAGTTTTTTCCTTATAGGTGCTGAACTGCCAAGCCTTCTGCCTGTTTCTCCTCCTGCTACAATACCACAGCGATGGAACTTACCTTAGTTTCTTAAAGGGCTCAGCCATTCTGTCTCCTTTTTTTTTGCTTCACAGCAGGTAACAATGCAGAGTCAGAGAACAGTAATGAGTAGTCAGAAGTATTGCCTTTTTGCTATCAGTATTATGCTGCAGTTATAGCAAATTTCCCTGCCGGCATTAATAAACCTATTTTATTTTATCTCTCTTAAGACTCTGTAACTGTTGATTAAATGTCACAGCGGATTTGGGCAGTGATCATGTCTGTCATCCAAATTAACCAGGGCCTAACAGAACAAAGAACTCAATCAAAGAGGTTGAGAAAGTTGTAAAAGAAATGTAAATAGTCTGTATAAATTTAGCATCTTTGAATTTACTCCCTCATCTCTTCAGCAAGACAAGAAAGGGAAAGAGGATAAATATGACATAGCTAGGACCCATTATAGGACACCCACGTGGGGCCACAGTCATGATGAGTATTTGTACTCAGCAAAGAAACATGAAATACTCCAAGTTTACTAGACAGGAAAATGTCTAAACATTAAGTACTCTGCTTCAAATTGTTTATTGTGCACAGACACATAAATCTTATTACCTTTTTGCTCTGCATCATTTTTTTGACCAGGCTCTTTTGTGTCCAGTGTTTTGGCAGTCTCTTCTGGTTGATTCTTCTGTTGTAACTTGATTTTCTCCATCCTAGAATGGAAAAAAGTCCAAACACACAATTATTGACACACAAATTTTCACTTTTCTGGGAAGGTTTTCCAATAGATTTTGGAATTTTCTGAAGAGATTTGTCCATCTGCCACAACAGCTTTGGTGACGTTGATTGCTAATTTGGGGATGAAGGCCTGGCATGCAGTTGATATTCCAGTTCAACCTCAAGGCATTCAGTGGGGTTGAGGTCAGGGCTCTGTGCAGGCCACTTGATTGCTTCCAAACCAACTTTGGCAAAACCTGTCTTTATGGAGCTTTCTTTTTACACAGGGGCATTTTTCATGCTAGAAGAGGTTTGGGCACCTTGCTCCAGTATTGGTAAATCTTAATGCTACAGCATAAAAAGATAAAGATTATAAACAATCATTTGCCTCCAACTTAGTGGCAGAAGTTTGGGGAAGGCCCACATACAAAGGTCATGGTCAGGTGTCCACATACTTTTGCCCATATAGTGTAGCTGGTTGAAGCAGCCTATTTATGCTCAAGGTTACAAATGTTATATGTGTAACACACACACACACACACATACTGTTTTTTCAGCAGTTCCACAGATTTCTTCTCCAACTCCAGTCTAGCTGCCACACGTTTCTTTACCTTGGCTTCAAATAGTTCTGCACCCCTTGAACATATGAAGACAACAGACTATTTTATTTTGAAATAGTCCATTATATTTGATACATACAGCAATCACTCTGCTTTCAATCATATAATCAGCATATTAGCTAAACTAAATGCTGTGCTTTTTATGAGTCAAATATACAGAATAAATATTATCTTTACATGTTTCTGTAAAAATTCAGAAGGCAAAATCAGTTGGTTTCTTACCTCGAGGCAAGGATCTTCGCGGCTTTAAGGTCAGATACAACGTACAAGAAGTAGTAACTGAGAAATATTCTCCTTTGAGCCAGTAGCACAGTAAAACAAACTGCATCCCACACAATACCGGCCTCTCCCACTGGCAGCTCGCAGTTATCACTAGGTTTAGCTACATGCACAAACACATACAGAATATGTGTAGACATGCACACACATGTACGTACATATTAACATCTACATTTTGGCCATTAGCTTCCAGATATTTATATGTAGAAGTGTTCCTGAAGTGTGTATACATTTTTTGGGCTGACTCTGTATATTCAGCATCTCTCTGGTCTTCTGGTCTTTTGAGACTGGAATTTTATGGAATTGTTTTAGATATAAAAAAATTCTTCAAGGAATTCTAAGTACAAGCCTTTAGATAAAAATGTTTAAGGATAATAAAAAATACATTCAATCAGCTGTGTCAAAACTTTACATAAGCTAAAAAGCAAATGCAGAAATTACAAGAGTGATACATAGTCTTGAACATGATATGAACATGAGATCTGAAAAGCCAAGGGAGGCCTGAAAATTTGCAAAGAAACAAATAACTCATACTATGTTAACTTAAGGCACCATTTTAACAATGAACAAATATGGTGATCAGCATATGACTGCATACAGACTGCATGCTAATTTATATACTGCATGCTAATTTATATACAGTATATACAGAACATAAACTTGTGTACTTTGCTCTTATTTTGTCCTACATCAACTATACATAAATATATACTACTATAAAAACACACACATCTTTGTGTTTATTATTATCTGCATCTATATTAAATACTTGCAGGCCAAGACGAGGTTAATATTTACTTACGCACATCATAGCCTTTGATAGTACAGAACATACTGAAAGCCTGAATGAGCCAACAGCCTTTCTTTATAAGACTGTCCAGAAAAGCACAGGATCCCAACTAGACACACACACACACACACACACACACACACACACAATAAGAGTGAATTAACAGAGTGGACAACAAAAGCAAGGAAGCACAGGCCACAGAATATAATGCACTAGGGCGTGAACTCGAAACCAAATGACATTAAACACCCTACTTAACGACTATTATGAAATACTACTGAAATAAGTACATTTACCTACTTATCAACCATCAATTACGATTATAATTACTTCATTTAATTATGTGCACATGGTATAAATAGGTAAATGTCCAGTGTTGCTGCACAATATTATTTGTTCAACCACAAATAAGTAATTTGGCATAACACTTCGGTTTTGAAAATACTTTTCATTGCATTTTAGACACCTTTTCAACAGTATGTTTTCTATGTCTCCCAGTGATTAGAAAACATCCTTTTTCTTGTTTTGATGGTTGAATTTATTCATTATATGAATGCATACTTACAGAGATAAAGTTCTTCAGGCAAATCACCACACAGGTATAGGCAATAAGGCAGTCCCATAGTCTGAGGATGTAGCGTACAGGCTGCAGCAGCACTGTGTCTCCAAAAAGCATGAAATAGAAGCAGGCCACCAGATAGCCCAGGCAGAATATGTTGATACGTGTGGTGCCAGTGATGAAAACCAGACATAAAACCAACCAGAAGAAGTAACTGAATACAAAGACCTTTGTCATGTCAAGATATGACCTGAAAACAAACACACATGAATATAGGAATACATAAAATACCAATAGTGACAACAGATCTTAAACCAAACTTACAGCAAATCTTTAGTGCCCATTTTCCAGCTCGTGAACGATTATCACTTTTATACAAATTTGCATAGTAAAAAAGCTTCAGACTGTATAAATAAATTAGCCAACAATTATGGCCACCACAAACTACAACTCGCATCATGCACAGTCACAGTCACGTTCACAGTCACCTGAGTATTAACTATGCACATCTCCCCATTACACACACGCACTATATAAACATACTTTGGAACATGCCTCAGTGTAAAATGACCCTCAGTGTGCTCTTACCTGAACTTACCAAGCCTTGATATTTTTTTTTTTTTCTGGTAGTTCCTGTGTTGTAAAGTTTTGCCCCTGAAATTGTTGCTTGCATGACTTTTGCCTGAAGCTGACTATGAGTTTTAATAACATCATGGACTTGTCTGCCCTCTTTATTAATTGCCACATCTGCACCTGCCTTCATTTTGGACTCCACTACCCAGCAGTCTCAGCAGTCAGACTGCCGACTGCTGCAGTGGACTGCAATTCCCAACACTACAGGATCTTCACAGATAGTAACCTGATGATTGATTCTCTGCACCTGTTCACAATTCCCCTCAAGTTATTTAAGGACTTTGTTTTCCCCATTTCAGCTGTGAAGTAAATGCTCTGTGTCCTTGTTGCCTAACTTTACTAAGCCTTATGTTTACAGTTGTTTTCATTCTTTTGACCAACGTTTTGTGCACTGTTTTTTGGATTTTTGGATATATCTTCGATAGCCTTTTTGTGCCTCGCCTGACACTTGCCTGTTTATCTACTTTGATCTTTGTCAAGTTTCATCCAGGTTTGACTTGTATATGTTTTACTCAGTAGAAATATATTAACTCAAGTGAAATTTATTATAACACCCCTTGGAGGTCATGTATCATCATTAACTATTAATCTCAGGAGCCTATGAAATATTGTCATTGTAGTCTATCCTAATTCTAACTCTAAACAGTTTAAAGCAGTTTTAAATGTAAGCAGAAGAAAAACTGGTTTGGTTTAAACTTGTGTTCATACAGAATCCTACTTAAAAATCTGCTCCTGCTAAATACACTTTCCCAGTTCTGTGAGTACAACTGCACTTCTGAGTCATCAAAGTCATCTTAAGCATGTCATTGCAACACAGTCCCATAGCAGTTAGTAATATCAATGTGGCTCAGTTTAAAACCATTGTTCTCTGGAAAAGTAAAGCGGTGACAAAATAAAGTTTATATAATTGTCTTTGATACAAAATAAACTTGAATTTCTGGAACTAGCTATGTAGGTGGAATCTCACAAGTATCACAAGCTTCACTAGTATTCATCTTGCCAGACACACATATACACACCGACAGTGCAGAAAATTGCCAACTGCTGTGTACTGGTTAAGAGAGCGAGCATCTAAGTTTCTACTGATCTCCACATTTTCCCCTGCCACGAGTCTCACAGAGGCCTTATTCTCTTCTTCAAACACCTGCCACTGCAGAGAGGCTACCATCAACAGCAAGAAGTCATCTAAAAAGAGAATAGAAAGAAAAATAATGTGGAAGTGCCTTGAATAATAATAATAATAATAATAATAATAATAATAATAAAAAGAAGCCCAAGAGGATTCAATATTGGTAAGACAAGTAATACATTATGTTTATGAACAGACTCACAAAATATGAAAGTGGGGTTAGGCTGCATGGCAAAATCTGGCAAAAACAACCACTTTATCTGATTGGAGGTGAGCGCCTTAGAACCTTTCCTCCAAGGATAATCTGCAGCACAATATACAAATTATTGTTAACATGTTGTAGACAGCAAAGAACTAATTTTACTGTGTTTAGAGGTTAATTTTTCTTTATTACAACACAATTACTGAGTGATTACCCAGAATGTCCCCTTAAGGATGACACTGTATGTTGTGATGAGGAAATGTAAAATAGTTATATCATAGTGTTAGTTATATCACTGCTAAAAACGTAACAACCTCATAATACAAAACATCATTACATACAGTAAATCATGATTCTTTTATGATTTTGATTTTATCATACCATGCATTTTTAGTGCAATTTCACCCATAAATTTAAAGTCATTTAAAAGTCTTTCATTTTACACTGCAATTGCACTTTCTGTGCATTAAAGAAACATGGCTTCTTAATAAATATTGTGTGACATACCAGTACAGAGTGCAGGAGGCACCCCGATACAGAGCAAATATTGGAACACCATTAGGCTGGCAGTGAAGCAGCAGTATCTGGGCCAAACTTCTCCAATAGCCTTCCTGCGACGACGTCCCAAAACTGTGATCAGTGCAAAAGAGTGCAGAAGGGCAAAGAAATCCATCCGCTGGCCAATCACATTCACTGCCACTACAAATGATATCTTGCACAGAAACACATGGGTTAGGGATTAAAATCATTGCCTCAACATCAATGCTTATAGAAGAATTCCGATGTACTGTAGGTTCACAAAAACATTTGCTGTACCTCCAGGCCAAACCTGTAGAACAAATAATTGCAGAAGTATTTGAGGCAGGGCAGGATGCCATGATCCAAGTGCTGCCATGTTACATTGTTGAAAATAGTGCCTTTGGGAGGAGGCTTTAAGTTGAAATGGAGACAATGGTAGAGCTGGTGCCGATGGACAGTCACGTCAAACACAAGAAGGCCCAGTATTAATAAATGATTCTGCAAACACAAAGACACTGTATAAGAATAGCAGAACATAAAGTCACACATTTCATATGCTGGTGTTCTGAATAAGTAGTATGTGATATAAATCAATAAAGCAAGTGTATTTAAGTAAAACATGTGACGGTCCAGTTACATACATTTCACTGCTTATAAAGGACCTGACAAGCAACTAACCTCACTGAACTGTGACAACAGCTACCTTCAATGCTTAACCAGTTATGATTTGTTCATAAGTGGTTGTATTTTGCTTTGTAGTGGTGTTTACACCTTTGACTAGTATCATGGACTCTAAAGTAGAGTTGCAATGATTTGAAAGTTTTATTTTAGAATGTACTACACATTGAAGAACTGTTCTGCTGTTTTTATTAATACTACTATAACTATAACTGAATATTGAGCAGCACACCTGTAGGCAAGGCAGAATGGCATCCCCACATTTTCTCAGACTGCCAACCCACAGAGATGGATCCACAGGTTCAATATACAAAACAGACTTCTGCAAAAGCTGTGCCACATTCCCACTGTACCAGCTCTGATTAGAAATCAGCAAAGCCTTAAACGAAACATCCAGCATATATAATTACAATTAAATTAAATGCAAAATCAAGACATGTAAAATGGACAGAATTAAAATGTAGAATTCTTTCTTTTTGCAGTATCATGTTAATCATGTGTTATAGTCTGGTACTGGTATGATTTGTCAGGAGCAGGCTAATTTAGTTAGAAAGCAAAAACTCACAGTGGTGCAGTTAACAGAAAATTCTGCTGGTTTGATTAATTTCAACTGATACATCATTTTACACACAACCATCACACAGGCCCAGACAGAGGACACAGTGGAGGCCAATGGCCGCAGTCTTGCATATGGTACAGCAAATGTCCATGATGCCAGGAACACAAAATTCATTAGAGACACCTACATAACAAAGAGAGAAGCACATTTCACAAACACAAAGAGAAACAAACACAAAAGAAAGCAACACGAAGCTATTAAATTGGTACAGGATCCAGAAATAAAAGCACAGTTGACGAGCACTAAACACAAGAGACAAAAACTAATATTAAAAGAAATATTAGGACTACCATCCACAGAGAGGCAAACTATACAATTAGATGAGATGAGGTGAGGCAAATTGGATTTATTTGTCTATGAATTTCCATCAATATTTGAAGGCCTGCTTAATAGTCTCAGATCTCCAAGTAAGCTTCCGTCTATGAGTTGTATGCATGTTGTATGCATCCTGGACATTGAAATCAAAATGCCATAGGACTCATTTATATATCATAGCTCTTTATACTTTATTATGTAAAAGAGGAAAAAGGTATCACATTGGCCATAAGGCATCACAACATATTCCTAATGAAAATACACATGCTTCTTGTTCCTTTATCTTATCTTATCTTATCTCATCGTATCTTATCGTATCATGTCTTATCGTATCGTATCTTATCGTATTGCATCGTGTCGTATCATATCTTATCTTATCTTATCTTATCTTATTTTATCTTATCCTATCTTATCTTAATAACTGATTTATCCTGGTCAGGGTCACTGTGGCACAAGCAAGAAAACACCCTGGATTAGATACCGGTGTATCTCAGGGCATCAGGGCACGCACATTCAAACACTCATTCACAACTATGGACAGTATAGAGTAGTCAATTCACATGTATGCATGTTTTTAGGATTTGGGATGAAAGCCATGTGAACACAGGGAGAACATGCAAAATTCCAAATTTACAGAAAGTAAAGGTTCATTAAGCTCAATGTTAAATACGGTTATGGATGGATCATTCTGTCCATTCATTTTGTCTGTATTTGTGCACATTTTCTGAAAGTTGGATACAGAGATACAGAGAAAACCAAACAGAAATCATGGGGGCAGTTCAAGAGAGGCACATCAAAGAAATTTTAAAAATGGTGGAACTTTTTAAGGAGAGATTATGTGATTCAGTAGTAAAAATAGTTTTAATTGATGTTATAACACTGCTTCCGCTTTTGACTCTGAGCTGCTCTCTAGTGGATGTATTGCTTAACATCCATGCCAAAGTACAGGACACATGGAAATATGTGGGCAGTGATGGTTACATCATTTGAAATGGACATATTTATTTTTGTACGTAATGAGAGCATAAATGAGCCTTAAGCTGATTTTGAACCTGGATCGACCATCTCGTTCTGACATGTACTGTACTGCAGTGGATGCATTTCACAAGCATTTTTCTCTGGAATTTTTCTTTAAGCAGGAATACATTTGATAGTTAAAACAGGAAAAATATCTCATCTTTAGCTAGAAGACATCCGATTTATCGGCAAATTGGTGGTGTTATATATGTACTGTATCTAGCGGTCTCATTTGCGATTTCATCTTACAGCAGGCCTGGCACTACCAGTGAAACCATGGCAACATATATATTTTGACCTTGTTCACTTCCACAGGAGAGATCATTTTGTAGCCCCTGCAATACATTGTGAGCAATGCAGACTCACTCCACCCTCTGTTTGCTGCCAGTTTTCTAAATGTTTTAAATGTCACATATCTGATTTACTGGCTTGTAAAAAAAACCATGGCTAAATACTGCCTTGCAATGACTGAAAAACTGAGCTTCTGAATTTAATATCTCATATCTACAGGATATCTCCTTCACATATTACATGCTTTACATCCTACATTGCAGTAAACTGTGTAAATTCTTATTTAAAACATGATGTTTAGGTGTGGCTAAGTGTTTGATTGGTGTGTAAGTATATCGTACCTCTTTTAGGCTAACCCAGATGATGCCTGCAGCAACAAGTTTGAGGCTATGGAGTTCTAGCAATCTCCAGCAAAACTCTTGACCCTTATCCAACCACAGAAGAGCATGTAGCGTGAACAAGCTTATCTGATCCACCACTAAAAGCCATTTGTTCACTTCTGATTCTGAAAAATACACAGACACACAAACATTAAATGAGTGTCTCACTGCTTTCTGCAAGTGTTAGTCCACTAATCTTTTATAGTGTTAAACCAAAATGCATGATGTAGAATTTGTCACAAGAAGATCGTTGACAAAACACCTGTGATCTGATATTAATGGTAATTTATATAAACTCTTACCTCTTTGTTCTGTCTCTTCTTCTTCATCCTTAACCGATAAGGAATTCAGTTCTAAGCTGCCCAACAGGTCATCCCCCTCTGCATTCAGCTGCTCCTTTTTCAGCCTGCCACAGAACACTAAGTCAGGTTATTTAATGATATTACAAATATTACAACTTAGCATTTTATAAAATGAAACAATAACAACAAAGGTAAGCATCTTTACCGATTTTGGATTTTTTCAATGTTTTCTTTTATCCTGAAATGAATAAAGATTTTTATTTTCTGAACAAATACAATATGAACAGAGTACAAAATATATTACATGTCACACATATTCTGAAATGACAACAACAGTTACACAGATACAGCATAACTGGTTATTCACTTTGAATGTTGACAGTGCAGTTCTTCACTGGCAAATATATACCCCACATGTTTTTCTTTCCCCTAAAGGAATTCTTTCCATATTAACCAAAAGCACTGTTTAAAGGGGTGACCTCACCCCTCCCAGAACCCTCTGCACCAGTAGCGAGTTGCCATTTTCAACACCATAAATTTTCCAAAAACAGTCTACAACAATCTGGTAGTATCCTAGCCCATAGATCTTAAATTGTAATGTGAAAATGAAGATATTTTGTCAAAGTATCTATTTTTTAAATTCTTCTAATTGATCCATTCCATTTTCATATGGTCCGTCATATGTAACTGACCCGAACCAGCCTTGGACGTCTTGTGGGCAGCTGTGAAGGAAAGAAAAGGTTAGGCATATTTTGTTCAAAGCTTCCAAGTGTGACACGTGAATGAAGAAATAGTTTGAGATGGATTTCAAAAGATCATTAACAGTAAATTTGCTGAGCTTTTGCTGCACAGAGAGCTAACAGAATAGCAGCACAAAAACAACACATTGGATTCTGGGAAGGGGGAGATGGCCCCCGAACGATTTTGTTCAAATGTTTCATTTATTTCTATGTCTATTTGTATGTTTGTATATATTTAAAAAAAAACATTCTTTTATAATGTAATTTTGACCTCTTTATGTCAGTATATCACTGCCATGCCACCAGACCACTCCTGAATTCTAGTATTATTCTTTGGTTTTTACTGGACCTTCCTGTTGGCAGCATATATAAAGTGCATGGACAGTAGGTCAGGTGTGACACATCATATTTTCTTATATTTGTATCGAAACAGTTTCGATCCCGTAAGTGACTTATCAACAACGGTTTGTGCAGCCTGGGCATGTCCAGGCATGGAATCAGGCCAAGTTGGAAGCTGTTCTGTGGACGTTGACATCCTGGGCATGCCAGGGCAGGTCTGAACGAGCTTGACGCTATCTCAGCATGCTATAAAGGTGGCTTGCATACACCGATCCTGCTCATTTGCTTAATATAGGTTATCAGTATGTATGTATAGTATCAGTATAGTAAAATATAGTATCTGTAGCAATATGACAGTAAGTAAGCTTGATGCTATAGACGTTTTGGTGTCAGGCGATATGTCTCGTCAATGTCGTAACAGCCACGATACATTCTGCTATATCTGTGTATAATATACACTTGCGAATATACACTTGCGCCTCAGAGACGTTGATGACTGCTCTTGTTAAGAAAGCTTGTCATCTGTATTTCGGCTGCAAAATTG
>JAQMYM010000039.1:17062154-17076340 GCA_030014255.1 Parauchenoglanis ngamensis
CAATGTCTCTCTCTCTCTCTCTCTCTCTCTCTCTCTCTCTCTCTCTCTCTCTCTCTCTCTCTGTGTCTCTGTCTGTCTGTCTCTCTCTGTGTCTCTCTCTGTCTCTGTCTGTGTCTCTCTCTCTGTCTCTCTCTCTGTGTGTGTTGTGTTGTCTGTCTGTCTCTGTCTGTCTGTCTGTCTGTCCGTCCGTCTCTCTCTCTCTCACTCTGTCTGTCTGTCTGTGTGTGTCTCTCTCTCTGTCTCTCTCTCTGTCTGTCTCTCTCTCTCTGTAGGTGCAGGAGAGTCTGGGAAGAGCACCATTGTCAAACAGATGCGTATTTTGCATGTTAATGGCTTCAATGCTGAGTAAGTATTCATGTAACAGTACATTTTGTTTTTAGTTTGGTGTTGAGGTCTGGGTTTTGTTCATTATAATTAATTTAACCTTGCTATGCATGCTTGTGTAATACATAATCACTCGCAGCTTTTATTTTAGTTAGTGATAACATCATTTTAGTAAAATTAAATTTTTATAATGATGTTATGGATTCTTTGTGAGGAATATAAGCGCATACAAATTTGCCGTGCTTAAGCCAAGAGTGTGTCCGTGAGTGCAGCAGAATGTTTCAGTGGCTTAACTCGGACCTGGCCCAAATTAGTCAAAAAAAAAAAAGAATACACCACGTCGTTTTGCATGCGTACGTCCTGAATGTGAGCAGAGTTCACCATTGAAAAATGTAACGTTCATAACCAACGATGTTCTGCATGGTGGGACGTCGGGATGAACTCAATGCTGAGGCATTATCGTTGAGTAAGAAGGATAGCCTGTAGAGTTGGCAGAGGTGATGTATAACAACTGTGCTTGGAGTTTAATGACGCTTTCATTTTCTCAGAATTCTTCACAACGCAACAAAATTATTGATCAGTAGTGAATTGTTGATGCTAAAAAAAAAAAGTTAGATATTTAAGAAAATGCTTCACCAAATACTGCGACACTGTGATGCGTTCTTAGTCACTGACTTTAGAGGAAAGAATATTATATGTTTATATTAAGCCTTAAAATAATTATAATGCTGAATCCATCATTTTTAATAATTATACCACATAAATATTTGTTTTATTTCTAAATATTTGGTACATTCGCACAGTACAACTTACACAGTGAACTTCACCCATAGTGTTTGGGTTCTGTATTAGTCAGTGATTTCGTTTTTATCTTTGCAGTGAACAAATAATTAAAGGCAATAAATCAAATACATTAGAGTTTTAATTTTAGTTATAGTACTCACTTTTCTGAGAATTTATGACCCATTTCGAAAGCATTTTATTCTTTAAGATTATGGTTGACTGCATGGGATCTTTTTTGAGTAACTGGATTGCAGATTCAAACATAACAAATGCTAGACATGTTCCTCATGCTCCTCATCAAATGGCTTCTGCTTTAGCATGGAATATCTTACAGATCTGTTTAAAATATCTTCAGTTAATTTCACCATCAGCGTTTTCCTCTGTGGTACCCAGCACACTGCCTTAGCCAGGGCTCGCTTGTAAAAAAGATGTTTATCTTTATGCAACCACCCTTATTAAATAAAGACTAAATAATGCACTCAGTTTCAAATCAAATTGGTTCAATATGAGTGCAAAATTCACACCCCTGAAGTCTGCTAGTTTGTTGAGTCTTGCTCGTTTCGTGCCAAAACAGGCACAAAGGTAGCAGTGAAACTGTCACTTAATTGTTTAACAGCCCAATGAAAAGATGACTAGGACCAAGTTCTCAAGTTTCAAGAGCACCTATCCCAAAGTCTTTTTGCTTTGGCTCTTTTACAGTAATGAAATCTTACATTTGATTTGTCAAAAACCGGATCCTAAAAACTGAACTTCAGACCCAGACTGATGTATCAACAGCACCAGGATACCAGCTTGGTCCGCTGTCATGCCACAAGTCTGACTAATGCAAACAAGAAGCTTTTAACACGACTGTATTTCTTTAATTCCAGAGAGAAGAAGCTGAAGATTCAAGACATTAAGAACAACATAAAAGAGGCCATAGAGGTCTGTAAGCATAAATTAAACTTTTGCTTGGTTGGTTAATAACGAAAGTGAGTGATTGTGGTTTAAATGACACGGCTGTAATGCTGTTAAACCAGTATGAGCACTTTCCCCATTTTAGCACCAGATGTGCGTGTGTATGTATATATGTGTGTGTATGTATATATGAAAATAATATTTTCATCTTCATATACAGAGGTTCCAAAAGTCTGAGACCACACTGAAAATATGCTCTTTTTTTTAAATATGTATTTTAAACTGGAAATGAACAAAGTTAGAATTTGGAAAATTCAAAAATATAAAACTGAACATTTCTTTGTATCTTGACTATACAATAGTCACGATATTGCCCAAAGTCTAGGTTACTGTTTAAATGTAAGCAAATGTATGATATTGACCATCTGAACTGCTTTGTACAAGAGTTCCCTTTATTCTCATCCCTTCCATTGAAGCGCATGTTCAGTGAGACGCCAATGGATTTAATCAAATATGGATCATCTCTTTTACACAAACTTTGGAGTCAGTACCCGCTCGACTGCAATGTCATTAAACCAAAAAGGGGAAAAACCAAATACTAAGCAGTTCTTCTAAGTATACTAAGTATTTCCAAGATTCAAGTTACTGCTGATGAAAACCTTTAACCCTGTTAAATTAAAAGAAAAAAAAGCCAGTCAGTCCTGCTTGCACTTTCAAGAATCCTTGGTGCCAAACGAGTTGCCATTTTATAGGGTAGTGATATTCCAAAACACTCCAACAATCTGGCAACGTCCTAGGCCATAGATCTTCTACTGTCACCTGAAATTAAAGATTTTTTAAATTACTTTTGACCGATCTATTCTGTTTTCAAATGGTTATTCCAACTGTAATGGCCCCAAGACACGCGTCGGATGTCTCGGGGCAGCCGGGAAGGAAAGAAAAGATGAGGCTATTTTGTTCAAAGCTTCCACATATGATGTATATATTAAGGGTAATATTCCCTCTAGGTTTGATGGGGAAATGCCCGTTTACCTAGTATATAAAATAGGCTGTGTGAGGTTTCAATGCTTCGCTCGTGCAAGTGAGTGAGATTTATAGTGCGGACACTGTTAACCATGTTACTCTTGTGTATTGTTTTCAGACTATAGTTGCTGCTATGAGCACTCTTGCTCCACCCGTCCAGGTCGCCTGTCCAGAAAACCAACGGCGAATTGAATACATCACCAACTTACCTAATCACAACTTTGAGTTCACAGCTGTAAGTATTGGGCTGTAACAGAGAAAAACAAAGAGTTCAGACGAGGTAGAGTAATGTTTACGTTTGCAGCGTTTGACTTCTCCAGCGCGAGTTACGGAGGTGCTTTGTGGTTTCCATCAGAAACATCTCATGCTGGTAAAAATAGTTCTAAAAACTATTAGCGAGCTAAAACTGTCAGAGAAAATTGGGATTAAATGCTAATGGAGTTCTTTATTTGCAAAATTGAGGAATTAAGTATCCTTTTGGGTGTCCTCATTGGTTCCAAGTTAGTAATAAAATGCAGGATGTTTTGGGGAATATGTTGGAATGCAATATGTTTAAGTATTGTGAAGCAATAATTATGGATGATAATAAATGTGTATTACATATTTACTAGGTCCGGCATATGTCATGTTCACTCATGTCCTATGATTTTCTCATCTCTGTCTTGATGCACAATCTCCTCTATTCAAATATAAATAGAGACGTTGGTCCAGTCTCTCTCTCCCTTTATTAGCCTTTCATACGCAGTAAACCACAGATAGAGCAGTTGCTATTGAAGACGCATTTAGTCACTCATTGCTTCCCTATCCCATCCTGTAGGGTTTAATAGAAGATGGTATTGCTGCTGTATTCTGGGTAAAATATCCAGCTTAACAGGCAGCCAATCACAGTGCTCAGAGCGCTCTTTTGAGTTCTTCACATGGGACAGTGAATTTATTAACTAGGGCTCTAGCGATGCAATATTAGGCAGCTCCATAGGGTTTTTTTTTCTGTATGTGCCAAGTGAGTCGTTAAGGGATTTACTTAGAAGAGGTTGATGAATAGTTGCTGTCGCACACACCCCCTCGTCCCTGTTCATTAACAGCCTCTGGGGTCTTCATAGGGCTTGAAGTGCTCCAAGCTGCCCTAGTCCTCAGGGTCAGGTGCTTGGCAGGAAAGTCCCAAAAGCTCACTGCTATGATTCCAGTGCTGCTCTAAGCAAGATAGTGCAATAAACAAATAAAGCAGACATGACCGTTATGTCATTACGAAAGTGGTACAAGCAATGATGTCTCTCTCTTAAAACGTCTTGTATTGTATTTACCAGGGATTTGGTCTGAATGAAAGACCCTCACAAGATGAACACAAGTCCAGAAATGCTTTCGTTAGAATTCATTTTCTTGCTTCATTTGCAAATCGTGAAAGGCATCAGGTAGTTTTGAAGATACACAGCTTCTGACCTTGAGACTTTAAATATGAAAATATCATTTAGGCATGAAATAAGACCATCTATTCTGATCTTGATGCAAAAATGTAATGATCAAAGCTTCAAGTTTCCTTGTTGCTTTCCAGTATTATGCTGGGGAAAAAAGAAACACTTGCCTCGCCGTGCGCTGTCCAGATTGTGCAATTTTTTTCAGAGAATAAAATGGATGAATATGAACAATAAGACCACTAACATGCATCCAGAGTCTTAGGAAATGTTTCCTCCATGTCCTGTAAGGTGTAAAGTCCCTTTGTTCTTTGAGAAGTTTAAGACATTCCCAAGATCTAAAGTGAGTTATCATAAAGATAAAAAAAATATTTACAACATTCCAGCCATTGCAACACGCATTGTAAGAAGATTAGAATTGCCGGGCTGTAAGCTTTCGTTTGGGACCAGACTGTGGCTTGTATCAAGGGGGCAGCACCTATGATCAGTGTAAAAGGGCATGTGATGGTCCTCACATGAGACGGAGTCCTGTGTCTTGCAGACACATGATCAGGGGTCCAGGCGTGTTTCAGATGAGCGCGAGAGCTTGAGTCTAGCCAAGCACGTATGGTTGTGTGGGGGTTTTTTCTGTATGTGTGTGACAGGGATTATATTTGGTTTTCTGTCTTGATTCAGCTTTACTACTAACCCTAAATAAACTGCTTTTAATGAATAATAAATATGCAGTCTTGGACACTTAAAATAACTAAACCTTACCATTTTTGTTTCAGTATGACTAATTTCTCTCCTCTCTTTTTAGGAGTTTTATGAGAACACAAAAGAACTATGGCAGGATGATGGAGTGAAGGCCTGCTGTGAGCGTTCCAATGAATATCAGCTGATCGACTGTGCGCAGTAGTGAGTATCTCTTTATTCACCTTTACATTCAGTGCAACATCACAGCATGCCTAATAAGGAGTGAACCAAACTATACACGGTGTGGCGAAAAGTATGTGGACACCTGACCATCACACCCGTATGAGGGTCTTCCCAAAGCTGTTGGTTCCAAGTTGGAGAAACACAGTTGTATAGAATGTCTTTGTATATTGTAGCAACTTCAAGGGACCTAAGGGGGTCCAAACATGTTCTAGCATGACGGTACTCCTGTGCACAAGGCGAGCTCTATGAGGACGTGGTTTGCCAATGTTTGAGAGGAAGAACTCAAGTGGCCTGCACAGAGCCCTGACCTCAACCCTACTGAACAACTATGGGATGATCTGGAATGCTGATGTGCCGCAGGCCTCCTCACCTGACCTCCGTGCATGACCTCACTAATGCTCTTGTGGCTGAATGAGCAAATCCCCACAGCTGCATTTTAAAATCTAGTGAAAAGCCTTTCCAGAAGAGTGCAGACTACTGTAACGCCAAAGGGGGGAGTAAATCTGAAATGGGACAAACCTTTGGCCAAATAGTATAATTCCTGGCCAAGATGGTAAGGACTAGAAGTTTGTTCAAATGTCTGCAAAGCCTCCTTTTTATTTATCTCTGTCTATACATCTGTGACCCCCGTGGCTGTAGTTATTTGCATAACCGACACCTGCCTGTCAGCTTGAGCCAGTCTGTCCATTCTCATGAACAAGGCGTTTCCACCTGCAGAACTACTGGATTATGTTTTCTGTGTTTGGACCATTCTGTGTAAACTTTAGAGACTGTTTGTGAAAATCCCAGGAGGTCAGCAGCTTCTGAAATATCCAAACCAGCCCATCTGGCACCACCAGTAACCGTGCCACAGATTCAGGTTTTTATTTCATAGGGCAGACCTGAATAATTTGAATACTTGAGCACTTTTTCATTAGGTTGGTATTCGTTTCTCTGTCTGGTATTTTGTTTGAGCTCATTGCACCATTCAGGCAATAGTTTCTTCGTTCTATGTAGTGCACTGTTTGCTCAAGCTCCAAGTCATTTGGGATTCACCATAATGCAAATTCCAGGAAGATGGTCATGTGATTCAATCATGAGCTACTTTTTTTTTTACCAGCTACTGATCAAAGACTTGCTCATCAGGCGTGAGGTGGTTTGTATCCTTGAATTATAGTCTCATACAAAAAATTATTGTTTAAAGTCCATTGCCAGGAAGAACAGAAAACATAAAGATATGATCCAGTTGGGGAAGTATATTGACACGTACGTTTTTCCTGGGTCACAATGAGGCAAAGGAGATGTCTGGAGATTGAGCTCCGTCCAACTGGAGCGTCCAACATGCACCTGAAAATTCACAAGGGAAAAACGACACCATGGTGTATTTTAATAATCAGATCTGGATATCTGTAATTAATTGTCGTGATGTAGGTTTTTAGATTTTATTTGTGATGTCATTTACCGAGATCTGGGTTTTGGACTTCTTGGTTATGCAAATTTGTTCTCTTTCACTCTCTCCAGCTTTTTAGACAAAATAGACATTGTGCAGCAGAGTGACTACACACCATCTGACCAGGTGAGCGTCTCAATTGATTCTCTTATGAATTCTTTACGGTTTACTACATTTTTAGCTTAGAATTTCAACAACAACAAAATGTTAATCTCTGTTAAAAAAAAAGAAATTTTTTTTTTAAAAAGGAATCCTGATATTTGAACGTACTAATAGGAAATAACTTGATGCATAATGACCGCAAATATCCATTCAATAATACATATTACATGAATTAAAAATATGAATGGATTTAGGTTTTTTTTTTAAATTAGCTTTTTCTCTCTCTTACTGGTGGATGGTGCACAGGTGTAAATAACTGTCTTAAAATATTACCTTTTACAAAATTCTCACGTGTATGCTTGTGGGTTGCTGACAGAATTAAGGATCCACTTAAATACTTTTACATCTTGCCAGCTTTCTGACATACCTGAAAGACAACCATTTTGTCTCTCAGGTATTAATTTTAGCAATATTATATCATAAGTATAGTTAAAAGTTACCATGTAGATGCCAGTGTATATTATTGTGCATAAGGGTCAAAGTCCTGGACTGAGATTCATGTTTAAAATATGATTGCAAAGCTAGTTTAAAATAATTATCCTCATGTTTCCGCAACACATTTTGTTGAAGCAATGTGCCTTCACATCAGTCATGTTCCACTAACTATCATTTCTCTATATGATTTATTAGGCACACAGCCAATATGGCAGCAGGTAGTTCCTATTAATCCGAAAAAGAAAGCCCTGTAACATTGTGCCATGGAAAATGCTTTGGTACCTTTACACAACACTATTAGCAGATACCATTCAATCCTGCCATAGCTAAACCAGAGGCACAGTTTTAATTAAAAAAAAAATGTAACTTTTTTTTGTAACTGACTGCATTTTGGTGCTCATCTCTTTCAGGACCTGCTCAGATGCAGAGTTCTGACCTCTGGTATTTTTGAGACAAGATTCCAGGTGGACAAAGTAAACTTCCAGTAAGTGGTCTCAAAGTGTTAAATACAAACTCCTGTTTTTCACCTTGTGTACTCTGTGCAGTCATAATGCACGTTCTGGCTTTCTTGAGTGTAAAGGGGATGTGTTGGTGCTGAGACACTGCAGATGTACGGGAAGTATGATGTGGAATACATGTTGTGTATGAATAACCACCAGGGGGCGGTGTAATTTATAATCCCTTTTGCAGTGACGAGACCTGAAACTTCTAGTGTATTATGTTCACAGAATTTGTAACAGTTCAAAGTGCAGTCCATGAAGCACAGTTAGCCGTCTGTGAGGTTTTAGATTTTGGCCAATTTTAGACAATTATATTTATTATAATAATCTGAGTCCATTTCAGAAACCCTGGGCACGACGCAACAATATGTATTGAGTTTGTGGAGTTATTTATTATAGTTAGTTATTGGATTGGATATTTTACTGGTCACCTGAGTCAAATGGGTTTAATCCAAACCTCATTTAAAAACAAATAAATGCATAATAATGATTAAAAAGGTTATAAAATGAATACAGGGTGTCCCAAATTCTAGATCCACAGGTAGTGATTTATTTAAATACAAATATTACAAGAAATGCTCAGATTGACCGCCTTGAACCTCGTGAAACTTTACTTTTGGGACACCTTGTCTAATAATTTTATTTAAAATGTGTTCTGTGAGTGGAGAGTACACAAATGAATAAGCTCTTTGTGTCCAATAAACGGACAACATATTATTGTATACCTTTTAATGTGGCAAATATTTTCATATTTGGATTATGATGGTGAAAAAAGAAATCTGTGCTGCAGAACCCCTGCACTGAAAGGTCAATCGATTTAACTCGAATTAAATGCTAAAAGCAAATCTAATGGGTCCTTGTGTTGTGTAGCGCTGTCGAAATCTGTAGGTTTCTCGGTACTACAGAATAGTTTTACTTAATGTTTCATCTCAAATGCTCATGCTGTATGTTGTTTAAAACTTGCGTGTTTACACAGGAGTGAAATGTACTTCTTTAATTCACCTCCATTGCTTGGCGTGGTGATGCATGTAACGATCTTGTCCGCTTTAATTACTCATAACTTTTTACTCACTCATTGGATGTACTGTTTATTTCCTTGCTTAATTCTCACCGAGTGCCTTTTCTTTTAACTGACCTGAGGCACTAAACAGCTAGGCTGGGGTCCTTCAAGTTTAGTGTGTATATTAAAATGGCTGCCCACTAAAGCAGTAGTTTTCACAGATGGCAGTATTGCCGTGAGGTTGGAGTGTTGCTGATTTGCCACCTAATCAGTGTATATGTATTGTATTATAGACAATTCAAGCTCAGTTCTGTAAGGTAAAGAAGGATGCGTATGCTTTACCTTGTTTTAATGAGATAAAGCAAAGAATAATTTTGTGCACAATATCCTGTATATTAACGCTTGTTTCTTCACTTAGCATGTTTGATGTGGGTGGGCAGAGAGACGAGCGTCGGAAGTGGATCCAGTGTTTCAATGGTAAATATCACACGTCACACGTACTTCTGTTCTGGACAACATGAGGCCGTTACCATAATGTTATCACACACCCCCATCTTCTATTGTCTGTTTTTATTTATTTTTTTATTATTATTGCTGAAAGGAAAGATGATGCGTTTTATATTTTTTTTACTTTACTAAAGAAGTGTGCTTTGTGAGCTTGTGTGAATGTCATATCTGATGAGATTTGTTAATGTCCAATGTTGCATCTTCTAATATTTACTGTAATTTGTCTGTTACTTATTTACTGGTTTTTTCCTGTTGCCTATTATAATTGTGCCTTTGCTGCCCTGTTTCAAATGCACACCTCAATTTGTCAGATGGAGACGCTCATGAATGAGTATTGAGGCTGTACTGATTTGCTTTGGCGTATCTTAAACTAGCGACAGCACATTTTACTGATTCCCAATAGCACCATGATCACCACAAGCCTTATGGATTAAATCGTAACATTTGCGGTTTCGGTCTTCCCTTTTTCCTCAGATGTAACTGCCATCATCTTTGTAGTGGCCAGCAGTAGCTACAACATGGTCATCCGAGAAGACAATCAAACCAACCGTCTCCAAGAGGCACTTAATCTCTTCAAAAACATCTGGAACAACAGGTGAGCCTGTTCTTTAAAACACACAGAGCACATGAATTCATTCAAAACAAAATCTGTCCCTTAAAATGGATGTCAAAAGAATAAAACAGTAGAAACACTGCCAATACCGACTAGGTGGTTTTCAAATGTATTTGAAAAGAACTACAAATCTAAAAGTTTATTTCTGTCATTTCTCTTCTCCTCAGATGGTTGCGGACGATCTCTGTAATTCTCTTCCTGAATAAGCAGGACCTCTTGGCTGAAAAGGTCTTGGCAGGAAAGTCCAAAATCGAAGAATATTTTCCTGAGTTTGCTCGCTACACCACACCAGATGATGGTGAGAGCCGCTCACACTGTCTCGCACATCATCATACATGACGCGTTATAGGTCCAAAGTATAATGTATAATCCTAAATCAAGAGTCCAGCATTGTCAAGCGGAGATCTAAGATTGTACTTGGGCAAGGCTTTAAGTAGATTGTAGATGTATTCTGTTCACCTGTCTTTTTCCACCCATGCAGATTAGCGACTCAAAGCATGACTGACTACTCTTGGCTTTAATTCGGTTAAAAATACTTTTGCCAATTATGTTACATTTACAATTCTATAATCAACAGACTCTTCATTCAGTCTTTTTTTTTTTAATGCATTGGAAAGGCATGTGCTGTGCTTTGATGTTGAATAATATGCAGGTGATCATAATTATTAATATATTTGAGTATTTTGTGTTCCTGTTTAAACCATTTGATGTTTTTCTTCAGTGAGCAGCTACAGATGTCTAGAAATAAGTCTGTGGCTTAGCAGTAAATATTCACGGCAGTTTATGGACATGGAATTGCAGACCGGATATGCACTATGCATACAGCTATGCAAACAGCTGCTTGCTTATAATCAACACATTCCTGTAGTGCAGTTAAATATCACTTTCAACACTGTTATTCATCCTTTAGTTATGAGGCTAACGCATTCACCAATATGCACTCGGGTCACTGTGGTACAATCCTGTTTCTGCTCTCAGGCTGATAGGATTTTCTCGTTAGCAACGTTGGCACTTCTGAGTATGGGTGGAGTTAAAAATAGAGCAGGCCATCGATTGATCAAAGAGTCATCACAGAACAGTCCTGATTTATGTCTCTGGCTGGAACTGCTTCTCTCCCGGCACAGAAATGTTCAGTAGTAGGCTAGTGTACTGTCTGCCAAAGTGTCTCACCCTTTTCAAAAGTCTTTTGTCTTTTAAGAGGCCAGCATTGAAAGGATTTAGGCTGTTTTGAACAGCAGTGAATGGCAATGTATGCTAAACGTCCTCTAGTTTTGCACTCAAACTTATTTTTAGATTTGCTGAACATTAAAGTACTGTCATGCATGTGATACCGTTAACAAACTTGCTATGTTTGAACTTGGTTCAGTCAGTGAGAAACGTCAAAACACCGTAAATTCAGCGCCAAAACACATTAAATTAGATTTTAACATCATGAGATGCCTGCTTTCATTTCAGAATAGTATTTTACTACTAGGGCCCATCAAGTTCACCACCCTCTAGCAAAACTCCGACTTCACTGGGAGTAGTTCTGTGATGGGAAGGCGACACATGCACTTGGACAGGACATGAGCAGAGCAGGGTTTGTGTGGGGACCTGTGCTTTTGCGCGGCACTATAAGTTATAGTTTTCAGATTCATGCTTGACGTCAGTTTATGTCTTGTGTAATAAAATTGCAGAATGGAGAAACCTGCCATCTGTGCTGTAGTCCTGCTGTGAGAATTTTCAAAATCATTATGAGTAATGTAATATCAAGATCATTTTGTGTCTGCGCAAATTATTTGTTTTATAAAGAAATAATGAGTAAATTCATGTTTGACATCATGAAGATTTCACTGTAATGGTTATTTTATGTATATATAATTTGCCTTGCCAATAGTATTTGGAAAATATTCTTTCACTTTTTTTTTTTTTTTTAATTGTAGTATTAATAGTACTGAATTCAAAGAAGATACAATTTATTTTCCTTTAAAGGTCCACTATGCAGGATTATATTCTCTATTAGCTGAAAGTGCCAATTTTGAAAAAGTGGAGGATTATACTTTAATCCTTTAAAGATTGAAGTAGAGGATTGATAGTAGAGGATTATACTTTATACTTCCAAGGGGGAATGTAAGTAGTTGAAAGTATGCTATGGGCACCTGAACCCCCCCCCCCCCACACACACACACACACGCACTAATGTACGCCTGGGAAGGGAGGGGTAAGGCCAGAGCGTTCAGCTGGTTGAATCCTAAATAGTGGACCTTCAACATTAGCATAGCCAAATTGGCCCATCTTGCAAATATAGGCTGCTTGTTTAATTGATTTTATTATTTCATGTGTGGCAGACTGTCTTCATTACATTACAGGCCATTAACAACAAAAATGTCAAGCCCAGTGCACTTCCAGCTTCAGTGTCATGGCACTGTCTAAATTACTAACTCTCTTAGAACGCATCTTACACTGATTCCCAACTATGTTTTGACTTGTCAGTTTTCTGGTGAATATGCATTTACATTTTCACTGAAATTACTTTTTCAGCAAACCCTGAACCAGGAGAGGATCCACGAGTCACAAGGGCAAAATATTTCATCCGGGATGAATTCCTGGTGAGTGAAAATAAAAATACAGAACTACTCCACCATGTCTACCAGTTGCATCCATCTGTAGCGGTTTGATTTTCTTACGATTGGCGCATAGATTCATCTCTTATGCCCTTTTTTCCTTTTCCTTCATCTCCTCAGAGGATCAGCACAGCAAGCGGCGATGGGCGCCACTACTGTTACCCACACTTTACATGCGCAGTGGACACGGAAAACATTCGCCGCGTCTTCAACGACTGCCGAGACATCATCCAGAGAATGCACCTCCGCCAGTATGAGCTCTTGTGATTGGATGAGCTCCAGAGGCAGACTTTAACAAAAAAAGAGACAGACTTTTGAAAATCTTGTGTTTTGGCAGAGTTTCAGAGTAATGGATCGTCTAAGAGCTGTGGGCTATGGGGCCCGGGCCCCTTATACCCCACACACACACACACACACACACACACACACACACACACACACACACCATTATCATGCTGTTGAGGACCAAATATCATGCAGTATCCATTTGAAGCAGCAGCCCCATTTCAAGGCAGTTAACGCACGCACACACACTGACTGAGACATAATTAAAAGTTTATTTAAAAGTCAAGTCATATGATCATTTGCACAAGTAGGTGCCACACAGACGTATCTGAAATTGCTCTATCTGACAAAATTGTACTCCTACAAACACACAGCTTACAGTCTCTAGTTTTGCTTCTTGTATTAGCTCACCTGCTCATCAGAGTGTGTGCCGTACCACAAACACATGCCCTCACACACACTCACACAAACATACACACACACAGCGCTGATCCAACAGTACCTGACTGTCTCGAGCTGATTTGTGATGGCCCCACTGCTGGACCTAAATCACAGGACTGTGCTTGACTGCTTTTGAGTGTTCAGTTGGCTGGATCAGCTTTATTTGCCATCCCTTGACCTGTCATACGGAGAGAAGGAGGATTTCTCACCAAATGCTAGAAGAGTAGGACAGGCTGCAGTGAACAAGAGGGACACTTGAGAGACAACCTTGTCGCGAGACTTGCTAGCTGCTTTTGGAACGAAAAACTTGAACGATCGCAACTCTCCACTCCGCATCCCTTTTGGTTGATCTACTAATTTAATGCAAATAATTTGATTGAGAGCACTCTTGCTTTTGGGGGGGGAAACACACATACATGTGTATACACACACACACACACACACACACACAAAACAGGTAAAGATGACTTTTGCCAATGGAATACTGCTCCCTTCTACTGTATTTCCTATTGGTCACTCTTGCCATCTTCCCAGTCCTCCTTTTCCTGTTCTCCTGCTCTCTCTAGCCCCTCCAACCCTCTATTTTATTGCTGGACTATTATTCTTGTACAGACTGCAAAATGTATTATTTTGTACTTTATTGAAAAAAGACTTGTAGAAGTTCCTGTGCCTTGATCACAACACTGCGTGTAAAAAGAAAAAAAAGAGCTAAAGGCGTAAGGTATGTCTGCGCTGTATTGCTTAGCCTCTTAGCCACCCTTCTTCCAACCAATCAGTTGAGCCTCTTTGTTGTTCTCTCTCTCTCTCTCTCTCTCTCTCTCTCTCTCTCTCTCGTTCTCTCTCTCTCTCTCTCTCTC